>CM031597.1:93488632-93496132 GCA_018398815.1 Conus ventricosus | reverse complement strand
AGACTGAAAATAGCAGGGATGGATGGGTAGCTTCGCCCCGTAGTTTTGTTTGTTTGTTTGTCTGTTTGATTCATTGTTTGTTTTCTTTTTGTTGTCCCGTCTTTCTGTGCCACCCCAATGGCATTGCACCCACGCCACTTATTCCCAGCTCCCCGCCCAAAGCCACAGACTGACCTGTCACACCAAAGCACAGGCATCGGCAGTCCATAGGGTACAGTCCATATCAAGCCGTTATGAGATAACCCTCGAGAGAAGACACTGCACTGCTGCCGAGTCAAATCGGTGGTGGTCCAGTCGTGCCTGTTCGGATCCAATATACGCAGGACACCACCTACTAAGCCCCCCATACCGACGACAATAAATACTGAAACCTGGAGCCAGCGTGAGTAAATAGGTCTCCCTCCGAAAGGCATCTACCACGTCCATTCATCGATAGTCCCTACGCATTTGCCGATACCGATGACCCCGATGGAATCAACGCAAGGGCATAGACGTGACAAGGTAATGAAAACAGAGATCACCATGAGAACAGGACATGAAGGGCCACAGAATTTTAGACTTTTTTTATGCTGATCGATGAGGATCAAGATGATGCTACGGATTTCCATTCTGGTCTGAGACTGCACAACAGGGCCGTACTCTACGCTTACTTTCATAATATATCCCGGCGTAAACCAGACCCGAAAGATACATACACCTGCATTGTTGGCCAGGAAATTCGAGCAACACAAACACAGACACGCACGCGCGCGCGCGCACAGAGAGAGAGAGAGAGAGAGAGAGAGAGAGAGAGAGAGAGAGAGAGAGAGAGAGAGAGAGAGAGAGAGAGAGAGAGAGGGAGGGAGGGAGATAGAGAGAGAGGGGGAGGGAGAAATGAAATGAAATGAAATGAAGTGTATTAAAATAGGTCACAGCCCTTTCTGAAGGGGGATTATCTTTAGAAGAAAAACCCAACATATCATAGTAACTATAACAACAACAACAGCAATAATAACATAGTACACAATTGCATTGACTACAATCTGCTACACTTGTGCATGAAATGCAATCTGTCACATAGATATTAACTTCATACCAGAATAAGTGTGTATATATCATTGACATTTCAATACATCTATTATCAACAAAGCACAACGGCACGCCTCTTAAAGGCTCTGTACAAATATGTGCACAAATTCCTCACAATCTTTTGATTTTTATTCGACATTAGCAGAGCCACACGAAACTGACATGGATTTGCAAAGTATTTAGATGGGATATATTCCTGTCGCAGATCACTGAGAGCAGAGCAGTGAGTGCGGCGCAACAGATACTGGCTCAAGATTTCTCGGATGAATGATAACAGGTTACCTTTGGTTGGATTCACGTGGAGAGAGTGAGGAGAGAGAGAGAGAACACACACACACACACACACACACACACACACACACACACACACACCACAATCTTTCACCTTTTATTTTAGATTTGAGTATGTCGGTGACACAGAAATGATTAGGACAGCAACAAAAGTGGATAGGACGGCGCGGCATCAACAGCTGTATGACAACGCTAATTAATCACACCGTTGGAACTTCACATGCTCCGTGAATTCTCCCCAAAGCTGACCGCAGGTTCCGATTCACGTATAATCAGCTGCCAGATACCACTCTGCCGATGATGAACGGCTGAAACACGTCACTTTCAAAGAGGAAAGGTATCTTGCCTCTCGGGTACAAATAGCATCCTATCTGTCTGGCCGCTTAGCTTCCAGGATGGGAAGCCACACTTCAAAGCAGCAAATATCTCCATCGCTTTGAACTGGATTCACACGTGAGTTAGAAAGATAACAAGAAAAGGCAGTGTGGGTCATTGGTGAGCGGGTTCTGGAAGAAAAAAAAACGCAGGGAGTGTCCTGTGCGATGAACTGATGAAGTCAGGTATGAAATATGTCTGTGGGTGCATGTTGGGAATGACACGACAGCACACACAAACATTAAGCTAAAAAGTAAGAACACATGGTGTTACATTTGAAATAATGTGTCACACTTTGAAAGAAATAATTTTCCTTGCATCTCTTTTGAGTTTTGGAAAAACTGGTTGTATGAAATTGATTTGTCTGCTTATTTTCAGCAGTCTGTTTTAAGGCTGATGTACTTAGATGTCACTTTCTGTCCACACATGGCCTTTGAAGTCAATTGGGCTATAGACACCGTGGAGTGCATTTAATCAGATTGAGGGAGCAATTATCCTAGTTATTGGTGGGCTCGGAAAGTTCTTTGCTGCACATGTCGAACAGTGCTGCAGAACAGAATGCAAAAGGTGGAACCAGAATTTGCAGATCTTGAACACCTCTCTTGATGAATAGATGCCAGTCAATGATAGAAGCTGCTGGAATATTTCCGTTTCAGCCCATGTTGCTTATGGCCCTGCCGACCACCATGGGCCCAATCAGGGCTGCCACTTCATTGAAATCAACTCTCAACAGAGAATATCTCCATAATTAATAACAGCATGAATGGACAACCGGAAAATCTGCATGGTTTACGACAGAAAGGGCTAGATCGTACATGTGAATTCGACCAGGGGTTCCTTCACTTCATGATTAGGGTAGGAAGGACTAGATTATGTTTCTTCATGGAACAACTGAAATATCTGATTGATTACCTTAGGATTTCTGATTCATATTACTCAATGGAACAATTGGAATGTCGCCATGATTAGATCATGTTTCTTCTTGGAACAACCGGAATATCTCTGATTATCTCAGGATTGTCTTGATCGTGGTTTTTTTTTAAAGAATGGAATATTTCCTTTTACAGGTAGGGCAGAAGTAACTAGATCATCTCTTAATGGAACAGCTGGAATATTTACATGATAAATGCAGGAGCGACTTAATCATATCTCTTAACGGAACACCCGGAATACCTCTACGATTAAAGCAGGAATGGATAGACCTTGTTTCTTAAAGGAAGAAATTAAGTATCCCCATATTTTGGGGCAGGAATGAAGTAAATCATTATTCTGTATGGATTAACTGGAATATTTTCTTGATTCAACACAAAAAATTAGCAGATTATAATACTTAACGGAACAATCGCAATGTCTCCATGATTAGGTCAGAATACCTAGATCATACTTCTTGACGGAACTATTAGAATACAGCACAGCTTTAACTGTCATCGAATGCTTTCATTGTGAATATTGTGAATGTGAATGAGAGAGAGAGAGAGAGAGAGAGAGAGAGAGAGAGAGAGAGAGAGAGAGAGAGGCTTCCAGGGATGTGTGTGTGTGTGTGTGTGTGTGTGTGTGTGTGTGTGTGTGTGTGTGTGTGTGTGTGTAAGTGTACGCATGCCTCATGGCTTAGTGTTGAGAACTTCTTTTGCAATCGCCTAACACTTTCTGTGCCCTTTAAATGTTGTCAGTCGATGCTCGTGTCGGAAATGACCCTTTCAACTTAACTGTTTCCGCATGTGACCGCGCTGAATAAGAGGAAAAGGTCACGCCATAATGTTGCTGTAGAAATATCAATGAATGGATTTGTGGACCCAAGTGTGCAAATATTGAACAACACACACACACACACACACACACACACACACACACACATCCCTGGAAGCCTCTCTCTCTCTCTCTCTCCTCTCTCTCTCTCTCTCTCTCTCTCTCCTGGGTCCCCATTGTAAGCTCAACGAACAACACAAAGTCAGAATATTGCACTTTAGATTTGCATTGTCCACCCTTAACTGCTCACCCACGCGGCTTTCACGGTTCAATAAGCTGAGGTGGTCATCGCTTTATTGAAGCTAAGTGCACTGAAGCATTTCCCATTTTCGCACACTTGTTTGTTCACATGTAGCTCCCGCCGTCCTGTGGCGTCATTGTCCATTCTTATGCAATACAACGTGGATCAAAACTTTTTTTCTCAAAGAGAGAGAGAGAGAGAGAGAGAGAGAGAGAGAGACTAAAAGATATTGTGGTGCCTGTGTGGTACACCATATTCCTCCCTCCCTGTCAGTGCTTTTTCAACAGCACCATCCTCGTTCAATTCCTCTTTTCCCTCTGAATTATCTCTTTCAGTTCTGTATGTTGTCCATAGTATTCTCCTGTTAACAGTGTGGGATTGAGTATGATATATGTGTTCAATGTTTCATTGAACATTCCCATCAATCTTATGGAATCAAGGTAGTTGGCGGTTGTTGGTTTTTTTCCTCTTCTACACAAGACCCTATGTTTTGACGTTTTCGATCGGGTTTCACTGTCTGTTCTACACAAACACTAGTATCACTATCATCTGTAGATGAAGAGTAAATCCGTTAGTTTTTTGTTGTCACTCATTTCTTAGAACACTTCACAGAACACGGTTTCATGCCGTACTCCGAGAATTAGCACACAAACACCACAGGGCACTTCCGTTTGAGCGACGTCCTTGTCCAAACACAACACTGTGTCGGTACATCTGTACTGTTAATCCATCATTTCCTATGGACACCATATCCTGTGTTGTTGTTTTTTTTGTGTGGCCAGTGCCCGATGCAGTCGTCGGCGTCTCTAAAAAATCATCCTGGTCGACACGTTAATCACTCACTGAGATTTCTGTGCACTTGAAATGTCAATACAACTCGTAATTAAGACAAAGTTTATTAATTATGCGCAGAGACGTGAAACTGGCTGCTGCACCACTCGTGAGCAAGAACTCACCTCCCTAGTTAGTTAGCGATTGTTTGCTGTCTTGGTTCTTTGGTAGTTCTGCTTGTGTGGTTTATCTTCATTCTTGAATTACAATTATGGTCTCAATGCTTATATGTACATGACTAACTATATATCTATCCATATAGCTATCTGTCTATCTAGAACTCTCTCTCTCTCTCTTTCTCTCTCTTCTCTCTCTCTCTCTCTTCTCTCTCTATATATATAATATATATATATATATATATATATATATATATATATATATATATATATATATATCCATCTACAGAAGGACAGGAAAAAAAAGGGCGGACAGACGATCCTCTATCACTTCAGTGGGCAGGGACGGAAATGTTCCTGTGGTGCCAATCTCCTTTCCAAATATGTCCTGACAGGCGGATAATTTTCGTGTTAGCCGTGTATATACTCCATGGTCATCCAAGTGTTGCAATTACTCTTGCCAACAGCAGTGTTGAGTTAGATGGAAAAAGTCCCTTTCCCATGCCTTCATGGACCAAATCCTGTCGTCTGTCTGTAGCTGAGACCGGGGGTGAGGGGGTGGGGGGGAGGGGGGAGGGGTAAGGGGGTGGAGGGGATGCAGGCTTGATGGGTGGCTGAAAGGAGATGCTGGTTATGCAATTGCATGTTGTTTACAGCACAGCAGATTTCAGAGGACATTTGAGATCTCTTACACGGTGGGGGCGAGACAGGGGTATGTAGAAGAAAGGGGGAGGTGTGGGGGTGGAGAGGAGAAGAGGAGGAGGTGGGGGGGGGGGGGGGGTATGTAGAATCGGATGCTAGGAGAGGTGTGTCAATAATGATGTCCATGCTTGCTTCATCCCTCATGTTTCCCCCAGCCCTCAGTCAGTCTTAGCTGTCAGGCACTGGCTGTGTGAACACCATGCCCAAACACACTGGTGGATGTGTGAATCAAGTTTCATTTTCTTGCCAACGAACAGGTAGGACTTAGTGGGGGTATTACGCTATCCACACTTTCACAGATTTTATCTAAAGCTATAGCTCTGTGGTTGTTTTTCCCCCACATCTGCTTGTTATTCCTCTTTGTATCTTTCTTCACTTTCCATTCCCCTCCCCTCTTTTGAGACCCACTCCCCTCCTCCATCTCACCATCCTGTCTATTTTTTCTCTCTTTCTGTCTCTCTTTGTGTGTTTGTGTGTGTGTGTGTGTGTGTGTGTGTGTGTGTGTGTGTGTGTGTGTGTGTGTGTGTGTGTGTGTGTGTGTGTATGTGTGTGTGTCTCTCTCTCTCTCTCTCTCTCTCTCTCTCTCTCTCTCTCTCTCTCTCTCTCTCTCTCTCTCTCTCATCTATTTCTCTGTCTGTCTCTCGCTCTGAATCTCTCTCTCTCTCTCTCTCTCTCTCTCTCTCTCTCTCTCTCTCTCTGTGTCTCTCTCTCTCAGTCTTTATCTGTGTCCTTCTACCCATCTATCTCTCTCTCTCTCTCTCTCTCTCTCTCTCTCTCTCTCTCTCCTTCTCTCTCTCTCTCTCTCTCTCTGTGTCTCTCTCTCTGTCTCTCTCTCTTTCTCTCTCTGTCTCTCTCTCTCTCTCTCTCTCTCTCTCTCCTCTCTCTCTCTCTCTCTCTCTCTCTCATCTATTTCTCTTTCTCTGTCTCTCTGTTTTTTTCTGTCTGCCTCTCTCTCTCTCTCTCTCTCTCTTCTCTCTCTCTCTCTCTCTCTCTCTCTTCTCTCTCTCTCTCTCTCTCCCCTCTGTCATGTTACTGTCTCAGTTTCTTCCCAGTCTTGACATATCTCCAGCTGCAAAACATTACTTAAACCATTTACTTCATTTAATTTAATTTTTTTCATCACATTATACTGAGATAAAAAGAAAAGAAAACAGAGAATAAAACTTTGCCAGAGGTAATTAAAAGAGGTGGAAAGAAAGAAAATAAGTAATTGAGAAAAAAAAAACCCAGAAGAATACCAAAAAGACCAAAGACCTCTGCCAATTTCTAGTGGACGCTGGATCTAGCTTGTGAGCTAATACCGCACCATGGATCTTTAACAAATTTGGTAGCTTCATCCTTGGGCCATGTACCATCCCTCCACCAAACTGTGTTAAAATTGGTCAGTAATACCAGCCGCCGTGGCGAAGTGGTTAGCGTTGCGGACTCCCGACTGGGAGGTCGTGGGTTCAAATCCCATCAGAGTCATGTGGGTTTTTCTGCCCCGACCGGCTCCTACCCAGAGTTGAGTTTGCTGCGGACTCAGTTGGGAAGACTGGGACCACACAGTCGAGTTTCATCCACTTAATGGATGCGTATCTGAGAGTGTTGCTCAAATTTCCTGAACAACACTGCAGGTGCCTGTATCTCTCGGGCCTGGTTGACGCGGGGATATATTATGAAAGGAAGCGTAGAGTACAGCCCTGCCATGTAGTCTCAGACCGAAATGGAAATCCGTAGCATCATCTTAATCATCCTCATTCTCATCGATCAGCATAAAAAATGTCTCACATTCTGTGCCCTTCATGCCCTGCTCTCATGATGACCTCAGTGTCGATGTCCTCTCCACGTCTGTGGCCTTGGTTTGATTCCGTCGGGGTCACCGGTATCGGCGAGTCCATGGGGGCTGTCGTTGGACGGACGTGGTGGCGCCCTCCGGAGGGAGAGCTCACTCACGCCGGCTCCGCCACTAAGCAATTATTGCCGTCAGTAGGGGGCTTAGTAGGTGGTGTCCTGCGTATGTTAGATCAGAACAGGCGCCACTGAACACCACCGAAGTGATTCGGCAGCAGTGCAGTGTCTCCTCCGGTGGGTTGCCTCTTGACGACTTGACATTAACTGCTCCCTGTGGATTGCTGGTGCCGGGCTGCG
>CM031597.1:93468632-93483632 GCA_018398815.1 Conus ventricosus | reverse complement strand
TTTACATTTCCATTGTCAGTTTGTATCATCGCAACATTAACTGTCACTATAAGCTTCCACTGATATCATTCCGACATTAATTCATTGGCACCTTCCACTATACACTTCCACTATAAACTGACGTAATCATAATGTGGATTGCACCTTCACTAATGCACTGTAAACTATCGGAACATTCAATTGCCACGAGAAGATGCTCTTGATTTTTTTTGGCGTTAACTGTCAAAACGAAAGCTGGACACCTTGGATGGTTTGTCTCTGTCCTTTACGTTTCTTTTTGTTGAGAGGGAAGAGGGCAGATTCCTCTGCCTTTGTGCTTTACGCAAGGCTTTTTGATTGTTTGTTTTGTTTTGTTTCAGAAGAAAGGCTCTTTCCCTCGAATGTGTGTGTGTGTGTGTGTGTGTGTGTGTGTGTGTGTGTGTGTGTGTGTGTGTGTGTGTGTGTGTGTGTGTGTGTGTGTGTGTGTGTCCATGCGTCTGTGTGTGTTTGTGCATGTGTTTGTGCATGCATGCGTGTGTAGGTGCGTGCGTGCTTGTGTATGTGCGTGCGTGTGTGTGCGTGTGTGTGCGTGTGTGTGTGTATGTGTGTGTGTATGTGTGTGTGTGTGTGTGTGTGCGTGCCTGCGTGCGTGCGTGCGTGCGTGCGTGTGTGTGTGTGTGTGTGTGTGTGTGTGTGTGTGTGTGTGAGTGTCTTTTGTCCGTCTTCTTGCTCTCACTAATTGTTGTTCCAAGCACAACATTTTGTGGTTTCTGCCCAGTGTGTCTTTAGCAAGAAATCTTTTGATGACAATGAGAGAGAAAGAATAGCAAATATAACAAGTGGATCAGAAAAGGCCAGAGAACGTCACATCAAATGACGATTTATTCTTTAACAACTAAACAAATCTTTGAATCTTTTCTTGTCTCTGGCTTTTTCTTTCTCCACAAATAAATGTTATGTAAACCCAGAGAAAGTAATCCTCAGAAAGGATGCATTGTTTTGAAGCGTCAGGACGTGCTTTGTGAACAATATATCAATCCCAGCAAAGACTCGTCTCAAAGCAAACGCCTTTCTTTAGCTTCTCAGGGTTACGTGCTTCGAACAAAGATTTTGAAAATGCTACACTCTCCCTCCTCCTCCTCCTTCTCCTCCTCCTCCTCCTCCCCATCCCCTCCTCTCTCCCTCCCCTTCTCTTCCATCTAACTCTGCCACTTCTCCACTGTCCCTTACGTCAGAAGGGATATATGGGATGAGAGATACAAATCATCATCGTCAGTCGCCTGAAGCCTTCCGTCTCCAAAGACAGAAACTGATGTAAACGTCCACATTCTGTCCTTTTGTAAGATCAAGTGATCTACAGTGCACAGACTGATGAAGGGTCTTACACGTACAATCATCCCCTTGAGTGATCGTCCTTTCTTAACGAGGGACATTTGACGCTGGGTCTGGTTTCATTATGGATGTCGAAGGCGTCAGAGCCTTACGTTACGTTACGTTCATCATCATTTCACATGCGCGCGACCGCGCTCAGAGAGAGAGAGAGAGAGAGAGAGAGAGAGAGAGAGAGAGAGAGAGAGAGAGAGAGAGAGAGAAGAGAGAGGACAGACAGAGGGATAGGGTAGATAGATAGATACCCACACACACACACCCCACACACACACACACACACACGTGCGCGCACTCACGCATGCACGCACACAGACACGCACACGCACGTACACACACACACACACACACACACACACACACACACACACACACACACACACACACACACACACACAGAGTAAGAGTGGTGTGTGTGTGTGTGTGTGTGTGTGTGTGTGTGTGACGAATGGCCGAGTATTGGGAACTTTTCTTATGATTGGTTAACACTTTGTGTGTCCTTTATGTGTTGTCAGTCAGTGCTCTTGCCGGAAATGACCCTTTCAACTTAGCCATTTCCGCATGTGACTGCGCTGAAGAGAGAAAAAGGTCAAGCTTAAAATGTTGCTGTAAAAAAATAGTAATGAAATGGATTGGTGGGCCCATGTGTGTCAATATTGAACAAGACCCCCCATCCCACTCCTGTTTCCTCTCTCTCCTCTCTCTCTCTCTCTCTCTCTCTCTCCCCCCCCCCCCCCCCCCCTAGTTCCCCATTCTAAACAATCAAAGTCAGAATACTGCTTATTAGGTTTGCATTGGCCACCCTTAACCGCTCACCGACGCAACTTTCTCGGTTCAGTCAGCTGAGCAGGTCACTGCTTTATTGAAGCTATGTGCATTGAAGCATGTCCGATTGGCACGCGGTTGTTTGTTCACATGTAACTCCCGCCTTTAATGGCGTCATTGTCCATTCTTATGTAACACTGGTCGAAACTTTGTTTTGACAGAGAGAGAGAGAGAGAGAGAGAGAGAGAGAATCATGTTTTTATCAACGCAATTCACCCTAACTCTTATTTCTCCATCCACTTCAGTGCCTTTTCAGCAACACCACCCTCGTTCAGTTCCTTTGTTCCATCTTAGTTTTGTCTTTTGGTTTTTGTGTGTTGTCCATAGCGTTCTCATGTTAACACTGTGGAGTTGAGTATGATGTAGGCCTATCTCGTCGCTGTTCAATGAAATGCTTCAATCGTTCCAATGGAATCAGAGTAGTATAGTTCCAAAAATATGCTCTATCTTCAATCTTGAATCACAATTATGGTTTCAGTGTTTTCACATATATGTACGAATATCTAGCTAGCTAGCTAGCTAGCTATCTAGCTCTGCACCCATCTATCTATATCCATCTACCTTATATATATGACTATCCATCTGTCTATCTAGATATCTATCAATCTATCTATTTATCTATCTTTCTACCTTATTTTCATACTTATCTCTATCTACCTTTGTCTAACCCTACATCAACTTACAAACATCTACCTGTTTACCTATCTATGTGTCTATCTGTCTACCTATCTATCTACCTATCTATATCTGTTTACCTACCTATCTGTCTATCTGTCTATCTATCTATCGTGAGAGAAGTCTGTCTGTCTACCTATCTATCTACCTATCTATATCTGTTACCTACCTATCTGTCTATCTATCTATCGTGAGAGAGAGAGAGAGAGGGGAAAGACTACAACTTTGGATTCTCTCTTGAGGGCACATAAACCGTTATGGCGAAAGCTTGGCTGTGTCTGGAGTGGCACTGTCTTCATCTGTCCGTGGGCAGGGGTGGTTGGGTCTGTGGGGTGTGCTCGGCATGCTGGGGGGGTGGGGGGGGGGGGGGGTTGTTTTTCGCCGGTGGGCTCTGCAGTCATGAAATACGGGCTGGTACACCCATGGGATGCTACTTTAAGGCTGTTATGAGCTGCATCCTGTAGTCTGATTTACCTCTGTTCAGAGCAGTTATGTCCCTTGATATCTTAATGGAGTGTCCTGCGCGTGCCTGTACCCATCGTCAACAACGCAGGCCTCCAAGGGTGGTACAGGACTGCTCTAAGGGCAGGTGAAGACAGTGCTTCTCTGGGTCCTCCCCAGCACTTCGGGTGTTTCTTTTTCTTTTCTATCGTGAGAGAGAGTCTGTCTGTCTACCTATCTATCTACCTATACTATATCTGTTTACCTACCTATCTGTCTATCTGTCTATCTATCTATCGTGAGAGAGAGAGAGAGAGAGAGAGAGAGAGAGAGGAGAGAGAGAGAGAGAGGTGGTTATAACTACCCTTTGGCAGACAATCCACTATCACACAATCAGTGAGCAATGGTGGCAATGTTTCCTGCAGTACCCATCCCTCACACAATCAGTGGGCAATGGTGCAATGTTTCTGCAGTACCAATCCATATCCAATTATCGCATGCTAATGTGTATAATTTAATAATGTTAGCTGTATATCTACTCCACGGACATCCCATGTGTTCCAATCATTCTTGCTGACAGTGATGTCAATTAGATGGAAAGTCCCTTTCCGTGCCTTCATGGACCGAGTCTATCCTTTGTCTCACGCAGTGACAGGAGACTGGTGGGACTGAGGAATCGGGGGGAGAGGGGAAGGAGGCGGAGCAAGCTTGATGAATGGCTGAATCGAGAGGCTGGTTATGCATTGGCATGTTGTTTACAGTACCAGCAGATCGCAGAGGTCATTTAAGAGCCTTACACATCAGGACGAAGAGAAGAAATGGACGCATGGGGGGGGGGGGGGGGGGGGGGGGGGGGGGGGTCTAGGCACAAGAGAGGAGGACGGAGGGATATGGAGAATCGGAGGCTACGAGAGAGTGTCTCAATAATGATGTCCTTGCCTCATCGCTCATTTGTTCCCATCCCTTGGTCAGCTTTTAGCATTGGTCCTATGAATACCGTGCCCAAATACATTATGGATGTGTGAATCAGCTTTCGTTTCCTTGCCAACGGACAGATAGGATGTAAGAGGGTGTTAGGCTAAATACAGTTTCACAGCTTTCATCAAACTCTTGCCCCGAACTTTTCTTTGCTTCTGCTTTTTTTTTTTTTTTTTTTTTTTTTTTGCTTTTTCTTTTCAGTTTATTCATCCACTCCTCCTCCTTCTTCCTAATCTCTCCCCCCCCCCCCCCCCCCCCCCCCCCCCCCCCATCCCCGCCTCCTTTCTCTCTCTCTCTCTCTCCTCTCTCTCTCTCTCTCTCTCGTCTGTCTCTGTCTCTCTCTCTCTCATGCACACAGATACAGACTCCCCTCCCCCTCTCTCTCTCTCACCCTCCCCTCCCCCTTCCCCCTCTCTATGTCTCAGCTTTTTTCCTGTGTCTTTACATATCGTGGACGATTGAACATACACATTAATGAAGCAATTTCTTATATCTTTTTTTACACCATTAATTACGGTGACAGAAAAGATAATGAGCTATGCCAGATGATAACTGAAAAAAAGGGAAGACAGAACGTCAGAAAGTGAAAAAAGCTGGATGGGTTCTCAAGAGAGCGCAGACAGCTGCCAAGGTCAAACAGATCCTGGATTCATCATTTGACACGGTCCGCATCGCGGATCTACACCTCAGTTTAATGGATTATGATTGGGCCACAGTCCATCCTACCACTCAATTTTGTTTAGAAAAACTAGTTTAGTATTAGTTGTGTAACCAGGGTGACAGACAGACAGACCGACAGACGCAGGTGACAGAATGACCTTCTTGGCAGATAAATCAAAAATGAAAATCAAGCAAGTAAAGAAACAAAAGAGAGAGGAAAACAGCTATCACAAAAGAAAGAAAGACTGGCAAACATACAGACAGACAGGTATACAGATTTTTTTTTTTAAAAAGAAAGAAAAAAGAAACAACCACAAACAAACGAAGACCCCAGGACGCTATGAGCCAAATAAAAGAACATGGAACGATATAGCTCCCAAAAGAGAGTTTAAAGAAAAATAGGGGAAGGACAGAACAAATCAGAGAGTATCAAAACACCTAAAAATAAACTGTAGCAAAGAAACCCTCTTGTGCAATCGATGTGCTATCACTGACACTGCCATTAGCGGAGGTAAACCTTGTCCCATAAAAACCCATTTGTCCCACACACACACCCCCCCCCCCCCCCCCCCCCCATTTCCTCCCCTGTCCAAATCTTATTACAGCCGCACAGGCGTCGTCAAATGAACGACCGCTGACCACGAAGGCTTGCCTCCAAACTTTACACCTCTACATTTGGAATCTCGTGGGGCATCGCCATGTCTCAGGCACTGTGACGTCTGTTGGCCAAGGAAGAGACTGTTGCAGTCTGGCGAAAGTCTACGAGAGATAAGGGGAGGGGGGGAGTGGGTGGGGGGGGGGGGGGGGGGGGGGGGGGGGGGGGGGAGGGGGGATGGGGAGTGGGGAGATATGTCTAGAAATGTTAGCTGACTCTAACATGGTTTATGTGCTGGCCACGGATGCATCGCAAAAACAAACACATAAAATGTTTAACAGAGAACCGAAATACAAAAATATCATAGCCAAAGTTAAATTTGTTGTTTTCCCTTACACCGACATTAAAAAAAAACACACACCAGAAATTGTAAATATTTACGTACGAACACGGCATGGAGATCTAATAAGTCATCAGTATGTGCACAGATATTGTTTATTTATTTTACCCCCAAAACCCCAATTACATGAACGGGGGGAAAGAAAAAAAAGGGTTTTTTAACCCCCATTTTTTTTTTTGGGTCGGGGATTTTTAAACAAACCAAACCCCAAAAATGAGGAAAAAAGTTTTTTTGGGTTAAAAGAATACCTCCATTTTTAAAAAAATGTAAACCATTCTTTTCCCTTTCTAATGTAAATAGACATTATAGTCACAAAAATTTTTTCCCTTAAATTAAATTTGGGTTTTACAGATTATTTTCCCATTTAAAAAAAAAGAGGGAGAGGGGGAGAGAGAGAGAGAGAGAGAGTAAGATGAGGAAAAGGAGAGAGGGGGAAGGGGAAGGAGAGAGAGAGAGAGAAAAAGGGAAAGGGGGGGACTGGTGTGCGGGGTGTTGTGTGTGTGTGTTGTGTGTGTGTGGGGTTTTGGTGTGTGTGTGTGTGGGTTTTGTAGTAAATGAAAAAGATGTCGTTTGGAAATACGTTTTAGATTCTGGGGTTTTTTCCACAAAGGTTTTGAGTTAAAAGAACTTGAATAAAAAAGTTTTTTATGGTATAAAAAATTCATTTTTAAAAAAGCTTTTATAAAAATGGCCCAAAAACCCCAAAATTTTCCAGAAAAGTGGGGTTTTTTTTTACCCATGAAAACGCCCAAAGGGTTTTTTTTTAACCCCTTTTTTGGGGAAAAAACTTTTGGAAATTTTTCCCCCAAACCCCATGATGCAGGTAAGGAGATTCAGGTAAAAATTTGCCTCTTTGGTGGATTTAAACGGGGTTTTTTTTAAAAACCCCAAAATTGCACTCTACAAAAGTTTCGGGGTTAAAAATCCCCTTTGGGTTTTGGTTTTTTTTGGTTTGTTTTTTTTTTCCTCAAAGCCCCCCAAAAGGAGGGCGAAAACGATGCTTTGGCAAAGGGCAAAACCCGGGAAGAAGCCCTGAAAAAAAAAAAACCTGAAAAAAGTAAGAGAAAAAAGACTTGTTGATGAGAAATGAAAAACAAATGGTTTTTGTACCAATACGGATGGGGGAATAATGAAAATTTTTTAAAAAAGTCACGGGCCCCATTAATTGAACAAAGGGAAAAAACCCAAAGGGAAAGAAAAAAGATGGAGAAAAAGGCAATGGTGGGTTGAAGGTGGAAATTCGGTTGGGAACTTTAAAAACCCAAATTAAAGGGACGATGGATTCCCGGAAACAAAAAGAAAGAAAAAAAAAAAAGGGAAAAACCCAAAATAAAGAAAAACCCCTCTACCCAATTGCTAAACAGTATGCAGTGTTCGGGGAAATGAAAAACCTTGTCTCAAAAAAAACCCTTTTCCCCCACCCTCCCATTTTCCCCCCTGCCCCAAAATTTGTTACTCTGTCCGGGCGTCCCAGATGAACGCCCGCCTAAACCCCGAAAGGGGGCCCCCCAAATTTCACACTTGCATGGGGAAATTTGGGGGTCCCCCTGTCTCCCCCCGGGATGTCTGCCTCCCCAAAGAAAAACCATCGAAGCAGATATCGTGTGTTGCGGGGTCTGGGGGAAAGTCGGGGGAAAAATGGTGGGAGGAGGGAAAGGGGGGGGGGGGTGTGGGGGGGGGAGTGGGGGGGGGTTGGTTTCTGGGGATTTTTGTGATTTTCTTCTCTTTCTCTCTCTTTTCTCTCTCTCCTTTTTCCCCTTCTCTTTTCCCTCCTCTCTCTCTCTTCTCTGTGGTTTTGAAAGAAAAGAAAAGAAAAAGGGCCCAGAATCACGGGCCATAAAGACTTGGGGCGTACAAGAAAAAAGGGAAGGGACGGACAGACAGGACAAAAACAGCCAGAAAACAACAGGGGGAGAGAGGTGGGGCCCGGGCGGGTCGGGAAAAGTAAAATTTATCTGAGGATAGTGGGGTCAAAAATGGGTAAATTGCAAGGGGGAAAAATGAGATGGAAATAGAAAAGAAATTGTAGCGCCCAAAAATAAAGAATCCTAAGGGTTTTGGGGTTGTGTTATTATATCGTTAGCTTTTGCACAAGCCTTTTTTGAATTTCAGGCAGAAAATATGAGTTTTCTTTCCCAAATAAAACGCTTTTTTTTTTTTTCGTCTGTTTTGGGGGGGTTTTTTTTTTTTTTTGTTTTTTTTTTTTGGGGGGTTGTGGGTTTTGGTTTTTGTTTTGTTTTTGGGTGGGGGTTTTGTTTTTGTTTTGTTTTTGTGTTGTGTGTTGTGTTTTTTTTTCTTGTTTTTCTCAGGGGGGGGGGGAGGGGGGGGGGGGAAAAAAAAAAGGGTGGGGGGGGTTTTTTTTTGGGGGGGTTTTTTAAAATTTGGAATTATGTTTGCTGTTTCGATTTTTTTTATTACACATATTCGAAGTTTTTTTGATGTATTGATATTTTTAAAAAAAAATTTGTGATTTTTGCCTTTTTGGGGAAAAATATTGAAAAGAATTTCCCTTTTTGGTTTTTGCAGTGCTTGTCTTGACCCGGCCCAAAAAGACGGGGGGGTTTCCCCTCTTCCCCAGTTGTATTAAAATCTTTTGATTAGGGTTTTAAAACCAAAAGGGATGTTTTTTTTTTAAAAAAAATTTGGCTGGTACAAAAAGCAAACAAATTTTGTTTATTTTTTTTCCTTTTTTTTTTGTTTTTCGAACATTTTTTTATGCTGTTTGGGCCCTTTATTCGGCCCACCCCCCCTTAAGAGCAAAAATAATAAAAAAAAAATATTTTTTTCTTTTTTTCTTCTCTCTCTCTCTCTCTTCTCTTCTCTCTTCTTCCTTCTTCTCTCTTCTCCCCTCTATCTCTCTTTCTCCCCTCTCTCTTCTCTTTTCCTCTTTCTTTTCCCTCTCCCCAACTCTTTTTGTTGTTTGTCTTTTGTTGTTCCCTCTCTCGGGTCTGTCTGTTTGTCTGTTTTTCTCATTTTTTTCTCTCTCTCTTTCTCCCCCTCTCTCTCTCTTTTCCTCTCTTTGTCTGTTGTCTGTCTCTCCCCTTTCTTTTTCTTTTCCCCTTTCTCTCTTTTTTCTCTCTCTTCTTTCTTTTTTTCTTCTCCCCCTCTTCCCTTCTGTGTGTCTCTCTGTTACTTATCTATCTATCTTTTTTTCTGTCTGTTGTCCTCTGTCTGTCTTTGTTTTGGCTGTTTTGGCTGGTTGGCTGTTTTCTCCCCCTCTTGTCCCCCCAATCCCCCTATCCTTTCTCTCTCCTTTTTTATTGTTCTGTTGGAGGGAGAGAGAGAGAGAGGGGGAAAAGGGGAGAGTTTGAGAGGGGGAAAAGGAGGGGAAGTGGGGAGAGAGAGAACCCCCCCAACCCCCCCAGGGGGAGGGAGAGGGGGGTTTGGGGGAAAGAGATGGAAAGGGGGCAGTGGGCCCAAAAACACACACACAAAACAACACACCCCAACAACACAAAAAACCCCACACACCCACAACAAAAACACACAGGAGGAAAGGAAAGACAAAAGGACGGGAACGACGGACAGAGAAAGGGGGGTTTGGGTGGGGAAAAGGGGCCCTACTCGTAAAAAAATGAACGAAACCGAAGATTGAAAATGTAGAAAATTTAGAAAAATTTGTCTGGAAAAAATTGGGAAAGAAAGAAAAAAACCCTGAAGGAAAAAAGGAGGAGGGGAAGAGAGGAAGAGAGAGGAGGAGAGGGGGGAAAGAGAGAGAGGGGAAGGGGAAGAAAAGAGGGAGCGAGAGAGAGAGAGAGAAGAAAGGGGAAAAAGGGGGGGAGAGGGTGGTCGAAACACCCCACCACACACCAACACACACACCCCAAACACCACACACACAACAAACACACCACACAAACCACACACCCCAAACCCCACACACACACAACACACCCCCAAACACACAACCCCACAAAAACCACACACCCCCAAAAGGGAGGAGAGGGGGAGAGAGAGGGGGAGGAGAGAGAGAGAAAAGGGGAAAAGGGGGAGAGAGGGGAGAGAGGGGAAGGAGAGCCGAGAAAAGGGGAGAGAGAGAGAGAGGATGGAGTCAGGCCCAGGTTAAAATTTTCAGTTCACTTTAGGTCACTTTATTTTTAGTTGAGCGATTTTTGGGAAATAGAATTTTACAAATAGAGCACCCGGTCTTTGTGGGCCCTGTAAAAACGGGCGGTTTACATCTCTCTCCCATTGAAAAAGACCCACCCAAAAGGGAAATAAACACTAACAAAACTTTTCCACAAAACTTGCTGGGTTTCCCCTTTCTTTGAAATGATGGTTTAATGCTGCGAAAAATCTGTGTTCTGTTTCTAACTTCATCAAACTTCGAAGGCCTTTAAACCCCAAATTTGTGTTTCATCCCTTGCTTTTTAAATGATCTTCTTAAAGACGCAATGCTCATTTAAATGGGGTTTAAACTTTATTTTTTGGGTTCCCCTCCCTTCGTGTAATTAAAAACACGTAAAAAATCATGCCGTTGCTTTAAAAATTCTATGTCGTTATGTCCGTTCCCCGGCCCCTTTGTCCAGCACGAAACCCGGGTTTCTGTTTGGGTTGCTCTTTCTGGGGGAATCATCATGTTTGGTAATGGCCGAAATTTTAAACCAAAGGGGTTTTTTTCCCTGTAGAATGCTTTCCTTCCCCCGTCCCCCCTTCATTTTTAACCCCCCCCCCCCCCAAACCCCTCTCCAAAACTTTTTTTGGTTTGTTGCAAAAGCAGGGTTTTGGGAGACGGGACAAAATGGGATGGGTGGAGGGGGAGGAAGAGTACCCAATTTGTTGATGTCAAGGGAGGAGGCGGGGAAAAACAGTCAGGGTTTCCCCCTGCCCAAACTCTCCCCCCCCGCTGTTGCTCCCTAAGATCTGGCAAATGCATTTACCCCGGCCCTTTGGAGGTTGGGGGGGTCGCGTGGGCACACTATATTAGGGGGGGAAAGGAGGTCCAGTCTTTCCCTGTTTGAAAAAATTAGGCCCCCACATTTGCCCAAAACCACCCAAAAAGCAATGGGGAAAAAAAAAGATAGAACAAAAAAAAGAAAGATAGAATAAAAGAAAGAAAGAAAAAAAAGGGAAAAAAGGAAAGAAGGAAAAAAGGAGGGAAAGAAAGAAAGAAGAAAGAAACGACGGGGGGAAAAGGAAAAAAAGAAAGGAGGGGGAAAGGGGGGAGAGAGAGAGAGAGAGAGCGAGGAGAGAAGAGAGAGAGAGAGAGAGAGAGAGAGAGGTTGTAGACAGCCGGCTGAAGGGAAATTAAAGGAATGAAAAAGAAATGGAAAAAAAAACAAAAAAAAAAAAACAAAACTTTGGGGAAATAGTAGGGAAAAACAAGGGAAAACCCGTGACCACAAAACTTTTTGTTATTGCTAGTAAAAAAACCCCCCAATCTTTACTGATAGTTTAAAAAGGTTTAATTTTTTTTTTAAATTTAAAAAAATCAGAAGAAAAACGGTATCTAACGTAGAAAAATGAGGGGGGGGGATTTAATAAACAAGAAGGGGGGGAAAAAGGGTTTCAAAAAAAATGAAAGGGAAAGGGAAAAAAAAAAGAAAGAAAAGGGAAAAGGGGGGAGAAAGAGAGGGTAGAAAGGAAGGAAAAAGGGGGAGGGAAAAAATGAAGGGAAAAAAAGGGGGGGAGAAAAGGAGAGAAAAAAGGGAAAACAAAAGAAAAAAGAAAAAATTTTTTTTTTTTTTAATAGGTATATTGAGTTTAATTAAAAGGTTTGTATTGAGTAATTAAAAGGTAGTATTGGGGTAATTCCCTAGGTAGTTTGGGGGTAAAATTAAAAAGGTAAGGGATTGAGTAATTAAAAGGTAAATATTGAGTAATTCAATAGGTAGGATTGAAGGGGAAACCCAAAAAAAGAAAAGCCCAAAAAAAGGAAAAGGCAAAAAATGTTTAAGCCCAAAAAGCAGAGAAAAAAAAAAAAACAAAAAAAAACAAAAGAAGGGAAAAAAAAAAAGAATGTGACAAAAAAAAGAGAAGGGGCCCCGGCAAAAACCCATTTGAAAACAAAACCCCAAAAAATGGAAAAAAGAGATAAGTTGGCGGAAAGCCCCTTTAATAAGGAAATAAAAAAAAAAAAGACCCAAAAAAAAAAAGAAAAGAAAGAAAACCAGGAAAAACATAAACGATTAATACAACTAAAAAAAACCGTTACTCCCGGCTTTGGGCCCAAAAGGGAAAATGGTGTGTTAATTCCACCCTATAAAAATTCCCCCCCTTTCCCCCTCCCCTTTATCTAGCCCCCCCCCCCCCCCCCCCCCCCCCCTCCCCCAAAACCCCCCCTCCATCCCCCAAACCCCGGGCACCCACCGCTCTTTTTTCCCCCTCTCCCCGGGTTTGGGTTTCCCCCCTCTCCCCCTTTTTTCCCACCCCCCCCCCCCCCCCCCCCCCCCCCCCCCCCCCCCCCCCCCCCCCCCCCCCCCCCCCCCCCCCCCCCCCCCCCCCCCCCCCCCCCCCCCCCCCCCCCCCCCCCCCCCCCCCCCCCCCCCCCCCCCCCCCCCCCCCCGCCTTCTACCTTCCCAAAACGGTTACTGCTTCCCAAAGGGGTCTAAAAGGAAGTGAACGCAAGACGAAAAGGGGGCATTGGGGCCGGGGGAGAAGAGGCCCGAGGTGCCAGATTGCCCCCCGTCCCCGGTGGGCCCAAACCCCGCGGGCCCGGGTTTTTACAGGGCTGGGGAAAAATTTAAGTCGGGCTGAACGATAAGGGTTCATAGAAATGAATGATTGGGGGGGGGAGGAAGGCACAGGCGCGCGGGGGGGGAGGGGGGGGGGGGGGAGGGGGGGACTAGTAAAGTTGAAAGGGAGATACGTAAGGAATGGTGGGGTTGGTTTATTGGGGTTGGGGGTGGAGGGCCCCGGGGGGGGGGTTTTAAGCTCACATTCCCCAACCCCTTTTAGAGAGGAGAGAGGAGAAGGGGAGAGAGAGAGGAGGAGAGAGGGGAGGAGAGGGAGCGAGGGGAGAGAGAGGAGAGAGAAAGCAGACAGACAGACAGAAGAGACCGAAAACGCAAAAAGCCGGACGGCCCCGAAAAAAAGGGGAGAGAGAGGGGAGATAGAGAAGGGGAGAGAGGGGAAGGAGAGAGAGAGGGAGAGAGGGGAGGAGAGACCACGCCTGCACTACCCACGCCCCGGGCGCACGCAGGGACCATGCACGCAGCCGCACGCAAACCAAAACCCCACACACAAAACAACACCCACAAACACCCCACAACCCAGAGAGGAGGGGAGAGAGAAGAGGGGAGAGAGGGGAGAGAGAGAGAGGGGAGGGGGGGAGAGAGGGAGAGAGAGAGAAAGTCAGGGAAATATTCACAAGTAAGGTAGAGAAAAAAATGGGAAAAGATAGGAAAAGACCCAAGAGGATGGGGTTGACGAAAGGAAAACCCCACACCAACCAAAACCCCCCCACACACCCACAACACACACACAAACACACACAAACACAAAAAACACCCAAACCCGCCCGCCGCAGCTCAAACGCACCCACGCACGGGTTTTAAAGGCCCGCACGCACGCGCGTGCGCCACAGGCGTGCGCACGCACGGCCAGACGCACGAAACCCCCACGCCGCACGCACGCCGACGCACGCACGCCCCCACGCACGCACGCACGCACGCACGCACGCACACCACACACACACACACACACACACACACACACACACCTAACGGTAAGAGGCGAAAAAAAAAAGAAAACAAGACTTGACAATATTCTACAGGCTTTGTTTAAAAAAAAAAAAAGCAACTTCTGTTCCTTTCGTTAAGGTTAAAGATAACGTTTTACGAGATAGCAACTTGACGCAACTGAAACGCTTTATACAAGAAAATTGATAGATTTCTGATGGTTCTATCGTGTTTGCATGTCAAAAGTAAACTTAATCGAAACAGGTTTGGAAATCTATGAACTTTTGCAAGAGTATATTGCTGTCTTAAGCTACTTAGTGCTGGGCAACACAAGACAAAATGGACCTCATCCTCTTTACTGTTTTTATACAATGGGCAGATTAAATCGTTGTCATTGTGAGATCGATATTGGTAGCAATGCACAGCGATTTCTGAGACGCCAAGTCTGAATCTTGTCAACGTAATTTTCAAATGTGTATCTAAATTCAGTAAGAGATAGTTTTCACTTCGGGAACTGTACAAAACGTTCTGTGCACACTAAATGTATCACTATTCTTAATATGGAATTCCATTCCTGCCACCTACATAAAATCAATCTTTCCTTGAAATAATGTAAGGAAGCATTTATTTCCTCTACACCTTGATTTGTCCAAACAAATCCATATCCAAACGTATACAACTAACAACGGATATTTGTAGCCCAACTTCTTTTGTCACGTGAATCTAAATCGAGCAACATCCTATAGGCTTTACGTGGTAGTCCTGACTCATCCATTCGAGTTAGTTTTAGCCAGAATCGAATACATTTGACGACTGAGTTGATACATGTTGGATATCGATTCGTTTCCCCATATATTAGATCATTTGGCGTTCTCACTTCAACCCTAAAAGCTTTATAAGGGCACACAGATGTATTTTTTCAGAATGTTGAGCAGCATTATCTTAACCCTATAACTCAGCCCCATACTGAACCATTGGATGAATTTGTGTCAAATAACTTTAAATATAAAGAGAGAATTACATTTCAGTTTAGACAATTTCTGTAGAATACATAACAAAGCACTTTTAGCTCTGCTCACCAAATCCTGACATGCAACAGAGAAACTCAGTCTTGTGGAGAAATAGATTCCTAAATACTTACACGCATTCACAACAGTTAACACAGCCCCATTGTAAGTCCATCTCTCTCTTGCTGCCAAGTAACCACCCTTCCCAAATACAGCGACATTAGTTTTATTCATGTTTACATTCAAATGCAGTGTTGATGCTGCCTGATACAAACTATTAAGTTGTGTCTGTAGACCAATTACAGTTTCCGCTTTCAACGCTGTATCATCTGCCAGCAATAGGATAACAATTCACAGTCATGGGTAGAAGTAGCACCATGTCTCCCTCTTCTGATCACTTCTGAGGATAACTCGTTTATCAATAATGAAAAGAAC
>CM031597.1:93456132-93461132 GCA_018398815.1 Conus ventricosus | reverse complement strand
ACTAGAAATAATACTTCCAGAAGGCGGAGAGGCTATTTATGCTGATTGAGCTCCTGGTACCCCCAAAGGGCTCTTACCGAGACAGCTAGTCTCATACAGAGTGAATGTGTTAAGACATAGGTGGTGGGCACAGTGCTGTCGTTGATTCAATGACATCTCTCTCTCTCTCTCTGTACAAATCCAAACAGCGTTCTTTCCATTTAGCCAGTGGGGTCTAATAAGGACACAACAGACGCTCATCGGTGACGGGAGAGACATTCAATTTGTTTCCCTTTTTGATGGACGTTTCTCTTCGCCTGTTTTACTTCTCCCTTTCTTATTAATTGTCCTGGTGCCAAGATACGCTCCGCGCGTATTTTATCGTAGGAGGGTTGTGACAATAGGCCAAGATACAGAGGCCGTATTGACTTGCCTCTTTGACCTTTTATCATCAGCGCTTACGAGACAGGCACGTTCGGCGCTGTTTGTTGTTGATGGAAACCGGTCCACGATTCGCTGAGATGTGTTAATACACGATTTGGAAGGTGGGAATCTCTCTCTCTCTCTCTCTCTCTCTCTCTCTCTCTCTCTCTCTGGTTATTCGACACTCTGCTAACAAAAAAACAGTGTTCAATGTAATTCTGATTTACGAGCGGTTCCGCATAGCAGTTTTCAACTGCAAGTCACTTCGTGTTTGCTGTGCAGAATGTGTTGACGTTGACTAATACGCTGTCTCTTATTAACCTAATCTGAGACAAAATCAAATCATTACCTCGTTATCGTATGTGTTCTCCGTTGTTAATTGTCGTTGTTGCAAAAAACAGATGGCAGTTCAATACGCTGCTGCGTGTCCTTAAAGGTCACACAAATTGGGGTAACAACTATGCCTTGCCTCGTCTAACCTCGCTTGTCGACGTAGCCTTGTCTTGCCCTGCCTTGCCTATCCAGCCTTGTTTTGCCTTGTTTTGCCCACCTGCCCTTGTCTTGCTCTTCCACACTGTGTCCTGTCTTTTCTTGCCTTGGTTCTACTTGCCTTGATTCGACTTGCCTTGAATTGCCTTGCCTTATCTTCTCTTGCCTTGAATTGTCTTGCCTTATCTTCTCTTGCCTTGAATTGTCTTGCCTTGCCTTTTCTTGCCTTGAATTGTCTTGTTTTATCTTGCCTTGCCTTGGATTGCCTTGCCTTGAATTGTCTTGTCTTATCTTCTCTAGCCTTGAATTGCCTTGAATTGCCTTGCCTTGCTTTGCCTTGCCTTGCCTTGCCTTGCCTTGCCTTGCCTTGCCGCGAGTCGACGTGTCTTGACTTGCTTTACCAACCCTTTTTGCCTTACCTTGCTTTGCCTTGCATTGCATGCTTTGTCTCGCCTGCCTCGCTTTAGCTTGCCTTGGCTTTTCCTGCTTTGACTTGCCTCACTATATTTGCCTTGCCTTGTCTTGCTCAGCTTTTCCTTAATTCATCATGTCCTGCCTTGTCTTTGCATTACATTGCATTGTGTTGACTTGTTTTGCCTTGCTTTGCTTTATCTGGCTTTGTCCTTATTTAACTTGCCTCGTCCTGTCTTGCCTTGTCTTAGTTTCTTTACCTTGCCTCCTTCTGCCCTGCCTCACTTCGCTTGCTCTTGACTTACTTTGCTATACCTTATCTTTGGGATATCTTGCTTTCTCTTGGCTTTCCTCCCTATACCTTATCTTTGGGATATCTTGCTTTCTCTTCGCTTTCCTTGCTATACCTTATCTTTGGGATATCTTGCTTTCTCTTGGCTTTCCTTGCTATACATTACCTTTGGGATATCTTGCTTTCCCTTGGCTTTCCTTGCTATACCTTACCTTTGGGATATCTTGCTTTTTCTTGGCTTTCCTTGCTATACCTTACCTTGGCGATATCTTGCTTTCTCTTGGCTTTCCTTGCTATACCTTACCTTTGGGATATCTTGCTTTCTCTTGGCTTTCCTTGCTATACCTTACCTTTGGGATATCTTGCTTTCTCTTGGCTTTCCTTGCTATACCTTACCTTTGGGATATCTTGCTTTTTCTTGGCTTTCCTTGCTATACCTTACCTTGGCGATATCTTGCTTTCTATTGGCTTTCCTTGCTATAACTTACCTTTGGGATATCTTGCTTTCTCTTGGCTTTCCTTGCTATACTTTACCTTTGGGATATCTTGCTTTCTCTTGGTTTTCCTTGCTATACTTTACCTTTGGGATACCTTGCTTTCTCTTGACTTTCCTTGCTATACCTTACCTTTGGGATATCTTGCTTTCTCTTGGCTTTCCTTGCTATACTTTACCTTTGGGATATCTTGCTTTCTCTTGGCTTTCCTTGCTATACATTACCTTTGGGATATCTTGCTTTCTCTTGGCTTTCCTTGCTATACCTTACCTTTGGGATATCTTGCTTTCTCTTGGCTTTCCTCCCTATACCTTACCTTGGAGATATCTTGCTTTCTCTTGGCTTTCCTTGCTATACCTTACCTTTGGGATATCTTGCTTTTTCTTGACTTTCCTTGCTATTCCTTACCTTGGGGGATATCTTCTCTTGACTTTCCTTCCTATACCTTACCTTTGGGAAATCTTGCTTTCTCTTGACTTTCTTTGCTATACCTTACCTTTGGGATATCTTGCTTTCTCTTGGCTTTCCTTGCTATACTTTACCTTTGGGATATCTTGCTTTCTCTTGGCTTTCCTTGCTATACCTTACCTTTGGGATATCTTGCTTTCTCTTGGCTTTCCTTGCTATACCTTACCTTTGGGATATATTGCGTTCTTTTGACTTTCCTTGCTATACCTTACTTTTGGGATATTTTGCGTTCTCTTGGCTTTCCTTGCTATACCTTACCTTTGGGATATCTTGCTTTTCTCTTGACTTGCCTTGCTATTCCTTACCTTGGGAATATCTCGCTTTCTCTTGGCTTTCCTTGCTATACTTTATCTTTGAAATATCTTGCTTTCTCTTGGCTTTCCTTGCTATACCTTACCTTTGGGATATCTTGCTTTCTCTTGGCTTTCCTTGCTATACCTTACCTTTGGGATATATTGCGTTCTCTTGACGTTTCTTGCTATACCTTACCTTTGGGATATCTTGCTTTCTCTTGGCTTTCCTCCCTATACCTTACCTTGGGGATATCTTGCTTTCTCTTGGCTTTCCTCCCTATACCTTACCTTGGGGATATCTTGCTTTCTCTTGACTTTCCTCGCTATACCTTACCTTGGGGATATCTCGCTTTCTCTTGACTTTCCTTGCTATACCTTACCTTTGGGATATCTTGCTTTCTCATGACTTTCCTTGCTATACCTTATCTTGGGAATATCTTGCTTTCTCTTGACTTTCCGTGGCGTTCTTTACTTTTGGGATATCTTGCTTTCTCTTGACTTTCCGTGCCGTACTTTACCTTTGGGATATCTTGCTTTCTCTTGACGTTCCTTACTATACTTTACTTTTGGGATATCTTGCTTTCTCTTGGCTTTCCTCCCTATACCTTACATTGGGGATATCTTGCTTTCTCTTGGCTTTCCTCCCTATACCTTACCTTTGGGATATCTTGCTTTCTCTTGGCTTTCCTTGCTATACCTTACCTTTGGAATATATTGCTTTCTCTTGACTTTCCTTGCTATACCTTACCTTGGCGATATCTTGCTTTCTCTTGGCTTTCCTTGCTATACCTTACCCTTGGGATATCTTGCGTTCTCTTGGCTTTCCTCCCTATACCTTACCTTTGGGATATCTTGCTTTCTCTTGACTTTCCTCGCTATACCTTACCTTGGGGCTATCTTGCCTTCTCTTGGCTTTCCTCCCTATACCTTACCTTTGGGATATCTTGCTTTCTCTTGACGTTCCTCGCTATACCTTACCTTGGGGATATCTCGCTTTCTCTTGACGTTCTTTGCTATACCTTACCTTTGGGATATCTCGCTTTCTCATGACTTTCCTTGCTATACCTTACCTTGGGGATATCTTGCTTTCTCTTGACCTTCCGTGCCGTACTTTACCTTTGGGATATCTTGCTTTCTCTTGACGTTCCTTGCTATACATTACCTTTGGGATATCTTGCTTTCTCTTGGCTTTCCTCCCTATACCTTACCTTTGGGATATCTTGCTTTCTCTTGGCTTTCCTTGCTATACCTTACCTTTGGGATATCTTGCTTTCTCTTGACTTTCCTTGCTATACCTTACCTTTGGGATATATTGCTTTCTCTTGACTTTCCTTGCTATACCTTACCTGTGGGATATCTTGCTTTCCCTTGACTTTCCTTGCTATACTTTACCTTTGGGATATCTTGCTTTCTCTAGACTTTCCTTGCTATACCTTACCTTTGGGATATCTTGCTTTCTCTTGGCTTTCCCCCCTATACCTTACCTTTGGGATATCTTGCTTTCTCTTGACTTTCCTCGCTATACCTTACCTTTGGGATATCTTGCTTTCTCTTGACGTTCCTTGCTATAATTTACCTTTGGGATATCTTGCTTTCTCTTGGCTTTCCTCCCTATACCTTACCTTTGGGATATCTTGCTTTCTCTTGGCTTTCCTTGCTATACCTTACCTTTGGGATATATTGCTTTCTCTTGGCTTTCCCTGCTATACCTTACCTTTGGGATATATTGCTTTCTCTTGACTTTCCTTGCTATACCTTACCTTTGGGATATCTTGCTTTCTCTTGGTTTTCCTCCCTATACCTTACCTTTGGGATATCTTGCTTTCTCTTGGCTTTCCTCCCTATACCTTACCTTGGGGATATCTTGCTTTCTCTTGGCTTTCCTCCCTATACCTTACCTTGGGGATATCTTGCTTTCTCTTGGCTTTCCTTGCTATACTTTACCCTTGGGATATTTTGCGTTCTCTTGGCTTTCCTTGCTATACTTTACCCTTGGGATATTTTGCGTTCTCTTGGCTTTCCTTGCTATACTTTACCCTTGGGATATTTTGCGTTCTCTTGGCTTTCCTTGCTATACTTTACCCTTGGGATATTTTGCGTTCTCTTGGCTTTCCTTGCTATAACCTTACCTTGGGGATATCTCGCTTTCTC
>CM031597.1:93443632-93448632 GCA_018398815.1 Conus ventricosus | reverse complement strand
AGAGGCTAGACAAAAAGGACATTGTAACACGTCGACATATTCTGGTTTGTATCTATATCTGTTGCACTTCAGATCCGTTATTCCCAAGCGAAATTTAGTGAACATGTTTCTAACGTAATGTGAATTAATAACATCGAAATATTGTTCACGCTCCAGTAAGCTTTTAAACTACAGTAAAGTTCGTAACGGTTGCTGTCAGAGAGTTTTGACGACCAATTTTGTTTAGCACAATCAATCAATCGTTGTTTAAATTCCTTCAGGAAACTTTCTCTGTTTCCGACACCCTGTGAACACCATACATGTCCAAAACCATTTACACACAACATTCTCTGACTTTAGTGGCCCACGTTTCCTTTCCTCTATCGTCCATTTCTTAAGCATTTGGTAAGCCATGTTAGAAAATCTGTTTTCAGGTAATGCACAAAGTCTAAGCCAATAAGAAATACACCGTACTGAAGCTTGAACAAAGAGAGGAAAACGACCAAGTTCACCATACAACCATTAGATTTGGTGTACGGAGAGCTACATTCAGCAACCGTTTACATGCAAATAAAAATGTACTTTTTCTATCTCTTCTATTTCATCAGTTACCCCAAATTTCTGACGCATACAACAGTATTGGTACAATCTGGGCATCAAGAGCTGAAAGAAAATTTTTGGGTCAGTACAACTGATTCTCCACATGGTTCTAAATATGTCTACAACACATTTCTTTGCTTGTAATGATGTCTTCGACAGACAGTTTGCGGCTCAGCGAGTAGTAAAGTTGAGGCTGAGGTATTTGTAAACGTTTACTACTTCAACGTCTGGGTTCCATAATTCCTTTTCATGTTTTGAATAAGTAGCCCCCATTTCTGAACACCATAATTTTTGTTTTACTGAGGTTCACTTTCAGTCCAAGTTCTGCCGATATTACAAATAAATTGTTTAGCTGAGTTTGAAGACCACACGGGCTGGACGAAAACAAAGCAATATCATCAGCAAACATTAACAAAAACAACTCAGTAGTGTCAGGTCTAAGCTGGAAGCCATGTTTACCGTTATTGATTATATAAGCCGCTAATTCGTTAATAATAAAAGAAAAGAAAATTGGAGAAGCCAAACAGCCCTGCTTAAGTCCTTGAAGGCATTCAAAATAGTCAGTATAAACCAGATCATCTCTTACGCAAAATTTCACAGAGTTGTACATTGATTGAGCGCTGAAAGCATTTTACCACCGATTCCGATCTTTAGTAAAATATTCCACAGTACATGTCTCTTGACCGTGTCGAACGCTTTCTGAAAATCGACAAAGGCTACATAAATCTTTCTGTTCAGAGCGAGATATTCTGAACTAAGGCATTTAATGTGAAAATATGATCGATTGTTGAATAATCTTTGCGGAAACCAGCCTGTGTTTCAGATATAATATTGTATGTATTCGACCATTCTGACAACCTCTTATTTAATGTATAAGTATACAGTTTGCTGAGGCAAGACAAAAGAGCAATACCACGATAGTTATCGGGATTATTAATGTCTCCTTTTTTATGGGACAGAGAGAGAGAGAGAGAGAGAGAGAGAGAGAGAGAGAGAGAGAGAGAGAGAGAGAGAGAGAGAGAGAGAGAGAGAGAGAATCAAACAGACAAGGCAAACACAGAGACAGACGAACAAACAGAGATAAAGACTCTGGCGAAAGATGTCCGCCCTTTACCGGAAGTCCCACAGAGTGTGGAGGCGAAGAGCACTTCCGGACTGGATCCCTTCCCGACAGGCCCTGGGCCATGTGACGTTTCGCTCCAGTGGTCACCGGCACTTCCTGTGATTGGCTGAGGTCGTGGTCAGTCAAGGTCTGCTGAGGTCCCGACGGTCCTTCCTTCAGTTCCCTGAAGAGGTGGGGCTATGGAGGATGCCTACGTCACTTTGATCTTCCCGACGACAAGAAGACTGCGGAGAATGGTTTATATGCCGGAGGGAGCTTTTCATTCTCTTTTGGTCTTGAGTTTTGTTTTTGTTCTCTCTCTCTCTCTCTCTCTCTCTCTCTCCTCTCTCTCTCTCCTCTCTCTCTCTCTCTCTCTCTCTCTCTCTCTCTCTCCGTCCTGTTTACTACTAGTAACAGCAGTGCTAGTAGTAGCAATAATGATAGCAGTAGTAGTAGTAGTAGCAGCAGGATCAGTAGTAGTAGTAGCAGCAGCAGCAGCAGCAGTACTTTCATTTTACACAAACTCTTGCTATATTAGACGAATGAGAGAGAGAGAGAGAGAGAGAGAGAGAGAGAAAGAGAGAGAGAGAGTCTGTTTGCCTGTCTGTCTGTCCGTCCGTCTGTCTGTCTGTCTGTCTCCCTCCCCCCTCTCTCTCTCTCTCTTTTCTCTCTCTCTGTGAGTGTGCGTATGTGTGTGTGTGTGTGTGTGTGTGTGTGTGTGTCTGTCAGTTTTTGTGGTATATAGGGGAAATTGCAGGCTGAATGCTTGTCGTTGAGTGTTCAATATACACATACATGAGCGTCGGCGGGGACATGGAAGGAGGGTTGAGTTGGAGCAGGAAACGGGGCGAGAGCTAAGTACAGGGAGAGGGGACAGAAAGGAGGAGGGGATGAGAAAGGCGGGGGAAAGATAAGAGGCAGAGTATAGAACACGGGCACAAGCCACTCTTTGTGTGTTGGGAAAGGGTCGTGTCGGAGCCTGAGTCTGGATGGTGAAATGATTAGGCCAGCAGCCCGTTTCAGTGGACGAGCACTCACACCTGAACAGGCACTCGCCCACAACCGCAGTGTAACTAAATACAACTGAAGCAGAGGCATGAATAAGTCACCAACCCAATGGGGAAAATGTTGGCGAAAGTGAAGGAGGGAAAAGAGGGTGATCTGCGATCGAAGCATCCCTTTGTGCCCACGTCTCTTTGTGCCCACGTCTCTATATGCCCAAGAAAGTGGTATTTTGTGCCCACGTCTCTTTGTGCCCACATCTCTATATGCCCAAACCTATGCCAGTGGGAGTTGTGCGTAGGTACCCTTTATATCAACAACCAAACTGACCAGTGGTCAAGCAATGGTCAAAGTGTCCAGTAGTCAAGCAATGGTCCCAGACTGACCAGTGGTCAAGCGATGGTAAAACTAACCAGTGGTCAAGTGATGTCAAACTGACCAGTGGTCAAGTGATAGCTAAACTGACCAGTGGTCAAGCAACAACCAAACTGACCAGTGGTCAAGCTGACCAGAGGTCAAACGTTGGTCAAACCGACCAATGATTTCAGTTCATGTATAGCAATTTTCTCTCCAATTTTAAGCGTTGGTCAGCCCCTTGACCACTGTTCGACTATCACTTGACCACTGGTTAGATTGACCATTGCTAACCAATGGTCAGTTTTACCATCGCTTGACCTCTAGTCATTTTGACTATCGCTTGACCACTGGTCAGTTTGACCATTGCTTGACCACATCGGCATTTTGAACACTGCTTGACCACTGGTCAGTTTGCCCACTGCTTTACCACGGGTCGGTTTGACCACTGCTTGACCATTGGTCAGTTTGACAACTGACCACTGGTCATTTTGACCATTGCTTGGCCACTGGTAAGTTTGGCTATTGACATAGAGGATGCCTACCCGAAACTCCCACTGGCATACGTTTTGGGCATATAGAGATATAGAGACGTGGGCACAAAGAGACGTGGGCACAAAGAGACGTGGGCACAAAGATACGTTCCCGCCCGAAGCATCCCTTTGTGCCCACGTCTCTTTGTGCCCACGTCTCTATATGCCCAAAAAAGTGGTATTGCTTGACCATTGGTCAGTTTGACAACTGACCACTGGTCAGTTTGACCATTGCTTGGCCACTGGTAAGTTTGGCTATTGACATAGAGGATGCCTACCCGAAACTCCCACTGGCATACGTTTTGGGCATATAGAGACGTGGGCACAAAGAGACGTGGGCACAAAGACACGTGGGCACAAAGATACTGCGATGTACGTGCGTGGGGTTGTATGTGTGTGTGTGTGTGTGTGTGTGTGTGTGTGTGTGTGTGTGTGTGTGTGTGTGTGCGTGCGTGCGTGCGTGCGTGCGTGCGTGCGTGCGTGTGTGCGCGCGCGCGCGCGCGCACGTGTGTGTGTGTGTGTGTGTGTGTGTGTGTGTGTGTGTGTGTGTGTGTGTGTGTGTGTACCTGAGTGTGTGTGTGTGTGTGTGTGTGTGTGTGTGTGTGTGTGTGTGTGTGTGTGTGTGTGTGTGTGTGAGCCTGTGTCTGTGTCTGTGTGTGTGTTTCTGTGTTTATGTTTCTGTGTGTGTGAGTGTGAGTGTGTGTGTGTGTGTGTGTGTGTGTGTGTGTGTGGCTGTGTATGTGAGTGTCTGTGTGTGTCTGTGTGTTTGTTGCTCTGTATCTGTCTTTGCATGCCTGTGTGTCCATATATTAAAGCCAACAAATGATATTTTCAGTTTTGCACGGCTTGAAATACACAAAAGCCACCCCTTAACCCACAGGCTCTAAGAAAGGCTGACCAAAAAGCAAGCAACACAGGCGAACAAAATCAGACGGACAGCTGTCGGAAAAGTCGTTCTCACCAGACGGCAGGGAAAGAACCTGGTCGACTGACCATATCCTGGCGGTCTATAATCACAGATTGGTGGTCAGCAGTGATCAGACCCTTCGGCCCGTTAAATTAAGAGTGCCCACGCTGACTTTGAGCCTAACTAACGACGGTCGCCCTACCAAATAAGACCTCACCGCGGGTAGTCAAACAGCGAACACACCAACATCCCCTCACGCTGAGGGTTTAGTGAACAAACTTGTGAAAGAGGCGACCAAAGACGACTGTTCTTTGAAGACACTTATTCGGACATAAAATGCTGTCTGAAATGAAGACAGAATCTGGTTCTATACTTTCCGTGAATTACATACAGATAGGGGAAAGGTTAACTAAGGTAATCATTTTTGAAATGTTCATTCTAAGAAGAGAATTGATTTTCATAGGCAGAATCAATAATTATCATAACTTAAAACCCCGTCTGAAGGGGTATGTAGGACAAGGAA
>CM031597.1:93413632-93438632 GCA_018398815.1 Conus ventricosus | reverse complement strand
CTCTCTCTCTCTCTCTCTCTCTCTCTCTCTCTCTCTCTGTGATTGTGTTCTCTCGCTCTCTCTCTCTCTCTCTCTCTCTCTCTCTCTCTCTCTCTCTCTGTGATTGTTCTCTCTCTCTCTCTCTCTCTCTCTCTCTCTCTCTCTCTCTCTCTCTCTCTCTCTCTCTCTCTCCTTTTGTTAGGTCGGGCTTTCTGCTTTCCTGGTCTGTTAATCTTGTTGTTGTTCTTGTTTTTTCTTCTTTTTTTCGTTCAGAATTCTTCACATTGATGCTTGACTGCCTCACAAAGGTGAGAATTCAGACCGTTTCGCCTGTCCATTAGAAGACGCTGATATATTTAGTGCATTGGGGGGAAAACGGCAGAATATAATTAGAATGGATTTCTTCCTCGACCTTTCACCCTTCAAGTAGCGTCTTTTTTCCCCTTAAAATTGTAGTGAAAACGGAATATCACTGAGTTCAAGACTAGGCTGTATACACTTCAGACAGAGAGAGAGAGAGAGAGAGAGAGAGAGAGAGAGAGAGAGAGAGAGAGAGAGAGACAGACAGAGACCAAGAGACAGAGAGAGCTCATTCTAGCCACTTGATTCCTCAAACACAGTAAACTGTCTTGCGATCGGTGGCTTGTAAGACCTTTGTATATCTGGTGCACCAGCTGTCTCTTCTGTCTGTAAACTAGGTCTTTGTTTTTTCCCCTCCTCTTCTCCTTCCCCCCCCTCTCTCTCTCTCTCTCTCTCTCTCTCTCTCTCTCTCTCTCTCTCTCTCTCTCTCTCTCTTCAGGATTTTCTTTCTATTATTAAATTCCTGGTTTTTGTTTCACTCACAAACACTTGAGATTATTTTTCCTTTTTTTCTTTCTTTCTATTTCTGTTTTTCTCTCTCTCTCTTTTAAACGTTTTGCCAAGCCATTTTTGTGATCTGGACCTGTGGGTTGGGCATAGAACAGACCCACTGCCCTGCCATGCATGTCGTAAGAGGCGACTAAGGCAGGACCACCTCGCCCCGAGGATAAACGGGTTTGCGTAGGGCTAACAACCCTACCTGTAAAAAAAAGACCAGTTACAGAAGCATCGACGACAATGAACCAAAACATTTACCAGGGCAAGGAAGGGTCTCCATCCCGGAGACTTATGATGCGGTGCAGTGAAAGCCGAAAGGAAGCTGCAAGGCTGACTCCCCTTCCAACACCCAGGACAACAACGAGAGTAACCACATGGAACATCAGGACGATGTAAGAAACAGGAAAAGCCATCCACGTAGCGAGAGAGATGAAAAACTACAAGATCGGAGTGCTAGGATTGAGTGAGACTAGGTGGCTACAGTCAGTGCAGCTCATCATCGTGGAGCAGTCACTGGAGTGAAACTCCCCCCTCTACATCAACTTCATAGATTATGAGAAGGCCTTTGACGGTGTGAAAAGAGAGATGTGGAAGCTGCTGAGGCACTACGGAGTCCCCGAGAAGATCATCTCCCTCATCCAGGTGCACCTACCAGGACATGAATTGCAGGATTGTCCACGCCGGCCAGCTGTCCGAAAGTTTCGAGGTGAAGACCGGAGTTCGGCAGTTCCTCTTCATCATGGTCATCGACTGGAAGATCACTACAACAGGCAGGAACAACGGTATACAGTGGACACTCTGGACGCAGCTCGACGACCTCGATTTCGCTGACGACCTGGCGCTCCTGTCACACAGCCACAGCCAGATGCAGGACAAGACCACTTGCCTGGAGACCACATCAGCCGGGATAGGGCTCAAGATCAACAGGAAGAAGACCAAGCTGATGAAAATCAGCACCACTGCCAGTACATCAGTCACAGTTGGTGGAGAGCCCATCAGGGAGGTGATGTCTTTCGTCTACCTGGGAAGCGTGGTTGACCAACAGGGAGGCACGGGCCGAGACGTCACAGCCAGAATCGGCAAGGCGAGATCAGATTTCGTCATGCTCAAGAACATCTGGGCATCTGGAGGAATCAGCATAAGAACCAAACTCCGCATCTACAACATCAGTGTGAAGTCAATCCTGCTCTACGGATGCGAGACATGGCAGACAACACAGATGATGCAACAAAAGATTCAGACATTCTTCAACACATATCTGAGGCGCATATACAAAATCCGATGGCAGGAGAAGATCCGTAACGAAGATTTGTGGGAGCGTGCGGGACAGGAACCAGTGGCCAAGCAGATACTGCAAAGGAAATGGGGCTGGATCGGACACACCCTCGGGAAGCCAGCGTCCAGCACCACACGCCACGCCCTGACCTGGAACCCTCAGGGAAAATGGAAGGGAGGCCGTCTTCGCAACAGGTGGAGGCGAGACACTGAGGCGGAGCTGAAGCAACTAGGGACCAACTGGACTGGAATGGCCAGAACAGCCCAGAACAGAGTGCGATGGCGGAGGGTTGTCGATGGCCTATGCTCCACCGGGAGCGATGGGCATAATGATGATGAAATGAATTATTTTTGTGATCACACACACACACGCACACACACACACACATACACGCGCGCAAACACACACACACACACACACACACACACACACACACACACACACACACACAATAGATAGATAGATAGATAGATAGATAGATAGATAGATAGATAGATAGACAGATAGATAGATAGATCTAAAGGAAAAGAACAATGAGAACAAGCTAATGTGGTTATAGTTGAAATTTTTGGCTTTATTCGCCTTCGACAATAGTTGACGTCCTCCATAAGTGCCAGGAGGTAAGGTACATACATACATACATACATACATACATACATACATACATACATACATCACATTCATACCAATACATAATACATTTTGTATGTGTGCGTGCGTGCGCTCGGCATGCGCGCGCGCGCGGTGTTGTGTGTTATGTGTGTAATAATATCTAATAAATATAATATATAGTTTAATCTGTTTTTACAGGCCGTTTGACCCATCATTAAACAAGAAAAAGTTCGTTTCCAAAGTCAGGACATTCAACGGAGTTGAGATCAAAAAGGAAAAGAAAATTCAAAACAAGGAGTTCAACAAAGATGCATGAAATAAATACAGATGCACGAGGCGATAAATGTCACACAGTCACTTTTGCATACCCGGCATTCATGACATAAATTTTACTCCATCGCACACGCAATCTTTCCCAAAACAACCAAAAGGCGCACTATCCGAATGTTTTTCTTCTCCCCCTTCCTTCTCCTTCAGGGAAAACAAGTTATAATTCATCAACCACTGTAAAAACAGAGGTTTACAAACTGTTAGCTCTCTCCACACATGAGAGGGACAATTAAACTCTGCACACATGTATCTCTCCTCCACCAGAGACAAATTCAATTTTCTCACACATGTATCTCTCCCTCACCACCGGAGAGTTAAAATAACCTAGTTCGCTTCTAATAAAGCTATGGCTTCACATTTCCGTTATCCAAAATCCGAACCAGGAGAATACATAACTCCCGTAATCACTGAGGACCTGCCTGCCTCAAGTAAAAAGCTTCCCTGCTTTTCAATTCCCGGTCTCTTCTATCTGAGACATAATATACTGCCCCCTCGATCTCTTGTCCTGGAGATACGAGTTCGTCTTTCTCCCGCGACTTCCTCTGTCTTTGCGATAATGACGAGCGTAACTCCTCTCCTGGAGTTTGGTACTGGTGGGGCTGTGAACTACCGTGTGTTCCCCACACCATGGCCTTCTTCAACCCACCTCTACGGGCGTGAAAGATGAGGGTGAAGGGGGGAAGGGGTAAGGGTGAGGTTGAAGGTGGAAAGGGTTGAAGGGTTTGAAGGGCTTGAAAACACGAATAAGGTTCTGTAAGTAAACCTGTTCTTCAATTCAACATATGAATTCTTTCTTCTCTTCTTTAAGTTTTCCCCCTGTAGTTTCCCCCAACATCTATCGCTCACCTGGTAAATAATGGTCAAGCAACGAGGACCCACCGTCCTGTGAACAGGTTTCGAGTCTCTTGGCCAATTCTGCTGGGTTAAAAAAAAAACACTGAACTCTTTCCACCTTCTCTAGTGTGTGCTATCTCAGTGTTCAAAAAACATTGACCGCACCTTACCTTAACCAGCCCTTTGTTTAACTATTCACTCAGTGGTCACTTTCACCCAAATGACCACATGCGTTTCTTGAAATGAGTCATACTCAAATATTTGGGGACGCCCCGCTACACCTAGTCAAGCCATATGAAGAATCATTCTTTAATTGTGGCAGGGGAAAATGAATTAAATCACTACTACCATGCGATGGAGCGTCCCATTTGCCTTGATGTGAGGCTTACGTCACATGGACACCCCCCATCCTGGATGAAAAAATTTTTCGCCAGAAAATTTTTTTAAAGGCTATACAATTTCACCTTTAAAACACATTCTTCAGCATGAAATCTCAAAATGTGTAACCATCGCACCCAATGATTTTCACCAAATTTAATAATCAACGTATAGAATCAATTTCCCCATGATCCACCATAAAATAGCATATTTTCAAAACTTCCAATCGTTCTTAAAAAAAAACATTCATAATTGATCAACCATTATTCCAAAGGATACATTTCACAAATTTCATGGATAAAAAATTAGGGCTATTAACATTCAAAGCACAAATTGTGTTTATACATTAGATGTGAAGCAATTTTCCCTTGATCTTTGTCTCATTCATATGTTTCCAAAACCTCATGAAACATGAGAATATTTCCAATGTGTACATGTTTTATCAATAGACAGTAACAAAATAACTAGTTTAAAATGTATCCTTTTCCCACATGGTTAGTGTTATAGTCCATGAAAAGTCCACCTGCTTTCCATTGTGACCAGTGGGACAAATGAAAAAACAATTGGTTTGGTTTCATTGCCACAATCAAACATGTGTTAAATAATTTCTAAAGAGTTATTTGCTCATCACACATATATATATTATTTTCTTCACAAAGCAAATTAGACATAAATAGTTACTTGTTTTTTTCCATTGTGTTACCAAAGAATAAAATATGTATTACATCAACATCAAGTAGTTGGGTGCTTTGTAAAATTTAGTCACTTCATAAGCAAAATTTTGCATAAATACCACTTGATTTTAAATCGTCAGTAGATACAATGCACGTCAAAAGTGATACCACGTAATTTTTAGGAAAAGACAAAAAAACAGGAATAGGTTCTTTCCCTTGTAAGACAGTTACATTGGGTTCTCCATGAACAATTCATTGAAGTGACAACAAATTGCCATGACAGTTTGTGTTTCCAGGCACTGGTGTTCAAACAGGTAAACTGGATTCTGCCATGCCAAAGACCATCTTAATAACCTGTGTTCTTAGTCTTTGTCGATTACAAGAACGTCAGTGGCCTATGGTCAGGTCTGTAACTGAAAAAACGTTCTGTCAGTCAAGAAACTGGCGAACTCTCACATGCCATACATTAGCAAGCACTCTCCTCTCAATAGGGAGTATTTCTCTGTGTCTTTTGAGAAACTTCTTTACTGGCGTTATTGCAATGGGATGTACCAAAGCACTTTTTTCCTGCAACAGTACGCTCCCATTCCTTTAAGAACTGGCATCCGTTCTTAAAATAAAGTCTTCTGAGGGGAGGGAACAATAGAAAGGAAAATGAGTTGAGGGTGTTCTGAACACACTCCAAAGCTTCAGGCACTCATAGACCAAACAATACTTTTGTTCCTTCGTCCCTTTCGTCAGTTCAGTCAAAGGGCCGCAGGGACGCCAAAAGGTGGGGTACCTTCCGTCTATAGTAAGACAACAATTCCGATGAGTGACTGATTGTTTTTTGTAGGGGGGTTTGTGTAAGGATAAATTCTTTTCCACTTTTCTTTCCTCTGGCATCATTTTTCCACGAATAGTGTGGGGACCAAAAATACTCGAGTAGTTTGAAAAACCGGCTCGAATTGTTGATGGTCTTGCAGTCAACCAAAACTTCGAGTCTGCAAAAAACAGCTGGTCGTAAGTTAGAAAGGAGGGTACTCAGACTTTGCAGCCAACAAAAATTGTCATCAAAAAAAACTGACTGCACCAAATTCATGGAGTAAGTTTCAGGGCTCGCATCATTTCTGCAAAAGAAGCTCTGGGGCCATTTTGCAAAACCAATTGGCATTTCGTCCACTGGAAAAGACCAAAAGGTTTTGTTTTGAAACGCTGTTTCCCCCCTTTTTTTTTCCTTGTCAGCTTCAGCCATGGGATCTGCCAGTGCCCTTTAGTCAAGTCTACTTTCACAAAATACTTCCTTCCGAGAGCGGACACAGAAGTTCTTCCAAATGTCTGGGATAGGCTCGCAATCGAAACACTAGTGTTTATTTACTTTTCTGTAATTCGATGCTGAAACGCACTGATCCATTCAGGTTTGTCCACAATACCATGGTGAGCTGTACGGAGATGTAGAAGGTTCTATCACCTTTAAATCCAGCATTACATTGATTTCTCTCTCAACCACTCTTTTTTTTGCCAAATGGGAGGGGGTTATGGTCTTGGTTCGCATGGTATTTCAGAAGTTTAAACTGCATACTATGGGGTTCATACCAGTTTACTGTAATGGGGTACGTCAAAACACCTCTGAAAAGTCTTTCAAAATGTTCTTTGAGCTGTTCTGTTTGACCTTGGAGTCAAAATCATTCGACAGAAACCACATCCTCATAGGTTTCCCTTTGATAGGACAGATTTGGAAGGGGGTACAACCTTCATCTGCACTGGTAGATGTTAACATTCGACATTTTGGCTGTTGTCATAAACTTTGATCTGTCCTGTACGTTACATTGGGTACAAATTCATCACTGATTAATGTCTGTCATGGTTGACAACGTTTTGACAACAGGGACATATCCACTCAACTGACTGGTTGATGGCAACATTTGTACGTTCTACTTTATTCTTTCAACATGTTCACATGAAATACCTTCTCAGTGTTTGCATTTTGATCTTAGAATTTCACTGCAGAAAGTTTTTCGACCACCTGAAAAGGCCCCTTCCCACATAACACGAAGCTTGTTAGGTTCTCCAAGTGAGTAGTTTTCAAGGGACTTTTTCCCCTACACTGAAGGAACGTGCCTTTCTTTTCGTCTGCAAGACTTGTAAAATCAGTTTTACTATCGTGGACTGTTGAGCAAGCTCACATGCATCCTTCAAACGATTAATGCGTTCATAAAACGTCTTGGTAAAAACAGTTTTTTATGTCAGGGTATGTCCGTCTTTTCGTCCATTGTGTCATTCATAGAATCCAAAGGACCCTTGGTGAGTGTTCCAAAAAGAAGCTCAAAATGGAGAGAATCCCAGCGTTTCGTTCGGCATTCCCTGTATGGCAAAACAGCAAAGCCCCGGTATGAAACGATCCATTCCTGGGGCTCTTGCCTTGCCCACCTTTTCAACATGGAACTTCAAAAAAAAAAACGTTCCATTGAAACGTTTCAACATTGCCATTCGATTGGGGATGATATGGCGTGGTTTGGGAGCTGGAGAAGATTGGACCAACAGTCTGTAAATTTTCTCATTTGAGATCGGAAATGAATTGCGGTTCCCACAATCGAGAGAAATGCGTCTGGAGGACCCACTCTGGAAAAAATGCAAGTAAAGCTCCGCGAAGGATTACTGTATCAATTTTCTTCAGTGGAAATCGTTCTGGATACCTTGTTCGCCGTATCCAACCAAAGTCAAGATTTTAGCGATATCCGGCAGAAGACAGTGGTAAAGGTCCAAACATATCACTAGCTACCTTCCGAAATGGAACGGAAAAATGAAAGAGGCATTTTGTGCAAGGTGCCCATGGGACGCGACCTTTCTGAGATGTCTTTTTGGCAGATGGTACATGGGGAGGATTTCGTGAACTTCCTTGTGGACACCGGCCAATAAAAAGCATCAAGAACTCTCTTTAACGTCTTTTGAGATCCCACTGTGACAGCGAACAATGCATCATGAGCCGTGTGCAGCACGTATCTCTAAGTGGTTTTGAAACACAACCTGTCTGTTGTCCTGTCCCAGGTACACAACTGTAGAGAAATGTTAGAGTCCAGTTTGTACGTTGTTTGTCCGTTTGTACGGTCAGGGACGTCTGTTTTGCAGGCAGAAAGTAATTGTCGTCTGCGTCTCGTCGTTTTCCTGCATTTCTTTTAAATCATCAGGGGTAAATTCTGGAGTTTCTTCCAGTTTTGGAGACTTTTAGGCGGCTTTGTAGCCTTTCCCTGCTCTATGACATTTTGATTCTAGATACTCACAAGGGACAAGGAAAACAAACGATCTCCGCACACATGTTACGGAGCGACACCTGTGCCAATTGCCCAAGATCCAAGTCGCAGGATGGGTTATCAATGACACCAGGCGGTAAAGAAATCCGGGTGAAGGAGTAGTACGGTTTGTATCGACTGAAAATTTTTCGCTGCGAAAACGTTTCATCTTGCTCCAAATGACCTAAATTTGGACAGTGTTGAGATTACTGGTCTTGAAGCCACGAATGTTTCCGTTACACCAGCAGTGGTGGAACCAGTGGTCTCGCAAACCGAAAAGCCTGCAAATCCATTGTTGGCTCCGTTTTCTAAACAACCTGTCCATTCAACAGATTGATTGTGGTGTCAAAACAAGGGGCCTTCTTACAATCAGTGGAGATATGGGGTTTTGAATCACCCGGTCTGAAGGGCAATTTCTGGTTCAGATGGAACTTGCCATCACAAATGAAAACAGCGCAATTGTTGAGCGGCTGCTGACTGATTTTGTGAACTTCTGTTTTTGGCCACGAAACTGGCCCAAAAGGTTCTTTTAGTGGTGGGCGTTGTCCACGACCTCGGAACGGTTTGTGAGTAGTAACGGGTTCTGTCGGCGGTGAGTCATGGTATTGACGGAAAGTGTCACTCGAACCGCGGAAAGATCCTTGTCCGTTCCTGGATAAGGTATATCCATGAGGGATCAAAAAATGAGCACCGATTTCCTTTCCTGTAACTTCCCTGTTCTGATGGGGAATAGTAATGACGCATGAGACTCACTGATGGATAATAAATTCTCCCTTTTCCTAGCCACGCTCGGGCCTTATCTGGGTTGAGCGACAACAAATATGATTCAGCCATCTGAACATTTCCTCCACGTTTTCAACATTTGCCTTTCTTTAAGGAAAGTGGCAGATCTTTGCTCACGCTCTGGAAAAAGTTGTTTCTCAGAAGGGAGATCTCGCAGTGACTGAAAAGTCTTGTTCGTTTTAGATAAATCGATCCATCGATCAAACAATGGGACTCATGCGGATCATGAAACGACCGGAGGACACGATTCTCTTTTTCAGGCGCACAGAAAACGGAAAACGTACGTTGAAAACGATCTGCAGTTACATTGAAATTTCTTGAGGATAGGAGTTTTCTTTAACTGATCCAAGTTAAAATTTTGTTTCGCTGCCAGTGAGTTGTACAAGTCAAAGGCGCTCTACCTTAAAAACGACGCAATATACAATGTCCACTTTTTTCCTTCGGCCCCAAACCACTCAAAAGGCCTTGCGTGGACTTTCCAAAACGGAAAAGGAAAAACTATTCTTGTCATCCGTTTTTTTTCCTCAAAAAGGTGGCAAACTTTTGGAATATATGCCGCTTTTGGGTTGGAGGCCTGGTGCGGAACCGACGGGTGGCCAAAAAAACTGGTGGAGGTTCTCTTGATGCTGTAATCTTTTTAATTCGCTCAGTCTCTATTTCTACTGCCTCAACTTAAATTGCCGTTCTTCACTTCAGCTTCCTCTGTAATCTTTTTTCTTCAAATTCCTCTGTAGTCTATTTTCTTCAGCTTCCCTCTGTAGTCTATTTTTTCAGGCTTCCTCTGTCGTCTATTTTCTTCAGCTTCCCTCTGTTCTTAGCCTGTCTGCCCTAGTCTGTGGCTTTGTTGCACATAGGTAGTAAGTTTTTTCCAATCAAAAACCAAGCGTTTCCGCTTGGTTTACACATATTTATCCAAAATCATCCATATGAACAGTCAGATATAAAAACACCCAAACAATCTTCAAAGTATGAATAAAAATAAGGCGTTATATGATAATGTTATGTTTCACAAAACCGTAATTATAGTATATACAAAATACAGACTTCAATTTCCGGTGTTAAAACAAAAAACCCAGTTACTTAAACAGGGGTAGATATGAAATCCCAAGAATGTATTTTTCCCAAAAAAAAAAAATAATTTGCAACGGTTTCAAGTTGGAATTTACAAACTCAAAATGAAGTTTTAATGGGCAAATGTTGTCCTAAGAGGAAAAAAAAATAAAAACACAATAAAGTTTCTTGAAAATAAATTCTTTATAAAGTTTTAGTTTCAAAATGTTCTTGTTGTCAGTTTTTCTTTCTTACTTATTTCACAAAACGGAAATTTACCACAACCAAATGTACCGCTTATACAAAAAAAATGAATATACATTTACAAAAAACCATATGGAATCCAAACAATTAAAAAGAGGGGAAAAAGGACACAAACTAGCGGAAATCCTACCTAAAAGATGAAAATGTTGAAAGAAAACTAGGATAGGAGCTATTGAGTGGAGAAGGTTTATGTGGGTTTTGAAAAAGGGGTGGAAAAGGAAATGAAAGTATACCACAGACGGAATAGTGAGGCAGAAATCAAGAAAAGCAAAAAGAAGCCCCCCACGGACAGCACCCTAGTGGGTCCTTCTCCGTGAAAACTGGGAGACGGGAAAAAACAAATCACTGCACCATTATACACACACTACAGTTTAATAATACAAAATACTTAACAACAATTCAATCAATAAATGCACATTCACCCAAACTCAAAGAAAATCTCGCACCAACACCAAAAAAAATGATCAAAAGATAAAGATGTTTATTTGGGCAGGAGCGGTAATCAATCACCCTACACTAATTAGGGGAGGAGGGAGAAGTTGATCCCACACTCTGAGGGGCAAGGGAGAAAAAATTCCCAAACTGAAAACCATAGGAAAGCGAAAAGAAATAGATATTTATGAGCAGGGAAAGACTATTGACTCCCCAAGCCCATGTTGCCCCTGCTAAAACGCAGGAAAGAGGTTGGGGCTATCAGTCCGGGGAAAGGGGACAAAAATTCTGATCTCTAGGGGAAGGAAAACGACTCTCAAAACGCCTGCCCTTGCTGCAGGTTCGAGAGAGGAGGTTGAGAGCTATCGGTCTGAGGTGGGGAAGGGTCAAAGAAATCCTACCAAAAAAAAAAAACTTAACGGGAGTAGAGCATCCAAAAGCAAAAAATGGTCAAACCACCCAAAACTTATTAGAAATAGCAAAAAAACTACACAAATGCAAATATTATACACAATCAATATCTCAACTATTTTCTTTTTTTCATTCCCTCAACCTTGAGGCACAATAGAAATCTTTCTTTTTTTTTCTTTCCGCAAACCTTGAGGGCACAAATAGAAATCTTTTTTTTTCCTCAAAACCCTTGGGGTACAATATAAATCTTTTTTTTTTTTTAAACCCCAAGGGCACAAATAGAATCTTTCTTTTTTTTTTTTTTTTTTTTTTTTTATTTTTTGTTTTTTTTTTTCACGGGGAAACAAACGGCAGGCTACGCCGGTTGGAAATGGAGAGTCGGGGTGTCACCCACAGTCACACTGGTCATTTTGCATACCGCATTCATGACAGCATTTACTCCATTCGCAACGCATCTTTTCCAAAAAACAAAAGGCGCACTTACCGGAATGTTTTTTTCTCCCCTCTTTCAGGGGAAAAACAATTACTAAATCATCAACCATTGTAAACAGAGTTTACAACTGTATCGCTCTCCACACTGAGAGACAATAAATCTGCCACACATGGTTATCTCTCTCACACCGAGATAGAGCCAAATCATCTTCACATGTATTCTCTCACACCGAGAGATAAAATAGCTAGTTCCGCTTCTATATAAAGGGCTATGGCTTCACATTCCGTTATCCAAAAATCCTGGAACCAGGAGAATACATAAACTCCCGTGAATCACTGAGGACCTGCCTGACTCAAGTAAAAAAGCTTCCTGCTTTTCTCAATTCCCTGTCTCTCTTTTTTCTTCTGAGACAATATACTGCCCTCGAACTTCTCTTGTCCTGGAGATACGAGTCTCGTCTCTCTTTCCGCGTACTTCCTCTGTCTCTTGCGAAAATGGACGAGCTTAACTCTTCCTGGAGTTGGTATGGTGGGGGCTGAAACTTACGGATGTGTCCCCACACCCTTGGGCCATCTTCAACCACCTCCCGGGTGAAAGATGAAGGGTGAAGGGCGAAGGGAAAAGGGTGACGGTTTAGTGAAGGGTGAAGGTGTGGAGGGTGAAGGGCCTGAAACACGAATCAGGTTCGTGTAAAGTACATTGCTGCTCAATTCAACATATGAATTCTTTCTCTCTTCTTTATGTTTTCACTGTAAGCATTTCCCCATAACTATCTTATTGTCAACTGGGTAATAAAATGGTCAGCAACGAGGCCACGTTGAACAGGTTACGAGTATCTTAGGCCCATCTGCTGGGTTTAAAACATGACTCTTTCCCCCCTTTCCTAGTGAGGCATACTCAGTGTTCAAAAACACATGCTGCACCTTAACATACAGCCCTTCCCTGTTAAAACTATCACTCCGTGGTCACTTTACCATGACCAATTCGTTTCTTGAAGGAAGTCATACTCACAATTATTTTGGGGACCGCCCGCTACACTAGTCAGCCATATGATATTCTTCCTTTAATTGTGGCACGGGGAATGAATTCATATCACTAACTACATGCGATGGAGCGTCACATGCCTTATGTGGAGGTACGGTCACATGACAATAAAAATGTACAACCTTTCTTTTTTAACGAGGTAGATTAAGCCCGCGCTTATTTCAAGGCAGATGCAACTAGATTGAGCAATTTGAACATGCTAATGGGTTTTTTTTTTAATTTGAACAGAGTACGTTCGGTTTGAGAACTGAGGGTAGCTGCTATAGAACTTGTGGGATTGTATTCTTCGGGGGGGTGATGTTTTTATCCTTACAGCAAATTAATAAAAAATGACACACATTTCCTACCACTGTTTGTATACATTGTTTGCTTATAGGGTCGATACTAGGTTGCATACAGGGAGATTTCCATTTAAGGGCAGTTGTTAATTCAGAAGACCATAAAGCTTCGTCTGTGTTCATAGCTGTGAGGTCCCAATGTAATCTGCTTTCAGTAACTCCGGATGATAATTTACAGTCTTCGGGGTTCGGAAGAATGAGTCGTTGCACTCTTGACGAAACATGTTTTCCATCTGCCATGTAAAGACTGAGAAAAAATTCCGGTTCGTACCCGATGACTTGTAAGTTCCCACAATAGCCAAAAACCATTGACTGCATAGCAGTGTTTTTCGAAACATGACCTGACCCTGTTGCTCCTCCTTGACGTTTCATGTGGAATACAGCATTTTGTAAAACACTGTTTTTGGATGAACGATGTCGGGAGCAAGGGATAGTAAGGGACACCCCCCCCAAGTAATTTGGGACAACACGTATATAGGCATATATATAGATTGGGAACCTGCCCCATTCACCAGTGCCATCTTATTCTTACGTCTCTGCCCACTCCTAAACAGCATTTTTGCATTCCCTTTTATCTGTAACTTTTCGATCGTCTGTATTTTTTGGAATCCCCCAAATTTTCAGATCCGTACAAAAGGATCGTGTTTTGATTTTGTATCAAAAATTTATTTAAATACCGTATCTGCGGCAGGTCCTTCAGTTTCTGAAGAACTATTTTTTGATACCCGCTACAGTTTAGTGCTTATGCCTGGACAAATATTTCACCACAATTTGCGTCCAGTTTAGGGAAGAGGAAAAGTTTACCCCCAAATAAGTGTAAGCAAAGATCACTTGACTGATTTCAGCAAAAATACACTTGTCACAGTTTTGATGAAACCTCCGTTTTTAAAATAACATTTACTTTTGTTTTGTCCATATTGACAGTAAGACCCCATTTGTTACAGGTATTGGTTTCAAGGACAGTAATTTTTTTCTGAAGATTCAGCTACAGAATCAGACACAAGGGCAATGTTCATCAGCGTACATGAGAAGCAGAATACCAATAGGAATTCAGCAAAAATGTTCTATGCCACCCCCACTTGTTGCAAGTTCTAATGAAGTTCAGATAGAAAAATGGAGGGGAATAATCGGGGGGCTCTTTTCTTAAAACACATCCCCCCTTTTTTTTTTTATTTTTTTTTTTGTCGACACGCGGGGGAAAAAAAAGAAAAAACAAAGCAGTCAAGTTACTTGTAATTATTTTTTGACCCAGCGTACTGCGGCTTTCCCGACCTATAATGTTCACAATGTTTTGAACATTTTACATGAATCCCCTCTGTGCAGGAGAAAAAACATATTATAGTTTTTGTCTGTTTAACACTTGTCAAAAGCTTTTGGAAAAGTCCACGAAAAAGAGTGTAAAACCTCCTCCTTGTTTTTGTTAGATATTTGTACCCATATGGCAAAGAGAATATATTGGTCTGTGGTACTGTATAAGCCTTTCCTGGAAAAAACCAGCTTGTGACTCTGGCTTTTTATCGTTTTGTTTTCACAAAAGCGAGTTAATCTGCTGCTCAGTATGGAGCATGAGGATCTTACTGTAATTTACTATCCAGAAGTGAAATTCCTCGGTAAGTTGTCCACTTTTCTGTGGGTTCCTTTCTTATGAAGAGGAATATCATGCTTTTGACCAAGCTCTCTGGTAAACAACAATCTCGAAAAATTTGATTGATAATGGAGTGCAGGAACCTTAAGAATATACCACTGCTGGCTAGGTGGAAAAATTCAAGCTGTGCAAAACCCATCCGGGCCCAGGGGGGTTTTGATTTTTTCATCCCGCAATAGCTTTTCACTATTTTCTTCACGATAGATTTCATTATCCAGTTCCGGAATTCAAAACATTTTCTGACAAGCGGCAGTGGCGTGTTCTGTGAGGGCCTCTTTAAACTCTCATGGGAAAACTTGTCATCTCATTCCACTATCGACATTGTATACGGTTTTGAAAATATTGAAAACCAGGGACGAGGTGAATGAATTCAAATCCGGCGATTTGATGAAGTGGAATGATTTTATTTTTTGCCAATAAAGCTTTGAAATTTGTATCCTCACAGGCTTACATTTATTTCCCTCAAAACACGTGTGTTGTGATTTACTTTGTTTTATTATAACACGTGTTTAAAGTTTCAGCTTTTGATCAAGATAACCGTACAGATCCTTCGTCGGATTTTGTCTTTAAATATATTTTAAAACCCGTTGTGTGCCTTTAGTCGTCAGCTGACGCGGGAAAAATAACAGTGCTTTCCATGTGGCCTATGGGGCCAGTGCCCCTGACGTCATGCATTTTCTTGAGTTTTTCATTCGTTTACTATGTCTATCATCGGACTCAAATAGGAGTGTTGCGTAGAAAGCCTTCTCTTGTCTGTCGTTTAAAAAATAATATGTTAAATGAACCACAAGTGAGGGGAAAGCCATTTATTTTATCCACCAGGACTGTGGTGACACCAGCACTTGTGGTCTCGCTTGCAAAGAAGGCGGCGCAATACATGAAAGCCAGCGGGGACCAAGTCTACGTATTTACACAGCTGAGCAGGCTCTGCTGATGATTTTTGACAAAACACAATAATCTTTTATTCAACGATACAACTCGAGATGAAGGATTGAGAGGATGATAGTGGTGACTTTGCCGGACCATATTCGTCTCAAGTTTATTGGCGTAGGGCTCTGTGTCCTCTCAGTGTAGTGTTCAGTGGACAGCGTACGTCGAACGGAGCCAGCCAAGTGTGTTACTCTGCACTGCCGTGCTGGTGTCCAGTGATGTGAAATCAGGGCGAGAGGGATCGTGCCTGCTCGCGGGGCGCGTGACACGGGCAGGACGAAAGGTGGGGAGAAGATGAGGGAGTGAAAGAGAGGGTTGAAGTTGAGCCAAGGGGGTGTGGTGGGGGAGGGGGGGGGGGGCGTGGTCGTGGACTGGTCTGTCGCATCGCGTCGTGAGGTCTTGATAGACTTCCAAATGTTTTACTTTCTTTTACAGGTGTAGTTGTGCAATACAAATTTTTTTTCAAACTTTTTTGCTGTGTGTTTCATGTTTGGATGTGGGTAAAATACATATGTTTTTTGAGCGTGCAAAAAATCTATCCCAAATCTAACATGCCTAAATACTTTTGTATTATCAAAATTAAAACAAGAAGCCCAGTTTCTAATTTCAATAATTTCCTTCAAAAATGATATAGATTTCATTTTTCTATCTTTTGTTATTTCTGAGCTAGGAATTTTTTGTTAATTATGACCCCCAAATCATGAGATTTTCCGGCACCTGGGAAAACCTTTGTTGGTACTATTGTGAGGCCCTGAAAGGGTTAACTTGGAATTTTCTTTTTTTTTCTTCCTCAAACCCTTGGGGGCACAAATAGAAATCCTTTTTTTTTTCCTCAAACCCTGAGGGACAAATAAAATTTTTTTTTTTTTTTAAAACCCAGGGCACAAATAGAATCTTCTTTTTTTTTTTTTTTTTTTTTTTTTTTTTTTTTTTTTTTTCCCCGGGGGAAAACAAACGGCAGCTACGCCGGTGAAACTGGAGTCGGGGTCACCACTGTCACACTGTCACTTTTGCATACCCGCATTCATGACAGCATTTACTCCATACGCACACGCAATCTTTCCAAACAACCAAAAGGCGCACTCCAAATGTTTTTTCTTCCCCCTCTCCTTCGGGGAAAACAATTTACTAAATCATCAACCACTTGTAAACAGAGTTTACAACTGTATCTCTCTCCACACTGAGAGACAAATAAAATCTGCACACATTATCTCTCCTCACACCGAGAGACAAATCAATCTTCACACATGTATCTCTCCTCACACCGAGAGATAAAATAACCTAGTTCCGCTTCTATAAAGCTATGGCCTTCACATTCCGTTATCCAAAAAATCCGAACCAGGGGGAATACATAACCCCCGTAATCACTGAGGACCTGCCTGCCTCAAGTAAAAAGCTTCCCGCTTTCTTCAATTCCCTGTCTCCCCTCTCTGAACAATATACTGCCCCCTCAAAACCTCTTGTCCTGGAGATAGAGTCTCGTCTTCTCTTCCGCGACTTCCTCTGTCTCTTGCGAAATGACGATTTTTCAACTCCTCTCCCTGGAGTTGGTACTGGCTGGGGCTGAACACCGGTGTGTTCCCCACACCAGGGCCATCTTCAACCACCTCACGGGTGAAAGATGAGGGTGAAGGCGAAGGGTAAAGGGTGACGGGTGAAGGGTGAAGGGTGAAAGGGTGAAGGCTGAAACACGAATAGGTTCGTGTAAGTAACCTGCTTCTCAATTCAACATATGAATTCTTCTCTCTTCTTTAAGTTTTCCCCCTGTAGCTTCCCCAACTATCTATCGCTCACCTGGTAATAACGGGTCAGCAACGAGGACCACCGTCCTGACAGTTCGAGTCTCTAGGCCATCTGCTGGGTTAAAACTGACTCTTTCCCCCCTTCTCCTAGGATGCATACTCAGTGTTCAAAACACATGCCCCAGCACCTTACCTTACCACCCTTGTTAAACTATCACTCAGTGGTCACTTTCACCCAATGACCACATTCGTTTCTTGAATGAGTCATACTCACAATTATTGGGGACGCCCGCTACACTATCAAGCCATATGAATATCTTCCTTTAATTGTGGCAGGGGAAAATGATTCATATCACTAACTACATGCGATGGAGCGTCACATGCCTTGATGTGGGGCTACGTCACATGACAATAAATGTACAACCTTTTTTTTTAAACCGAGGTAAGATTAAGCCCGCCGCCTTATTTCAAGGCAGATGCAAATATATTGAGCAATTCTGAAAGCTAATGGGTTTTTTTTAACTTGAACAGAGTACGTTAAGTTTGAGAACTGATGGGTAGCTGCTATAGAACGTGGGATGTACTTCTTCCGGACTGTTTTATACTTACAGCAAATTAATAAAAAATGACACACATCTTCTACACTGTTTGTATCACATTGTTTGCATATAGGGTCATACTGGGTTTTGGGCCATACAGGAGATTCATTTAAGGGCAGCCCTGTTACATCTCAGAAGACATAAAGCTCGCTGTGTTCATAAGCTGTGAGGTCCCCAATGTATCAGCTTTCGTAACTCCGGATGATAATTACAGTATCGGGGTACGAAGACATAGAGCCCGTGCCACTCTTGACGAAACATGTCTTTCAATCTGCATGTAAAGACTGAGAAAAATTCCGGTTTCGTACCCCGCTGACTGTAGTTCCCACACATAGCCAAAACCATGACTGCTACATTTTTTCGAACATGACTGACCCGTTGCTCCTCCCTGACTTATCATGTGAATCAGCATATTGTAACACTGGTTTGGATAACGATCGTCGGGCAAGGATAGAAAGCGACACCATATTTGACAACACGTATATAGGCATCTATATAGACTGGAACCCTGCCACATTCACCCAGTGCCATATTATTCTTTACGTCTCTGCCCACTCCTAACAGCATTTTGCATACCTTTATCTGTACTTTTTCGATAGTCTCGTATTTTTTAAAATCCCCCAAATTTCAGATCCGTACAAAAGGATCGGTTTGTTTTTTTGTATCAAAATTTTAAATACAGTATCTGCGGCAGGCCCTTCAGTCTGAAGAACAATTTTTGATACCCGCTACAGCTCTTAGTGCTTTGCCTGACAAATTATTCACACATTTGGTCCAGTTTAGGGGAAGAGGAAAAGATTACCCCCAAATAAGTGTAGCAAGACTCCACCTTGACCTGATTTCCGGCAAAAAAAACCCCTTTTCACAGTTTTTGATGAAACCCCGTTTTAAAAAAAAATTACTTTTGTTTTGTCCATATTGACAGTAAGACCCCATTTGTTACAGTATTGTTCAGACAGTTAAATTTTTTTTTGAAATCACTACAGAATCAGACACAAGGGCAATGTCTCAGCGTACATGAGAAGCGAATACAATAGGATCAGCAAAAATGTCTATGCCACGAGCCCCACTTGTTGCAAGTTCTAACTGAAGTTCAGATAGAAAAGGGAGAATAATAGGGGGCTTAAAAACATCCTTGTCGAACGCCGAAAAGCAGTCAAAGTACTCTGTAATTTTTTGACCCCCCCGTACTGCGGCTTTCACCTGACCATACATGTTCTCCAATGTTTTGAACATTTTACCATGAATCCCTCGTGCAGGAGAACATATAAAAAGTTTTTGTCTGTTAACACTGTCAAAAGCTTTGGGAAAAATCCACGAAAGAGTGTAAAACCTCCCCCTTGTTTTGTTAGATATTTCTGTACCATTTTTGCAAAGAGAATATATTTTCTGTGGTACTGTAGCCTTTCCTGAAACCAGCTTGTGACTCCTGGTATTTTTTAAACGTTGTTTTCCCCAAAAGCGAGTTTAAACTGCTGCTCAGTATGGAGCAGAAGATCTTACTGATACTATCCAGAAGTGAAATTCCCGGGAGTGTCCACTTTTCTGGGGTTTCCCTTTCTTATGAAGAGGAAATATCACAGCTTTTGACCACTCTTTTGGATAAACACCATTCTCGAAAATTTGATTGAATAATGGATGCAGGAACCTTAAAGAAACACTGCTGGCATAGGGAAAAATTCAGCTGGCAAACCATCCGGCCCAGGGATTTTGATTTTTCATCCCGCCCAAAAGCTTTCACTATTCTTCACGAGTGATTTCATTATCCAGTTCGGAATTCAAACAGTTCTGACAAGCGGCAGTTGCGTGTTCTTTGAGGGGCCCCTTTAACCTCATCATGGAAACTATTGTCATCTCTTTCCACATCGACATTGAACAGGTTTTGAAAATATTGAAACCATGACCGAGGTGTAATTGAATTCAAATCCTGCGATTTGGATGAATGAATGATTTTATTTTTGCCAAAAAGACTTTGAATTTGTATCCTCACAGGCTTCATTTATTTCCCTCAAAACACGTGTGTTGTGATTACTTTTGTTTTATTTACACAAGTGTTTTAAAATCAGCTTTTGAATCCAGATAACCGTACGATCCCGTCGGCATTTGTCTTTCTAAATATATTTAACCCGTTGGTGCCTTTAGTCCAGTCACTGACGCGGAAATAAAAGTGCTTTCCATGTGCCTATGGGCATCCCCTGACGGGCATGCATTTTTCTTGAGTTTTCATTCGTTACTATTTCTATCAACGACTCAAATAGAGTTTGCGTAGAAAGCCTTATATGTCTGTAGTCTTAAAATAATATGTAAATGACCACACGTGAGGGGGAAAACCCTTTATTCTTTTCACGACTGGGTGAACAGCCAGCACTTCGTGTCTCGCTTGCAAAGATGGCGGCGCAACCTGACAAGCCCAGCGACCAATCAACGTATTTACACAGCTGAGCAGGCTCTGCTGATGATTTTGACAAACACAATAATCTTTTATTCAACGACTAACTCGAGCATGAAGGTGAGATGATGATAGTGGTGGAATTGCCGACCCTATTCGTCGTTATTGAGTAGGGCTCTGTGACCTCTCAGTGTGTGTTCAGCTGACAGCTAGTACGAACGAGCCAGCCAAGTGTGTACTCTGCACTGCGTGCTGGTGTCCATGATGTGAAATCAGTGCGAGAGGGGATCGTGGCCGCCGCGGCGTGACACGGGGGCAGACGAAAAGGTAGGGAAAAATGAGGAGTGAAAGAGAGGGTTTTAAGTTGAGCAAAGGGGGTGTGGTGGGGAGGGGGGGGGGGCGTGGTCGTGGACTGGTCAGTCTGCATCGCGTGGGGAGCGTCTTTATAGACTTCCAAACTGTTTTACTTTCATTTACAGGTGTAGTGTGACAATACAAACTTTATTTTCAACTTTTTTGCTGTGTGTTCTTGTTTGGATGTGGTAAATACATATGTTTTTGATCGTGCAAAAAAATCTATCCAAATCTACAAGCCTAAATACTTTTGTATTATCAAAATTAAAACAAAAGAAGCCCAGATTCAAAATCTTCATTCAATTTCCTTCAAAAATGATATAGATTTCATTTTTCTATCTTTTGTAGTTTCTGAGCTAGAATTTTTTGTTAATTATGACCCCCAAATCATGAGATTTTCCCGGCACCTGGGAACACCTTTGTTTGTACTATTGTGAGGCACTGAACGGGTTAACTTGGAATATTTCGTTTGTTTCGTCACTTCGCATTCTTCATCCCACCATGGTGGTTGTGCACGTGAGTTTCGTACAGTCTGTTTTGACCCAGTGCCTGAGCGTGACCTCATTTTACTAGCCGCGGTTTGCACGAAAGAAAGGAAAACACTCAACCCCTCATCTACCCCTGTCTGCAATGCCGCCGTGAAACTATGAAAATAGAAATCAGCATTTTCATTCATGAAGTCCGTGAAGTTATCTGTATGTTGTGCTTTCCACATAAACCTGACGCCGTCTTCAAGGTTGATGTCATCCTCCCCCCTCCCTTCACCATTAATTTCACAACAAAAGGACGTTATAACAGGGAAGTGGTCAGACTCGGTGCGATTTTCAATATACATATCTGCAACTATATCAAACACAGGAGTAGAGCATATACAATAGTCAACAATACTTTTGCCACGATTTGCCACGCACGTGATTTCTCCTTCACTGTCGCCCGAGGTTCTGCCGTTTAGAATGTATACACCATAATCTCTGCAGAGTTCAATTAATCTGTGCCCATAATTATTAGTCCCTTTGTCTTTGGATTTCCGAACGGAATGTGGCATATCAATTAGAAATTCATCTAAGACGTGTAAAAAATCTACATGTTCACTTTCATTATCAGAATCAGTGTCAGAGAGCCCATATGTACGGGCGTTAAAGTCACCACACAGAAACCAGGGTAAGTCCGGATATTGTCTGGCAATTTCAGTAAGATGATTGTCCAATATATCAATACCACTCGTGGTCAAATCGTCGTGTATGTGTGTGTGTGTGTGTGTGTGTGTGTGTGTGTGTGTGTGTGTGTGTGTGTGGTGTGTGTGTGTGTGTGTGTGTGTGTGTGTGTGTGTGTGTGTGCGTGCGCGCGCGCGCGCGCCTGTGTGTGCGTGTGTGTTTTTGCGTGCGTGCGTGCGTGCGTGCGTGCGTGTGTGTGTGTGTGTGTGTGTGTGTGTGTGTGTGTGTGTGCGTGCGTGCGTGCGTGCGTGCGTGCGTGTATGCGTGTATGCGTGCGTGCGTGTGTGTGTGTGTGTGTGTGTGTGTGTGTGTGTGTGTGTGTGTGTGTGTGTGTGTGTGTGTGTGCAGCCACCTGCTTTGCCGAATTTCAGTAAACTGCGTCGCGATTGGAAGCTGATAAGGCCGATATTTATCTGCTGCACCAGCTGTCGGCTCTGTTATGCGTTTTTGTCTTTGGGACTGATTTTGTTTTCACAAGACCGAAACTTTCGAGAAAAAAGAAAGACCCCCCTATCCTTGGTGGCGGCAGCGGTGGTGGTGGTGGTGGTGGTGGTGGTAGAAGAAGGACGGATGAAATGTTGATACGAGGGCCAGGGATGGAAAAGAATCTGACACATCACTGTCTTTGCTAAATTTAAACCCCGGTAATGACTCCACTCGTGTTATGGAGAAGCTCCATTATAACTGCTTTTATGCTTTTGGTATGGAAAAGTTCGACTTTATCTGACTTTCTGTTCTTCGTGAACTTTCCATATTTGAAACTGGATTTGGTGGATGTTAAAACGGATGGAGGTCGAATCATAAACGAGGTTGTTTAACTAATAGCAGTGGGTTTTTTGTTGTTGTTGTTGTTTTGTTTTGTTTTGTTGTTGTTGTTTTTTACATCAAAGTCTATTTTATTTACAGATTCTAATGTTTGGTTGAAATTGGTGATAGCCAACTTCGGCAAACGTATTCGCAGTTGGTAGTTAGCATGGTCTCCATTCATCAGTCAGTTCTCCCATCTTTCAACAGGTGAATTACGGTCTGGTCGGGTACCAAAAGAGCTCACAGAATATGCGAATCACACACACACACACACACACACACACACACACACACACACACACACACACACACACACACACACACATGCATGCATGCATGCATGCATGCGCGCACGCACGAATTAATACAGGGAAGAAGAGAGAGAGGAGGTGGGAGAGAATGCATGTGTGTGGACGCGCTCGAGTATGTGTGTGTGTGTGTGTGTGTGTGTGTGTGTGTGTGTGTGCGTGCGTGCGTGCGTGCGTGCGTGCGTGCGTGCGTGCGTGCGTGCGTGCGTGCGTGGTGTGTTTATGCGGTGTGTGTGCGTGTGTGCGTGTGTGCAGGTAAAGATAGATAATTTGATAATTAAATGGAAAGACTATAGACAGAGTGTGTGTAGCAATAGGTATGGATAGATAATTAAGTAAACAGACAGACAGGCAGACAGACACAGAGAGAGACATACGAACAGACAAAAATGAAAATAAAAGCGTTGTTTATATAACCTAGTCATGGAGTCAGCTTTTTTCCGATTACAGCCTACCTCATCTTCAATACAGTCGATGGAATGTTGTTTTTATGGTTAGAATTCAGAAACTACATAAGTTTTGTTATTGTTTATCGCACTTTCTTTCTTTTCGTTTTTCCCCCTTCTTCTTGTTTTTCTTTTTCAGGCACCATGAATTTTAGCGTTCGCTGATTGGCGCACAAAATGATCGGTTTTCTCAACTCCTTTAGCAACAAGCGCGAGCGAGTGCCTCTTGGTGGTGTGGCTCATTGCTCGTTCAGATGATAGAGGATTTACTACGCTGAGTCAATGACCCTTGAACTGTGGTGGTCCTGACGTAGCGCGTGTGTCAGTGCCGTCAAGCGGAACAGGTCGACGGTGGCAAACCGGTGAAGTGTATCCTCCTTTAATCACTAACGGCAAACCACAAGTTCGGCGAAGCGGCCATGATTGGTACTTGTTTTGGTGAACAGTCCATTCTCTCTCTCTCTCTCTCTCTCTCTCTCTCCTCTCTCTCTCTCTCTCTCTCTCTCTCTCAAAATAACTATGGTTTCGTTTCTTTTTGTTTGTGGCTGGATAGGAGTTGTCGTTTCTTGACTCCTCCGCCCTGCCCTCACCCTCTCATCCCCTCCCATTTCTCTCTGTGCGTTAACAACAACAAAAAAGACCTGTGTTTCGTCGGAGCTTTTCATACAGGGCCTAGACATATTATCTGAACCTGTGAATACTTATCATGGGGGGGGGGGGGGGGGGAGATATACGCAACAGATTAGATGGTGAAGTGTTATTATCTCCACTTGTTCTTGTCTAAGCTTGCTTTGAAAAAAAATGGGGGAGGGGGGGGGGGGTAAAGAATATGACAGTTCTAGTAATTGATCAAGACTGTTCATACTAGAAAGAGTATTCTAAACAAAACACTACTTCAAATCGAAGTTCAGTGTTTCCTTACCAACATGGCACACACACACACACACACACACACACACACACACACACACACACACACACAACACACACACACACAACGCACGCACGCACGCACGCACGTACAACACACACACACACACACACACACACACACACATTCTTTTAAAGCTTGTCGTCTTTACGAGTTGTGACGTCACAAACAGGTCCTCCTTGCACTGAAATCATGGTTCTAGAATATTTACAACTGAGCTGGCCGCACTTGGGGGCCATAGTGTGGCGTCAACGGGTCGACTGGCCGAAAACGATGTAGCTTGACCTACACCGCTCTACTACTGGCCTTGCAACATGTTCTCAATTTGCTGCTAAACGTTCAGTTCCATTTTGGTTATTGCAGCGACTATGTGTCAGTCGTTTGTGCCATTTATAGGAGTGGAACAGAGACACAAAACAAAATAATCAGAATTAAATATTCGTAGCTTTGTGTTTTACCATGAAGGGACTAGTATGCTTTAGTTTGTTTTTATTATTCACGTTTTATCATTATAAACCTCATCGTGGTCTCAAAGTGGAGTGACCGTAAGCGTTAACGGATACATAAGAGCAAAAGTAGAATTTTTGGACCACCAACAAATAGGGCGGGGGGGGGGGGGGTGTAAAAACAAACACAAAGTGTTTCGACCAGTTGGTCTTTTTAAAGCAGC
>CM031597.1:93388632-93406132 GCA_018398815.1 Conus ventricosus | reverse complement strand
TCAAGGAACATCACCCTAATCAAGGCAAGGGAGACCACCGCCCTTACTGTCATAAAGAACAGGGACCATCCCCACCACGACTGACAGAGGGATTCGCGAAAGGCCATTTCTCAGGTCGAAAAGTCAGCAAACAAAACTAATAACAGTTTGCCTAGCAGAGAGTCCAAACGTCAAGGGATGAATGAATAGCCAGTGTCTAGGGCACCAAGCCAGGTTTCATGGTGCTCACCGTCAGTGTTGATTGGACGCCTGTCCTTTCTTTCTTTATTGTCAGAAGGCAGCCTCTGATGTTGCTCTCTAGGTCTGGAAGCTGGTCGATGGAATGGTTCCAGCCCCGGTGTTCGTTATGGCACCAGAGAGAAAGATGAGGCAGCAGACTAAGAGAGATGGCAATGGGGTAGAACTGTGGGTTCCTGGGAGCCTCCGTGACTGCCGTTTGTCACCGCTGCTTTGACACAAACGGGATCAGTTGGATGATAGGATGTTTTCTTATTATCCTTCTCTCTGTCTCTTTGTCTCGTTGTTTGTCTGTCTGTCTGTCTGTCTGTCTGTCTGTCTGTCTGTCTGTCTGTCTGTCTGTCTGTCTGTCTCTCTCTCTCTCTCTCTCTCTCTCTCTCTCTCCTCTCTCTCTCTCTCTCTCTCTCTCTCTCTCTCTCTCACGAGTTTTACTGCTTGGTGTGTGTGTTACTGCTCGGTTGTGTGTGTGTGTGTGTGTGTGTGTGTGTGTGTGTGTGTGTGTGTGTGTGTGTGTGTGTGTGCTCTTTTTATCTTTTTCTTCTTCGTCTTCTTCTTCTTCTTCTTCTTCTTCTTTCTTTCTTTCTTTCTTTCTTTCGTTATCTATTTATTTATTTTCTCTTCTTTTTCTTTTTCATTTTTTTCTTCTACATCGTCATTGTTGCCTTCTTCTTCTTCTTCTTCTTCTTCTTCTTCTTCTTTTTCTTCTTCTCCTCCTTCATCAATCTCTGAAACTGTAGCTCAATCCCTACGTTTCTCGTTAGCGCATGGCTGGATGTGGTACAGATTTTGCCAGTTTTCATGAGTGTGTGTGTGTGTGTGTGTGTGTGTGTGTTGTGTGTGTGTGTGTGTGTGTGTGTGTGTGATCAATCTTTACCCGTTTTTGTGTTTTCTTGCATTTTTCGTTGTGTATTTGCCTAAAACACATGTATCAGCCTGTCCATTTGTTATATTGCCCATTGTGTTAATCCAGTCAAATTCTTACCGCTTGACGACACTGTAAACTGGATGTTTACTATCTGATGTAATTCTTCACTTCATCTAGCCATTGTTTATTTTGTCTCTTTATATTACTTTGTATTGGAAAGGTTGTTGTATTTTTTCGTTTTCATTTAACGTGGCAAGCACCGATGGCTAAGACCGCTCTATTCTTAGTCAGTACCAGCAGATTCTGGGTACGCCATGCGTTGAGGAGTCACGTGTTTGGTCTGTAAACACGCACGCATACATGTTTGTTTATTTGTTTGTTTGTTTTTCCTAGCTTCTCATGATGGGCACACACGTAATCCGTTCCGAGTTATTTAAGTTAAATATTGCCATTATCCTATGACAATCGGCCTTCACGAACCCACAGCTGTCGGTCCACAAGTCATGTGCAACAAGCTAGAGATGCCGTGACCAGTCCAGACCAATTCTTTAGTCTCTATCCAGGGTTTCGGTCAGCCTTTAAATCGCCCATCCCTCCCCCACCCACACCCTCTTCCCTTCCTTCTCTCCTCCTCCGCCCCTTCCAGCTGTACGCTGTGAAGTAGACTGGTCTAGACAGGGAGTCGCGGCAAGATACATGCTTATTAGGCGAGCATAGGGAGCGGGGTAATTCAGAAGACAGGCTGTTGTGTTGACCTCTAAATCTATTCAATAACATACAACTGAGAAAAGGTAGCTCTACTTGCAATGGAAATACAGGCGTTATCTTCTCTCCCGATTTTTCACCTGTTACAGGTCTGTAATAGCCCACCAGGACCTTTTTCAGGACAGAACGGAAAGCAAAGACAGTCCTGTCACAAAATCAATGGCAGAATAAAGAATGCATATACACACACACATAGTATATACACGCCAAGTTTGACAATGATAGCAGCCTATTTACATCCTTAAGGCTTATAAAGCAACGTCATGCTGAGGGTGACAGCCTTTTCCATTGATTTTCTTTCCTCCCCTGCCTGAAAAAGCATAACGTAATATCTAAAAGTAAACTAGATCTACAGTGTCAGGGGAAAAAAACAGAATTAAAAAAAAAATACGGTGTTGCAAAAAATACACACATAGACTACACTGGCATATGGATACTGCTGAATGTGCAGCTAGCGTTCTCCCCGGACTATCTCAGTTGCTCGTCGCCAGATTACAACAAAGACAATAGCAACAATAGAAACAACAGAAACAATTACAACAACAACGAAAAACTCTGGCTGTTTTAACTCCAACGAGAGCAAAAAGACTGAAGATTCTTTCGAACAAAGATGAATGTATCACAAAGACACACACACACAAAGCGGCTGACGGTAGGGAAAGAGAGGGAAAGGGGAAGGATGAAGGGCCGTGGCAGAAAAGGGGAAATCAGCAGTACAGAATGTTCAGACATTGGGGTTCAATTTGCAGTAATCCCCATCCCCCACCCCCCACCTCTTCCCCATCATCAGTCCGCTCAGTGCCTCCCCCGCAACCACAGGATGACAGCAAAGTAACGGAAAAGATGAGATAATTTCTCAAAAGAGTGATAGGTGGGGGAAAAAAACAGATTAGTTTTGCCGATATGAATCTCTTGATGCTGCAGTCTTTCTTTCTTTCTTTCTTTCTTTCTTTTTTCTTTTACTTTTTTTTCCTTGCACAGCTTTTTCCCCCCATTTCCGTGTGAATGCGTACAGTATACCTTAATTTTCTGTTCTCTTTCTACTTTTTGTTTTACTCCTACTTCCTCTGTTGCGACTTCTCCTTCTTCATCTTCTTTTCTTCTTCTTCTTTTTCCAATTCTTGTTGCTGTTGTTGTTGTTGTTGTCGTTGTTGTCGTTGTTGTCGTTGTTGTTGTTGTTGTTTTCTTCTTCTTCTTCTTCTTCTTCCTCTTCTTCTTCTTCTTCTTCTTCTTGTTTCTTTCTTTCTTTCTTTCTTTCTTTCTTTCTTCTTCTTAATCTTCTTCTTTTCTTCGTTCTTGTTTCGCCTCTTTTTATTGCCAAATTCTTTATTCGCCATCATTTTTATTTCTGCTGGGGTTAATGTCTCTTCCTTGATACCTAACTTACCTCAGTATTTCCTCCTTACTTTCTGTCTTTCTTTTTCTTTCTTTCTTACATTCTTTTCTTTCTTTTCTTCTCTTTTATTTTCTCTCCTGTTCTCTTTGTTTCTTTTTTCTTTTCATTTTTTCTTCGATTTCTAATGTTTTATCATCTTTTTTTTTTTTTTGCTTTTTTTTTTTTAAAGAATTATTTCTTACCTTTCTTCAACATCATTACCGGTCCTATTTTTGTCGCTGTTTTGGACGCGAGGCTCTCTTCTACGGCATTTATTTTCTAGACATATTCGTAACCTTTTCGACCAGGGTAAGATGGTAAGAGTCAGGGAGAAATACAGCAAGGAGAGATAAAGAAGAAGCAGAAGAAGAAGACGGAATAATTTTCCTTTAAATTCGCTGCAGACTCAGGTACGTTGAAGGCCTGTTTATACAGCTGTGCCATACAAAACTCTAGAATAGCAATAGAAAAAAAATATCAAAAGATAAGAGTGTAACTTTGAGTTTGTACATTAAGTTTGATAAAGTAGGAAAGAAAAAAAGAAAGAAAGAAAGGTAGGACCGGGAAAGATGAAAAGAAAAAAAGAACGAAAGAACGAAGCGAAGGGAGAAAATGACAAGAGAGGGGAAGAAAAGATGTAGGGGAGAGAGAGAGAGAGAGAGAGAGAGAGAGAGAGAGAGAGAGAGAGAGAGAGAGAGACAGACAGACAGACAGACAGACAGACAGACAGACAGACACAGACAGAGAGAGAGAGAGAGGGAGAGAGAGAGAGAGAGAGAGATAGCAGTAACAACGAACACATCTGTGTCAATGACCCCTCGGAGAGGGAAGCGAGGCAAGAGCAGAAGGGTGCACACAATCTGCTGTCGGCTTGTACACACGCTGCATGTCAGGGGGCACCCCACTCAATTGCTCATCAGTCCCTGTCTTCCCACCGCAATTGGACGACAACAGGCTAAGATAACAACCCTAATGAGGGCGAGGGGAAATCACTTATGAGGTAGAAAAGGCTCTGGTCAGGCTTGTTTCCCTTGTCAACATGCCAGAGGATACCACACGCACGCACGCACGCACGCACCCACGCACGCACGCACGCACGCACGCACGCACGCACGCACGCACACACACACACACACACACACACACACACACACACACACAGCTGGATGACGCGACGGAAGGAGTGATTTATGGACCCCAAATTTCAGCTCCTATCTATTAGTGGAAGGAGAAGAGGGAATAATGGTAGAGAGGCTGCGGAGATTGAGGGTGGGAGTTGGGGTGGGGTCAATTATCGGTGATGGCTGGATTTTGTCTATCAAGTGGTGAAAAAAACCCAGTCCCATGGATGTCACCTGAGGGTCAGGTGCATAAAACAATTGTCTAAGACATGGAGAAGATCCGAGGTTTAAGCCTCGCAGAGGACGAGCTTTTTGTTCTTGTTTGTTGTTTGTTTGTTCGTTCGTTCGTTGGTTTGAACGTTCGTTTGTTCGTTTCTTTCTTTCTTTCTTTCTTTCTTTCTTTCTTCTTTCTTCTTTCTTTACTTGTTTGTTCGTTCGTTCCTTCGTTTTGTTTTATTTTGTTTTGTTTTTGTCCCCCTCTTCACCCGCCCTTTGGCGGCAGTCTAAGTTTCAGTATTGCAGTACGGGAAGTTCACGCTGGTCTCATGTGCAGCACTTATACACGGACATGACGTACCATACGGCAACAAAGAAGCTTATTAAAAAAAATGTCTAAAAGCAAACCAGTCAAGAACATATTCAGCCAGACAGAACAAAAAAGAAAAAGGAAGGTGGGTGATAGTATTCTACGATGACAAATTGTCTTATGTGATTGCAGCTTGATATTCAAACACTGTGATACGTTGTGGTCAGCGAGACAAAGCCATAGACTGAAATAGAAAACAATGCAATGCTACACAATGTCATACAATACGATGCAACGCAATATGACAGAACGAAATATAAAATGAATAAAACAGAATGCGGTGTTACACAATCAAACGCATCACAATGGATTATGCAGTTAAATATACAGCACAATGCAGTACAGTATGCAATGGGGAAAAAATAACAATGGACTCTGACAAAATACAATATAACACGGTACATCACGACAGAAAACAATCCAATATGCATTTCACTCTATTGTGTGCAGTACAATATACTATAATGATATTTCAGATACAGTACAATACAGTACACAATGATACACCGTTCTGTACAATACGATGACTTGCAGCATAATGCAATGCTTGTCAATAAATGCAAATACAACGTACAGCATTACAAATGCAGTGCGGCCTAGCTCAACACAGTACAGTACAGTACAACTAAATGCAAAACAATATATTCCGATACAATACTATAGAATGCAACACAAGGCGAAAACAGCACAGTGCTGTGCAAAACAATACAATACAATTCAGCATAGGATATCACAGGATGGTACAGTATAGAGCAGCACAGACTAGTACAGGACATTAGTGTACAATACAATACAGGACAGCGCAGTACAGTTAATTGAATGCACGGCAGTTCAGTGCGGTATGATAATGTTATAACCCAGTACACAGTGACCGAGGTATAACTGATTTTCAGCGCCCTGTTTTTAACGGGAGAAGTCCTCAAGAGAACTCGACAGCAGACTATGAGAAATGAGAATGAGGCGTTCCCTTTTCCCCTTGAGACTGTCTTTATGATTTTCATTTGTCATCGCTTAGTGATATAAAAGAATCAGTTTTATTCTGAATTGTCCGAATTTTCCGATTTTTCTCTCAATTTTTTTTTAAACATTCGGGATCTTCTACGTCGTCATCATTATCATCACCATCTTCATAATCGCCTCCTGCTATTATTCCTTTTGTTCCTCTTTTTATTTTCTTCTTCTTCTTCTTCTTCTTCTTCTTCTTCTTCTTCTTCTTCTTCTTGGCGTTCCTTTTTCTTCTTCTACAACTACCACTGCTGTTGCTGCTGCTGCTCCAGTACTGCTGCTGCTTCTACTGCTGCTGCTGTTGCTGCTTCTACCATTCTTTCTTCTTCTTCTTCTTCTTCTTCTTCTTCTTCTTCTTCTTCTTCTTCTTCTTCTTCTTCCTCCTCCTCCTCCTCCTCCTCCTCCTCCTCCTCATCTCCTGCTCCTCCTCCTCCTCCTCCTCCTGTTTCTTCTTCTTCTTCTTCTTCTTCTTCTTCTTCTTCTTCTTCTTCTTCTTCCTTCTCCTCGTCTCCTCCTCCTCCTCCTCCTCCTCCTCCTTCTTCTCTTCTTCTTCTTCTTCTTCTCCTCCTCCTCCTCCCCCTCCTCCTTCTCCTCCTGTTTCTTCTTCTCCCTCTTCTTCTTCTCCTTTTCCTCCTCCCCTTCTCCTCCTCCTCCTTCGTCTTCTTCTTCTTCTTCTTCTTCTTCTCTTTCTTCTAAACAAACACACAGAAACATGCATGAAAAAGCACAGACACGCAAGCCTCTGCACATACAGATACCCATTGAAGAAAAGAAGCTGAAGTGTTTCCTTTTTTTTTTTTTTTTTTTTTTTTTTTTTTTTTTTTTTTTTTTTTAGTTTTGTTTTGTTCTGTTTCTGTAACACCCTGGATTAAGGTCACCTGAAACGATCACAAGGAGACGATGTTGGGTTGGTACCCTAGGCCTGTCAAGCACAATGAGCTAATGTGTCAGTCAGGCGTTTGCCGTCCAATCCAAGATCCCCGCCCCTACTTCGTCCCCTTTCCCCTCCCCTCCTCCCGTGTTCCTCCAACCCACCCCTTCCTCTCCTCCCCTCCCTCTCCACACACACCACCACACACAAGCATCCTTTCCGCACTTCTACCCCATCCGAGGGGCTGAGGCCTATATGAACAAGCCATCATTCATTCATTCATCCGTAAATTAATTAATTGATTCATTCATTCATTCATTCATTTAATCATTCATTCATTCATTCATTCTTTCCCTACCTCAGCCTCATTCTCATTCTTCCATTCTTCACGTCTTCCCCGTCCCTTTTCCTCTTCCTACCTTCTAGAATTCAATTTTCTGTTATTTTTGTTGTTGTCGTTTTTTTTTAAATCAATTTTTAATTTACTAATTATCTTTATCATTTGTACATGCAGCCTCTTATTGTTGTTGATGACTACCGCTTACATGAAGCGGCCCACATGCAATACGTCATCATGATTGTAACTGAGATTTGTTCTTCTTCGTCTTTCTTTTCTTTTGTTTCTGGTTTTAGGTGGTCGTTTGGTTGATTTCATTTATTGTCCATTAACGTTGATGATTTCAGAATCAACAGAATTTATTTCGGCACATCAATGATGATCATTGAAAAACCTAATACAATCCCCAAAAACAAAACAATCAACAAAAAGGAAAAAGATCAATATGAGTTTTCGGGGATAGGGAACAGGTTAGGGGCTGGGCTATTAAAAGTATTTGCAAGAAACGACCGATCGATTTATGCAAACAATGACTGGCAAGTGTAAAACTAGAAAAGTTTAAAACATCTGAAACGGCACACATTTTCAACGGCTTTTAGGGCTGGGGGGGGGGGGGGGGGGGGGGGGGGGGGGGGGGGGGGGGGGGGGGGGGGGGGGGGGTGCGTCTAGTTTGTTCAAAAAGTAGGAACATGTTTTTAAAACTTTTTAGTTTGCATTACAAACGCAATTGAGGTTTTTTCTTTTTTATTTTGCAATATATTGTGTTCTTTTCGTTATATTGTATACCTAAGGTTGTTTTCTCTTTGCTCTGAATGGTTATCACCCATTGTACTTGTATTATAAAACCGCATGCGAAAGTTGGAATAATTGCAAAAGACGGCAGTAAATTCTCTCTCTCTCTCTCTCTCTCTTCTCCTCTCTCCCCTCTCTCCTCTCTCTTTTCCTCTCTCGTGTGTGTGTGTGTGAGAGAGAGAGACAACAGAGACAGAGAGAAGAGCGCGCACGTGTGTGTGTGTTTTGTGTGGTGCGTGTGTGTGTGTGTGTGTGGGGTGTGTGTGTTTGGTGGTGTGTGTGTGTGTGTGTGTGGGTGTGTGTGTGCGTGCGTGCGCACGCAGACGTAAAGGAAAAAAAAGGATAGAGAGGGGAGAAAAAACAAAGGACGGACAGGGGAGAGAAGAAGGAAACAACAATAACAGCAACAACAACAACGAGAAAAACAAGAACAACAAGAAGAAATAACTAATAAAAGGGGTAAATACAGAAAAAGGAAAAGTACAGAAAAAATGGGAGAGAAGAATACCCTTTGAGAAGAAGAAGAAGAAGAAAGAAGAAAAAAGAAAGAAGAAGAAGAAGAAAGGCTAATCAATGACAAAGATACAAAACAAAAAAAGGAAAGGAAAAAAATGGGAAAGGAGAATGTCCCTTTTGATACCCCCGTAAAAATAAAAACAGAAATGCAAATTAGGAAGCAGGAGAGGAAGCAATTAGGAACAAGGAGAGAAGCAATTAGGAAGCAGGAGAGAAGCATTAGGAAGCAGAGAGGAAGCAATTAGGAAGCAGAAGAAGCAATTAGGAAGCAGGGGAGGAAGCAATTTGGAAGCAGGAGAGGAAGCAATTAGGAAGCAGGGGAGGGAAAAATTTAGGAAGCAGGAGAGGAAGCAATTTGGAAGCAGGAGAGGGAAACAATTAGAAGCAGGGGAGGAAGCAATTAGGAAGCAGGAGAGGAACAATTAGGAAGCAGGAGAGGAAGCAAATTTGGAACAGGAGAGGAAGCAATTAGGGAAACAGAGAGGGAAACAATTAGGAAGCAGAGAGGAAGCAATTAGGAAGCAGGGGAGGAAGCAATTAGGAAGCAGGAAAAGGAAGCAATTGAAGCAGGGGAGGAAGCAATTAGGAAGCAGGAGAGGAAGCAATTAGGAACAGAGAGGAAGAAACAGAAGAAGACACGAGGGAAAATAACAAGCGGAGACGGGAAAAGGAGAAAAAGATTCACCCTGTGACTACCTTTACAATAAGAAAAAAAAGCCAGTAGAGTATTCCCGCAATGCACTGCCGGTTTCTGCCACGTCGTACAGGGTGTCCCATGAAATCCTGATTTCATGCGCACCGATACCCTTCCGCTACCCCTCGCCTTTTTCTGCTAGCAATTTGACAGCAAACAGGGAGACAACATCGATTAGGAAGGGGAATTACCCTGATTTACGAGAGGCTCAAGTTTGCTCCTATATCGAAATTTCGGCGGACGAGTCAGAATCGGTTTGCTTTTGAAGTATCGGATGCCATTATAATGAATAGTGTGCGTGACAGTTTAAGATTCTATCCGTTTTTCCTTTGCTCACCTTCAAAACAAATGTTTTCTATCTTCTTTATTTTGGGACGAAAAATGTGGGATTTCTCCAAACGTATTTCTTCTTCTTCTTCTTCCTTCTTCTTCTTTTTCTTTCTCGTACACTCGGGCAAAAACCCAGAGGCATTGACGAAGGGGTTGCTGTGCGAGGGAGGCCCTCCAGAGACCCATAGGCTTTTTCCGCTCGTCGATGCGTCAGCAGGCCAGATCCCCTGCTCTGAGCTTTTGATGTATTGGACAGGCTGCAGGAGTGTTCCACAGTCAGTCATTGAGGCTGTACTGCATGGGGCACCCTCAAGACTCGCTGATGTGGAATTTTGTGAGTATGTGGTGTTTGAATCTGGAGTGCCCTGTCCTCAGTCTCACGATGCTCACTTGGTCTGGTCTGGGCAGGAGGTAGTACTCATCCTCCTTGTTGAAGGTTGGGTGCTGCTCTAACCATCTTCTTTTCTGCTTCTCCTTAATAACGCTTTTGGCTTCTTCGAAGGAGACTTCTTGCTCCAGCTGGGGCTGCTGTCGTTTTCCGGTCGGCCAGCTTCTTCATTGCCATATATGTTTGTAGAGTGAGGGTATCCACTGGATGACGGTCTCCGAAATGTATCATTTCCATAGTGTCTCTTCGCAATACAAAAAAACACGTATATACATTTTCCACTCAGGAACAACACGTTGCTAATCAAACAGCATTGACACTGAAAAACAAACAACCAGCGAGCTAATGAATCTGATTCCAAATCAAAGTACAATTAACATTCGGGGCAGCGCACACCCCTACCAAGGTCGAGCAGGCCACTCAACATTTAATTCGGAATGCAACCCATACCGTCTGCGATTTGATTGGCAACGAGACTAAAATCTTTTGGCCACAATCCGTCCTTTCTCAAAGTTTCGGTGTGCGTGTGTGTGTGTATATATATATATATATATATATATATATATATATATGTGTGTGTGTGTGGTGTGTGTGTGTGTGTGTGTGTGTGTGTGTGTGTGTGTGCGTGCGTGCGCGTGCGTGGCGTGCGTGCGTGCGTGCGTGCGTGCGTGTGTGCGTGCGTGCGTGCGTGTGTGCTTGCGTGCGTGTGAGTGGTGTGTGTGTGGTGTGTGTGTGTGTGTGTGTGTGTGTGTGTGATGTTGCTGACAGACAAACAAACACGGGATGAGAACCTTGTCAGTGATGGAGGTAATACTCCAAACATTCGAATATGGACGGAAAAAAAACGATCAACTTGCTGTAATCCTGAAACTTACCGTCCCCTTATTCAAAACCCGACTGGGTAACTTCCCTTAGAGTGCCGCCGTCTGCGTGAAATATCAAGGTTGCGTTAGTTGAAATAACCGAAGTTGAGGTGGGGGGGGGGGGGGGGGGGGGTCTGTTATGCAGATTCAAATATTTAAGGCATTTTTTTTTTAAATCAATATCGCTTTCATCTTCGTGTGAAAAATAACACGACAGTGGAAAAACATGTTCAGAGGTGTGTGAGTGTCGAAGACATTGCGAGGGGAAGGGTGAAGACAGGGGAGAGAGAGAGAGAGAGAGAAGAGAGAGGAGGAGAGAGAGAGAGAGACCGAGGCGGAGTTGGGGGTTGAAGGTCTGAACTCCACGCTGACCAAATTGTTGTTACACACCAACACACAAAACACTCTTCCGACATGCTATTTTTATCGGGACATCAATGGTGATGATCAACACAGGATGAGAAAAATAAAGTAACTTATGCAGAACAGTCTGTCCATCATTTCGTTAACATACGGGCACAGTGCTGACCGTGGTCTGATGTTAATCAAAAGCCTGAGAACAATAGACAATCAAATACGATTTTCTCCCTGACCTTTGGCCCTTAGAGACAAGATTGGTATAGTCTGTATTGAAGACTTGGTGATTGTAAATGGGAAGAAGTTGAATGCGAGACTGGCTTCATCATGGATTCTCTTGATTTATATGTTCATCTCTCTCTCTCTCTCTCTCTCTCTCTCTCTCTCTCTCTCTCTCTCTCTCTCTCTCTCTCTCTCTCTCTCTCTCTCTGTATACACATACATATAGATTTTCAGATTCATATTTATAGAGACAAACAGTTAGAGACAGACACACAGACGGACAGACAGACAGGCAGACAGACAGACAGGGGGAGATGAACTGTGTATAGAAATAGGAGTTGGGGGGGGGGGGGGGGGGGGGTAGATACGTGAAGACCCGCAGTAGATTCTATCTAAAGTGGTCATGCATTTTTTCGAAGTTTTGCCCAGTACTATGGCCACAGACATGAATGTTGTCAGGTCTTGGTTAATGAAGAAGTCACGGGGGTTAAGACTGGGGACAAAGCAAAACTTGAATGGACAACACAGCTCTTTTCTGAAGAACCCAAGGACGGACTCGAAGAACCAAGCGAATTCTATTAATCATAGTTTTGATCCTTCTGTGGTTGTCCTCGCTGTTTCCACAATGCGATTTTTTTTTTTCGTAATATCTCTATTTTTTCTGATTATTTTCTCTGTCTTCTCTGCTTTTGTTTTCGACTTCCTGAATGTTGGTTGGTTGGTTTGGTTTAGATCATTTTTTCTCTCGTGTAATTCGACCTTATCATCACTGTCTGCATGATCAACTTTTTCGCTTTTGTTCTAGATTTTGTCCGTCTACTTTCCTTGCTCTTGTTCCTCCTGTCATCGTCGTCGACGTCATCATCGTCCTCCACTTCCTTCTCCTCCTCTTCATTTCTTCTTCTTCTTCTTCTTCTTCTTCTTCTTCTTCTTCTTCTTCTTCTTCTTCTTCTTCTTCGTCTTCTTCTTCTACCTCTTTTAGTTTTATTCTTATTCGTCGTCTTCTTCCTTTTAAAAGATTCTCTTGAGAATGCGCAGTAAGAACACGTGCATTCCGTAAGCAAATGAAAATCTTCACACACACACCACACACACACACACACACCACACAACACACACACACACACACACACACACACGCAGGCATGTATGTATGCCCGCTTGCTTGCGCAGAGAGAGAAGAGAGAGAAAGAGAGAGAGAGAGAGAGAGAGAGAGAGAGAGGAGAGAGAGAGAGAGGGAAAGAGAGAGAGAGAGAGAGAGAGAGAGAGAGAGAGGGAGAGAGAGCGAGAGAGAGGTGGAGGGGAAAAAGGAAGAGAGTAAAAGACAGACTGAGTGAAGGGTGTGTGTTTTTTTTTTTTTAAATAGAGAATTAGCAACACTCAATATGAGAATATTTTTTCTCTACTCCTTCGCCCATCTCTTTCATTTCCTTTCGATTATCCCCTTTCCCCTCCCCTCCCTACCATCTCCACCCACCCTCTCTCCTCCTCCCCCCTCTCTCCCTCCTACGACCGCTCTCTTTCCCTCAAAACAGCTCATCAACACCACTTTAAAGTGATGAAGGAGCATAGAAGATCGAAAGACAAATGGCGGAAATCAATTTTGCAGCACAGGAAGTGTTATTTCCATTTTTGACCCCCCCATCGTGGCTCGGGTCCGTCAACAGTCAAAGGTCAATGCCTCTTTCCCTCAACCGGAAATACGTCAACACAATTGAACGAATCAGGTGCATTATGAATAATAGAGACAGAGATGACGAAGAACGACGAAGTTCACACAATCTGAAGTCAGTTGCAATTTCTGTCCATTTAGAAATCCACTTCTTCTTTGATGCAAGCAAGATAAACGTGATCTTAAAGTGTTTAAGAGTTCAGACAGAAAATCTTTCTGAATTACAATTACACTGAACCTTTTTTTTTTTTTTTGTCTCCGTGCACAAAACAGTGCTTGATGAATAATTGAGACAGATATGAAGAACTACGACGAAGTTCACACAATCTGAAGTCTCTTGTAATTTCTTTCTGTTTAAAATCAACTTCTTCTTCGAGGCAAGCAAGATAAACGTGATCTTGAAATCTAACGCTTTAGTTAGACTTCAAAGAGACAAATCTCAATTTCTGTCTTTTTTTGTTCTTTTTTTTCTCTCTCTCTTTCCTTTTTTTTTTTTTTCTTTTGTCTCCATGGACAAATCAGTGCTCTGATTTGTAGCTCGGCATTCTCAGTCTCCGACGTCATCAGCCGGAGGGCCTCTGTCAGGAAGCGGTCATGTCAGCCACATCCCTGAGGGGCTGTCACGGGCAACGTTTTGCACGTGCATCGATCAGTGATGTATTGCCGAGGGGAAAGCAAACGAAAGGTGCTGCTGCAAGACAAGCTGCGGCTACATGGTTTAATCCTATCGAAAACAGATCGCATATTACTCATAGCCCTGTTTTAACGGTGAGAGAGAAGAGGGGAGAGGGAAGTGACTGGGTAGGGGGGGGGGGGGGAGAGAGAGAGAGAGACAACTGCCTAGATATATCAATGTATGTGTCCGTTCCATTATTATTATTGTCAATCATGTTGTTTGTAGCTGGGTTAACCACGACCACGGTATCAAGGCTGACGCCATCATAAATGTTTTGTGCGTTGATTTTAAAAAAAGATGTTTTAGTTAAATAATGATTAACATTCTAACTTCTGTTTAAGCAACACTGTTGAGCTGATCAGTCTGAGGTTTAATTTGCGTTCAGTTATCCGATTTTCTTTTGGAACATATGATGCGGATAGACTGCGTACGTGCGATGTGTCAGTTTTCATGTACCCCGAAAAGATTTTCTGAAACAATGATGTCTTGTCTTGTGTTAAGTCATGCTGCTGAAAAAAAAGTCAGAGAAATAAACTAATGGAGGGTTAAAGAGTTGAAATTCAACAAAATAGTGTCAGTGTGGGGGACATTTACATTCATGCAGGAACGGAGAGAGAGAAAATGCGGGGAGGGGGTGACAGTTTTGAGTGGATTATCTTTCTGGCCACTGTTTAAACTACAGGTTGGACCAGCTTGTGAGACAAACAGCAAAACAGAACAACGACAAAATAAGTGACTTAGCTAAAAGGAATGTCTACTTACAGCTGATGAACAGAAAATGTAATGAGAATTGTGTTCCCTTGGGTTCGTGGTTTCAAATAAGCGAATGGAACGTTTTTGTTCTTTTTTTTTTTAACTCGGTAGGGTTTAAATGAATAAGAAATAGTGCGGCTTAGTAATGAGACGTAAGAAATAAAAATTGAAAATGGGGAATAAAACAGAATGAATTTTTTCAAAATGTAATTGGGCAAACTTGATGGCATCCTCAGTTCGGTGCAAACATGATGTCACCAATGTGGGGCAAATATCTTCAGCTTGAGGGCAAACATGACACCACCAGTTGGGGGGCAAACGTTCTCATCTTGGGCGAACATCCTCTCCTGGAGGGCAAAGTCCACATCATCAGTTGGGGGCAAGTGTCATCATTTTAGACAAACATTGAATACCTTCACCTAGAGGGTAAACAGGACATCCTCAGTAGTGGGTGAAAAATTGTCATTTTATAAAAAATATGTGAACACCTTCACCTAAGAGTAAACAGAATGTCATTAGTTGGAGGTAATCATCATCATCTTAGACAAACATGTGAATACATCTTAAGGAAACATGCAAACAACTTCACCCGGAGGGTAAACACAATATCATTAGTTTGGGGTCAAAATCATCATCGTAGAAAAACAGATAGATATCTCCCGGAAGGCAAACACAAAGTCAATAGCTAGTGAGTGGGTACACGTAAGGATGGATGACAAAACACTCCATTGTCAATGAGAGGCAAACAGTACGACTCGATTCTCTGGGGACAAATATACGACAAAATCAACGGATGGATGAGCAAACATGGCGACACGATCTCTTGAGGCAAAAAAAAAAAAAGATAAATAACAAGATGTCCTAAGCTGCAGATCAAACAGGCTAGTATAATAAGTTAGGGTAAAAATGACTAATAAATGGTTGGAACAAACCGGACAACATTATCACAGAGGAGGGTGGGGTGGGGATGTGGGTGGGGGTGGGGGTGGGGGCAAACATCGCAACTTCCTGAGCTGGAACGTAAACAGGGCAAGACCATAAGTTGGGGGCAACCAGAATATCATTCTCGGTTAGAGGGACTCAGAATGGAACAGCCATGTCATTTATCTTGGACTGCGGTCGCCATGATTTTATGGCACACAGGCTCCGCCGTCCACGAGGGCCGAAGCCGGGGAACGGTTTGCACGTGCACCGCTAATTGATTTGTGGATGAGCACGGGGCAGAGGGGAGTTATGAGGTCAGGTCAGGGAACACACGCCTACCTGTTCTCTCCATTTCACCCCTCTGGGTGCAGTTTCTACTACGCATGCTCAACGAAAGGGTTAGATCTCTCTCTCTCTCTCTCTCTCTCTCTCTCTCTCTCTCTGTGCATATGTGCTTGTTCGTGCGCGCACGCAAACGCGTGCGCGTGCGTGCGCGCGCGTGTGTGTGTGTGTGAGTGTGTGTGTGTGTGTGTGTGTGTGTGTGTGTGTGTGTGTGTGTGTGTGTGTGTGTGTGTGTGTGTAAATCTATATCTGTATATGTATGTTGTGTGTGTGTGTGTGTGTGTGTGTGTGTGTGTGTGTGTGTGTGTGTGTGTGTGTGTGATCCTATGACTATGTACGTAGTCTTTCAGTGAGAGTGATTTTGGACGATTTTTTGTGCGTGCATGTGTGTGCTTGAGTGTATGTGGGTATGTGTATTTGCCTACCCGTCTTTTTTTCTGCCCATTTGCCTGTCTTCATATGTCCGTCTCTTTTGAGATGCTAAGGATAATAGAAAGATATGGGTATCTGGAGGGAAGAATGAGGGAAGACAGCAAGAAAGAAACGAGGTGGGTAAAGACTGTAAGAAAGCAGAACAAGGTAAGACGACAAGGAGAAAGAACAAGGTAAGATGAGGTAAGACGGTAAGAAGGAGGAACAAAGTAAGACAAGAAGTGAGAACAAGGCACGGCAACAAGAAAGGAGTACAAGGTAAGACAGCTCAAGAAGGGAGCACAAGGTAAGGACAACAAAGAGGAAGAGCAAGAAAAGACGACAAGAAGGGAGAACAAGGTTGGGTGGCATAACGGAAAATCAAGGTAAGACCAAACGAACGGAACACAAGAAAGGATATCAAGGTAAGACAGCTGAAGGGGAGAACACGATTAGACAGCAAGGAGAAGAAAACTAGCAGAGACAATGAGAAGGAAGAAAAGAGTAAGACACAGTAAGAGAGAAAGAGCACAGAGAAAAACGAAAGGAGAACGATGTGAAAGAACAAGAAGGGAGAACACGGTAGAGCAACAAGGAGGGAGAACAAAACAAGACAGCAAGAAAGGAGAACGATATCAGGCGGCGCGAGAGAGGATGAGAAGGCCAGACGACAAGACGATGAACAAGGTAAAACAGCAAGAGGGAAGAATATGGTCTGAACACAGGAATGAAGAATGAGACGAGACAGCAAGAAGACAGAATAAGACAGCAAGAGGAAAGCATGAGGTCAGACACCGAGAGGAAAAATTAAGTCAGACGGCGAGAGGAAAGAATAAGGTTAGCCAGCAAGAGGGAAGAATAAAATAAACCATAAGAAGGAAGAAGAAGACAGCAAGATGAAGAACAAGGTTAGCCAGCAAAAAGGATGGATAAGATAAGACAGCCAAAGATAGAGGCAATACATCGAGACGATTAAAAAAATAAAGTAAGCCCGCGCGAGAGGGCAGGATGAGGTAAGACAGCAAGCAGGAAAACGACGTAAAACATCCAGACGGAAGAGTCAGGTAAGCCAGCAAAAGGGTAGAATGAGGTAAGACAGCGAGACGTAAGAATAAAGTAAGTAATTAAGACGTAAGAATAAAGTAAGTTATCAAGACGGAAGAATAAAGTAAGTTATCAAGACGGAAGAATAAAGTGAATCATCAAGACGGAGGAATAAGGTAAGATATGGAGACGGAAGAATAAAGTGAATCATCAAGACGGAGGAATAAGGTGTGCCAGCAAGGAAAAAAAAAACGTTGTGAAAGATGGCATGAAAACACATTGTAGCTAAGAAACACACACACACACACACACACACACACGCACACGCACACGCACACGCACACACACACACAC
>CM031597.1:93371132-93373632 GCA_018398815.1 Conus ventricosus | reverse complement strand
CACCTCTCATTCAACACCAACTACCTCCTTCCCTGGTCTATACCACCTCTCATTCAACACCAACTACCTCCTTCCCTGGTCTATACCACCTCTCATTCAACACCAACTACCTCCTTCCCTGGTCTATACCACCTCTCATTCAACACCCACTACCTCCTTCCCTGGTCTATACCACCTCTCATTCAACACCCACTACCTCCTTCCCTGGTCTATACCACCTCTCATTCAACACCACTACCTCCTTCCCTGGTCTATACCACCTCTCATTCAACACCCACTACCTCCTTCCCTGGTCTATACCACCTCTCATTCAACACCCACTACCTCCTTCCCTGGTCTATACCACCTCTCATTCAACACCCACTACCTCCTTCCCTGGTCTATACCACCTCTCATTCAACACCCACTACCTCCTTCCTGGTCTATACCACCTCTCATTCAACACCAACTACCTCCTTCCCTGGTCTATACCACCTCTCATTCAACACCCACTACCTCCTTCCCTGGTCTATACCACCTCTCATTCAACACCCACTACCTCCTTCCCTGGTCTATACCACCTCTCATTCAACACCCACTACCTCCTTCCCTGGTCTATACCACCTCTCATTCAACACCAACTACCTCCTTCCCTGGTCTATACCACCTCTCATTCAACACCAACTACCTCCTTCCCTGGTCTATACCACCTCTCATTCAACACCCACTACCTCCTTCCCTGGTCTATACCACCTCTCATTCAACACCCACTACCTCCTTCCCTGGTCTATACCACCTCTCATTCAACACCCACTACCTCCTTCCCTGGTCTATACCACCTCTCACTCAACACCAACTACCTCCTTCCCTGGTCTATACCACCTCTCATTCAACACCAACTACCTCCTTCCCTGGTCTATACCACCTCTCATTCAACACCAACTACCTCCTTCCCTGGTCTATACCACCTCTCATTCAACACCAACTACCTCCTTCCCTGGTCTATACCACCTCTCATTCAACACCAACTACCTCCTTCCCTGGTCTATACCACCTCTCATTCAACACCAACTACCTCCTTCCCTGGTCTATACCACCTCTCATTCAACACCAACTACCTCCTTCCCTGGTCTATACCACCTCTCATTCAACACCAACTACCTCCTTCCCTGGTCTATACCACCTCTCATTCAACACCAACTACCTCCTTCCCTGGTCTATACCACCTCTCATTCAACACCAACTACCTCCTTCCCTGGTCTATACCACCTCTCATTCAACACCACTACCTCCTTCCCTGGTCTATACCACCTCTCATTCAACACCAACTACCTCCTTCCCTGGTCTATACCACCTCTCATTCAACACCAACTACCTCCTTCCCTGGTCTATACCACCTCTCATTCAACACCAACTACCTCCTTCCCTGGTCTATACCACCTCTCATTCAACACCAACTACCTCCTTCCCTGGTCTATACCACCTCTCATTCAACACCAACTACCTCCTTCCCTGGTCTATACCACCTCTCATTCAACACCAACTACCTCCTTCCCTGGTCTATACCACCTCTCATTCAACACCAACTACCTCCTTCCCTGGTCTATACCACCTCTCATTCAACACCAACTACCTCCTTCCCTGGTCTATACCACCTCTCATTCAACACCACTACCTCCTTCCCTGGTCTATACCACCTCTCATTCAACACCAACTGCCTCCTTCCCTGGTCTATACCACCTCTCATTCAACACCAACTACCTCCTTCCCTGGTCTATACCACCTCTCATTCAACACCAACTACCTCCTTCCCTGGTCTATACCACCTCTCATTCAACACCAACTACCTCCTTCCCTGGTCTATACCACCTCTCATTCAACACCAACTACCTCCTTCCCTGGTCTATACCACCTCTCATTCAACACCAACTACCTCCTTCCCTGGTCTATACCACCTCTCATTCAACACCAACTACCTCCTTCCCTGGTCTATACCACCTCTCATTCAACACCAACTACCTCCTTCCCTGGTCTATACCACCTCTCATTCAACACCAACTACCTCCTTCCCTGGTCTATACCACCTCTCATTCAACACCAACTACCTCCTTCCCTGGTCTATACCACCTCTCATTCAACACCAACTACCTCCTTCCCTGGTCTATACCACCTCTCATTCAACACCAACTACCTCCTTCCCTGGTCTATACCACCTCTCATTCAACACCAACTACCTCCTTCCCTGGTCTATACCACCTCTCATTCAACACCAACTACCTCCTTCCCTGGTCTATACCACCTCTCATTCAACACCAACTACCTCCTTCCTGGTCTATACCACCTCTCATTCAACACCAACTACCTCCTTCCCTGGTCTATACCACCTCTCATTCAACACCAACTACCTCCTTCCCTGGTCTATACCACCTCTCATTCAACACCAACTACCTCCTTCCCTGGTCTATACCACCTCTCATTCAACACCAACTACCTCCTTCCCTGGTCTATACCACCTCTCATT
>CM031597.1:93353632-93366132 GCA_018398815.1 Conus ventricosus | reverse complement strand
TCCGCTGAAAGCCAGCTTTGACAAAGTGTTTCTCTTTTTAACTATATCTTTTTCTGCCGAACAGTCATCTATAATAAAGAGTGTCTGCGTTCCTTCAAACACTTTATAAAAGTATTCTAAACACTCACTCAGTTTAGTGCTAGGATTAACTAAATATACGTCATTGTCTGTCCATATAAACCTTCTATCATGATATGCTTTGTTCCTTTTAAGTGTTGGACAGAAAATCACAATATGATCAAAATTATAGCGATAAACTGTTTGTAATAAGTCTAGGACAAATATTGTTTTTCCACAACCAGTCTGCCCACAAATCATTGAACAATGAGGGGATTTTATCATAAAGTTTAACTGCTCCATAGTTTTATAACAGAATTTAATCTAATCCAGTTATTATTTTTATCATACTCTCCGTCAAAACTTGTTCAGTATAATAAAACCCTATGAGGCCTAAATGTGTAAGATTAATCCAATTCAGTTCTGTAAGATTGTTTCTATTTAAGTCAACATTGATTTTGTTGCTTGTTGTTATGATCTTAATATCCTCACCATTGTGAAGAACGACGATGGTAACGTTAAGGCGTTTAACGTCTAAGTTTTGCCAGCTAATATTAATTCCTTTTATAAGGTCGTCACTAACGCCCACAACCCCATCCCTCTCCACATCTTTAAAGACAGAAATTTCAAATATCATTGTGAAACGTGTCTCCTAATTTTCTGCTTGGAAAGAACTGTAATTTTGTAGAAGCTTTTTTTTAAAACCGTTTCTCTTCTGTGGAGGATGTACTGTTTTTTCCATATGGCGTTATTTCAATCTCTTTCCGACTATTGTCGTCTGGCATAAGACTGACATGTAAAGGGCCAGAGTTGAATGCTTTTCTGAAACTTTTTTGACGGCTAAAAAATGTAAATGGGCTTATGAATTCAAATTTTATTTCCCATTCTAAATATGGTTCTAAATGCCATTTGAGGTCAGGTTTTCGAACTATTTTATATTCATACTGGCCAACATTATTTGCTTCTACATTGCGCAGTTGTTCTAGTTTAGGAAACTTTTTGTTGTCGCTAACCTCTTTGCGTTTATAATCACCATCTTTAGTGTACTCAAAACCATACAAAGCGCTATCTCACCATTCTGTTCAAAGTCTGCAACGTCTGCAAGGTCTTTTAATTCTAAGGTTATACACCTTACAGGTGCTAATGTAACTCCCGGTTCTTCTGGCCCGCGCGACATTATTTTTTAGAACAACTTATTATTTTTTCCAAAACAATGTGCAGGTTATCACATTTCACGACTTTTCCTGTTTTGTCTGCAATTTTTATATTAAATGATCCGACCCTCCCACAAACTAATCTTTTAAACTGTAAATTAGGGAATTGTATAATTTCATAATCGCAATATGCAGCTTTCCCTGACGGAAGAGCTCTTAAAACAGTTGAGGGCCTTCCATCATATAAGTTTTCATCAGTGCTCAGCTCATCCAAATGAACATAGAGTAATGAATGTAATGCAAGATCGAGCGGATTTTCTCCCTCATAAGTAGTTTTGTTTGGTGTAACTCTAAATCTATAATTGTCAGCTGCAAAGCCTAACATTTTAGCTAGCTCTTTATCAAAATAGTAACCTCCTTCTTCTTCAGGCTTGAATGTTAACATTGTTTTTAGATTTGCATTGTTAAGTTTGAGAGTAATGTCGAAGTTACTCATTGCTTCTTTTAGTGAGCAAAACCCGTAATAACCATCAGGTATTGTTAACTGGCTAACTTTGGCCCCTGTTTTGTCAACTTTTAGAACCTTATTATTCTCCTTGGCTTTGCTTATATTAAACCATACGACTTTGTAGAATATTTCATGGAGCGCGACCGTTCTGGTTCCGCATTCGTTATTAATAGCATGTTCTAAAAACGAAGGGCGGCCTTGAGTTGTTATTGTTACAAACATTTTTTAAACAAAATAAAAATGAGTGCATTCAAATATACTGATGCAAAATATTCTGTTGGGCCGCACTACAATCTTAAAAATATAACAACTGATACTCTTGACATTTCTGTGACTCAGACTGAAACCTTTCAAGTAAAGGTGAGTACTCCATTAAGCAGATATCTTAACCCCCCTATTAAAAAAGACTACATCGCAAAAGTGTGGTTTAGTCATCCGATGCAGTTTTATCAGAACCAGTTAAACTTTGCTGTGTTTTGGCATCAACTGGGTGTGGAGTGTCGTATGCTAATCATTTAAATCATCCTGATCCTTTGGTGAGGTCAGTGTACAGATTTCATTTCTATTACACCTTCACCCGTATTTTGACTGAACTGCAAGCACCATTACCAAATGACAAACCGTTTAATCCATTCAGCAACAGAATAGACATGAAGGCTTTTGAAAGAATCTGTAACGAATTCAATATTAATGTTAAGACAGACTTTAGACAAAAGTCGGATCTTAATCATGGCTTAGGCACCCCTTATTATTGGGGCGTGCACAGAAAGTATAAATATGACTGGAATCCTCCTTACACATCTTTCTCTTCAGGCACAACTGTTCACCTCGGGTCCATAGAGCAAGAGCATAAAACAGCATGGACAACATTTATCTTAGACACTTCTAAGGGCCTAACTAAAGCAGGAATAGAACGATAAACGACTCTATTCGTACTTACGTTTGGTGTTTGCTAGGTTCGCAAGCACAAACGAGATCGAGCATAACTGATCCTTCTACTGGCTTTGATGCACAAAAACAGTACTTGGCAAATTTAGAGGACGCCATTAATTCTACAGTTGATTTACCTTCAAGTATTAAAAGGTACCAAAATGTTTTACAATACGCAAGATCGAAAGTAGACTTTGCTGTTGGCACTGGTTTATACATGCTGCCTTCTGACCTCAGACTCCAGATAGGCACAATAATAAACTACAATAATGAAATCCTTGTGGCAGGCAATGAACAGAAGGTCGGAAAAAAACGAAATAAATTCTGAGCCAGTAATATTGCAAGCAGTAACCAAACAAGATAACCCCCAAGAATAAGTCATCCAATCCCCAAGGCTCAAAGCCCAAAGGCCATTGAAGACGCGGACTCTGTTCGCGATGACCATGAATATGAAAAGACAGCGCTTGTTCTTGGATTAACTGGCATAGGATTACTCGGTCTTTATCTTACTAAATATTAACCCAACTATTAAGAGAACTAATGTCCATAAGTGCTCAGCCATAAAGCCAACTACTTTGCTTGCAGTAGACAAAAGCCAGCTAACAACACTCCCTAATATACCAGGTAAAGAGTCTATAGCTTTACCGGCTAATTTTTTTAATAAACTCGCAAGATGATCAAGCTGTTTTTTTACCCATGATTTATCAGGTGGAGGCGATGGTGGGGGAGGCACTGACCTAGGACCACCCCCGCCTGTAATAGCCAAAACCAGTGTACTTATTGCAAAACCTAAGGCTGTTATAACGCTCGCTAATGTGACACCTTGCTCTCTAAACAGTGTTCGGATTCGTTCTGCTAGCGTTGTGTCTTCATATAAAATTCTTTGGATAGTTTCTCTTATTCTGCTCACTTGAGTTCGTAATTGTTCTCGGTTAGTAGACAACACTTCTAGTCTTGCTGATCTCTCTTGTTCAAGATCTTTTAGTCTTTGGGTTATTCTTTCTTTAATATCAGGCCCTAAGTTGGCGTCATCAGCCTCAACGAGTTTTTCTTTTTCTCTTTTTATATGCTCATCTAGTTCACCTAGTTTTGCTAAATTGTTTGTTAATTCGCCTCTGATGCTTCTCAAAGCATGATCAAGGGCCGCTATTTCTCGCATGGGTAGCGGTGAGTCGTGTATAGTCTTTAATGCTGTTTCTTCTGAAAAACTGGTTTCTGCTTCTATTGCATTTATTAATTCGTTCTGCCGATTGATTTAATTCTTTAAGTTCCATGTTTTGCATTTGGTTATCTGTCGGGAGTTCCTGCAGTGTGTTTTGAAGTTTAGAAAACTGCTTCCCTATCTAATTTCGATCTAACAAGACCAAGGCGATTTTGATCTTTCACACTGAGTCTTTGTATAATATTGTACTCTTGGCTAAAAAACTTTGATGGGTCTGGTTTAGTTGTAAAGCCGAACAAGTTGTCCCTTGATCGTTTTTTCACAGACAAACGACCCATCTTTTAATTCAAAAATCAATTTGGGTCTAATAAATTCGGGAGTTCAAGGTCCTAAACTTTTTTTGTAAAATTTGCTTCAACCCTTTCCTTCTGTTAATTCACGCCGTAAATGAAGCGTGAGCCGATGCTGTATCAAAGGAGCCGTTTCACTTCAGGTTGGTCTCCAGGACTAAAACATCATAATCGTCGCCTTCGTAACAATGCCTGCCCGGTTTTTAAATAATTAACTTTTTATTTTAGTTTTATAAAAAATGTCACAACATATGGTTCAATCTTGACCCGCATAGGAGACTGAAAGAACCCTTTGGCGTGGAAGGTAAATAAGCGGAAATATTATTAAACTGTTCCAAAGAATCCATCTACATTGAGTGCGGATCAAATTCTTACTGTCAAATTTTCCGACCTAGAGCAGTATGATAGTGATTTTGCCAGCTCTTCTGGCGCGTCTTACTTTCAAAATAGTACTCGCTTCAAAACAAAGACACAAACAGGACATTGTTCCATATCTGGGACGGGGCAAATTCGTTAAAGAAAAGTTCTTATAAAACTTGAGGGGCAAGAAATATTTCTTTACACAATGCAGACATAATTATTTTTAACCTATTCTGATCTATGGCTAACCGGAATGAAAGGGCTGATCTTGCGTTTTCACAAGGAATCGAAAATGAAGAAGCACTAAAACATAGAATAGAGGCGCCGCAGATACTAAAACGGTAAAAAGTATGCAGCGGTAAATTTTTGCTTATGGAAATCGCTTATTCCATCCCCTTAGATTTTTAGAGTTGTTTAAAAAGAGCGCATGCACCGTACTTTTCAGAGGAGCATTAAAAGACGAGTATTGTCATAATATGAACTAACTTTTAAGAATACAAACGCGTTATCAATTCATCAGACACCGAAGCAAAGTACGCATTTCTACATCTCGTTAGAGTTTTGACGTTGTTAGCAACCCTAATTAGCAAGGCTGATTGAGCGCAATATCAAAGCCCAAAATTAGCATATATTACAAAGAGTGATTCATCATACAACATATCCCAGAAGCAGGCAGACACTATCATGGAATTTTAGTTTTAAGTGTCGCAGCCAGATCGGCTTTAAAGGTATTTTATTGCTGTTGAAGATGAAACCCGTTCAAAAAGAGGAAGTGAAAAGGTTTATTAATCCTAACATATGATCGAAAGTACAATGTTCGATTGAGGTAGTCCTAACCAAATCTACGCTAGCGGGCTTAAAAACCTTATTTCAGCATTTTGATGAAATAAGGAAAAATGTTTGGAGGCGGGAGGTGTAGAAATCCAACAGTTGACGCTTTGTGTCCTAAAGATTTACATCTTCACAATGTTAGGCTTGATGATTATTTACAACGAAGATACGGTTTATGGATTGACCTAAGGTCAACCAGAGGATAAGCATTGCATGGAAGGCGGAAGAACTTTTGAGAGACGTACTAAACATTCAAGATTGATAAAGAAGAAGAAGCCGATAAAACCGCTTAATGTACATTTGTTTTTAATATTTGATGCGCAGCTAAATCAAGAAACAGATTAAAAGATATACATTACTAAATTATTTTTCATTTTTAAAAAGCATGTCAGTTCAGGGTTAATCCAAATGTGCCTACACGCCAGAGGCGCCAATAAGAAAGGAAAGTAAAAGCCCTAACATAAAAACCTTCAGATTAACAAACATTTACACAAATGCAACAAAAAAACTAGAGCAAGACCATTCAAAATACAGCAAAACCAAACGAAGGTATTCTGCTGCCTTGAATGCTGTTACTTATTTAATACTGGAACATCGACTATAAGCGCTCTATCAGCAGGAACGATGTTGGTCACTTAGGCAAACGGGCATAGGTCGCACCCGCGGCTTTAATGAACCTCTAGGCGGTTTGTCTTTAGCTCTCGGCTGTGTTCGTTAGCTGTAGGTGCTGCTAGACAACAAAAAAACCAAAATTTTTTTTTTTGGATTCTTCAAAAGAAAAGGCCAAAAAAAGGGCCCGGGGGGGGTTTTTTCAACGGGCCAACACCGAACAGAAAAAAAAGGGAATGCTTAAAAAAAGTAAACGAAACATTTAAACTCTTTTTCAAACGCTCACATTAACAACCCAAAGGGCGTTTATATTTTATTTTAATGGCCCAAGCACAAAAAAACGTTGTTTGATTCTAATTAATTATTTTTTTTAATTAAATAAATATTTGATTAGAAAAAAAACCCAAACAGGGCTAAGCATATGGGGGGACCAGACGAATTTTTTAAAGGAATGCTTAGAGAGCGTTTATAAAGGCATGAAGATATTGATTTAAATCTTTGCCCCAACAAACGTACAGGCAAGTGTTCTCATGCTATTTCTCAATTTCCAGCAAACTAACAATGCCCCGCCATTAAAGAAGTTAGCTGTTTTAATTGACTATGAAACAATAAATAAAAAAATCTAGAAGCCCCCCGGGGTCTCGACTAAACAACAGACATTCTTTCTCGTAATGCTTAACACCCGGTTGGGCAGACAAAAGCTTCCGTTTATGTGGCCGTGAAAAAAGCCAAAATAAGGCTGGTTGGTAAAAGGGGCGAAGTCTGAGATCAGATTAAAACAGGCTAGTATGCCCGTTTAAAAGGGTTTTACTTTCCCTGCCCCCAGCATGGTACGAAAAGACGTTCTAAACAAAAAGAATTCAACACAAATGTTTTATGTGGTGTGTTCTCGCAAGGCACATTACGTCCACAAAAACGCAGAGAGGGGGTTCTAATATCACCCTTACGCAAGATCTCAATTTTTTGGGGAAATACCCTTTTCCCTTTGGTATAGACCAAATTGACATTTGAAGAACAAACAACCCAATAACGTTAATGCTCACGGGGATGGGGAAACGAACAAACCCGCCCATTAAATTCCAAGACAGCCCAACGTTTGGGCGAACCGACAAAATCATTTGACTTAACTGATGTTTTAAAACCAGCGGGGCTCCCCACATTAACTTAATACGCACAATGAGTGTTTTTGCGCATACTTCAACAAGGGCTTAAGCAAGAATTCTCAAAAATTTTTAACAAGAATCCACTTTTCAAGCGGCAAGCGAACATAAAAATTGTATCGACCCCCAGTTGACTGTAATACAAACAAATTTCGACCCCCCCCCCCCGGATCTAAAGTTAGTTTTAAGACTGGAAACGGCTGCAAAAAAGTCCTACTATTTTTCGCAGATTTCGATCGCTTATTGTTCCTTATAAAGGGGCCAACCCCACAGGACTTCCTAAACATCTTAATGAAAATCATCAATCTTTCATTTGCATTCTTTTGTCAGGTCGGATGGCGCTCTTTTCAGCCCCAAAAAATTTAAAAGAGGCCCGATGCGGAAAAAAATTTTTTTACGGCATGCGCAAGTGCGTAATGATGTTCTAATAATCTGAATTTATCTGAAATCATAATGCCCCCTAAAACCCAACAACAGTTAAATCAGCCATCACTGTTGGATTTTTGGGGTTTTAGAATCGTGGGGAAGCCAATCCAAAAGTAAAACCAGATCACATTAGCGGAAAGTTCAGAGGACGCGAAAAACAAATGCAATCTTCAAATAAAGTTTGTCCTGACAGGGAAGCTGCCTTATTCTTTCACAATTTGGAGGTTACGACTCCCATCAAAATGAAACAGTAGACACCCCTTTAAGGTGTCATGCATTGCACAGTCATCAAAAAATACAGGGGTTTTTCATTTAAATAACATTTTTCTAACTCTATGCAGCACATGTGGACATTAGAGTCACTGGCTATTCCTTTAAAACCTCCCCAAAAAGGGAAAATATTTTGCCCCCAACCTTGTTAGAAAGGGGTTTCCCCCTTATGAAACAGAACATTTGGGAAAGGTTTGGGGGCCCCCCAAGGCGCGTTCTTTTCTAGTCTAAAGGGAAAGGACATCATGATTCTGATTACCCATGCTAAAGATGCGTGGCAAAATTAGAGTGAAAACGAGGGAGATTTCAGACTCCTACTTGGGGGCGATCCGTTTTGGCGATTTTTTTAAAAATTACAAAAAGACCTGCATGAAACATTATAGCTGGACCCGCGATTACTTTTCGCGCCGGGGAATGAGCGGCGCTTTCTTAAATTTTATGGAGTACTTTTGTTTATTGTCTATTTACCAATGTTTCAGATGATTGAAAAGGGATTGCGCGGGGGAATTAGTAGGCGTCGCTTCATTACTGTAAAAAAAACAAAAAAAATACTTGGACGACATGATCCGAAAAAAAGTCAAATATCTCAGTTTTAGGCAAACAATCTGTAGGGATGGGCTAGGGCGCAATCACCCCCCATTACGAAATTTTAAAAGCACAAGGAAAAAATAATTTTCAAGGACTTTAAAGGGGTTGGGCTTTTTGGCGCCTGATCAGCAGCGCGGAACATTCTAGAAGTTATTTAAAAATACCCTCATAAACCCCATGACCTGCATAATGACTATCCATTAGCAGCAAAAAAAGCCTAAAGAAAATCCAACAGACCACCTAAACTTGTGCCTAATCTTCGGGCAAAAAATATTATGTCTGTCATTAAGACTTCAATTTTTTTAAGACGGGGGTTGAAGTTGACAGCGTCACGTATAATTGCTTTTGATAAAAGAAAATTCATAAACCCATACATCTGAGAACACTGATCTCAAAACAAACCCACAGATGCTTCAAAAAAAAGATTTTTTTCAAGTTGATGAACAACAGCTTTTTGGAAAGAATGGAAAATCCCCACAAACGTAAAGTTTTCAGATTAGTCACCAAAGAAACGAAGAAATTTAAAGTGACTTCAAAACCTAATTACGGGACTTCGAAAAAATTTCATGATCAGTTTTTTGGCAAATATGAAAAAAAAGGTCAAATTGAAAAAACCTGTATTTATTGGGTTTCCCCGTTTTAAATTAAAAAGCTTTTAATGTTAGGTTTCTTTATGACATTTAAAAGCCCTGACCCGATCCAAGTACTTTACACAGATACAGATAGTTTTTTTATGATATCCCTATAAAAGACATCTATAAAGAATGGAAATCGAAGGGAAAAAGGGGCATGCAGGAGGTACAAAACCATCGTTTCCCTAAAGATTCCCCCTTTACATTCAATTACAAAAAGGGTTTTTGGAAAGAGAAGGTGAATTTCCGAGGGTGTTAAGGATTTAGGGTTTTTAAGGTCAAAAATGTACATATTTCGAGCCGGGAGAAAATCATTAAGAAAGCAAAGGGAATATTCGCAGCGTTGGCAGTCAAAACAACACATACAACTAAAAAGAACATTGTTTGGCAATAAACTTTTCTCTGACAACGTAAAACTGTCTAATCTCAGAGATCAACACAACTTTTAACAAAGAAGCTTTAGATAGAACAAACCTAAACGAGTATTTGTTAATCCAGATTTTTCATATGCAATGGGGGCCTGAGGACCGAAAAAAAGGGGGGGTTTAATTTTTCTCAACTTTTTTTATAAAAAAAATCATACTTCACCAATTCATTTAATCTTTTCTCATGTTTGCTTGATCTTTCAAATTTTTTTTTATTATTTCAAGATATTCTTTTTCCCCCAATTTTGGGGGTTTGAGTTGTATGATCGGGAGATTTAGCATGCTGTTTAACCCGAAAATTTTTCCTTAATAGCATTACACGCATGAAATGTTTCCCCGATCATTTCAAGGTCTCTTCCTTTTCCCATTTTGTTTCTTTCTGCACTTCCTTCGGGCTTCCATTTTAAACTCAAAAAATTTTTAGTAAATTAATTAAAGGGGAAACTTGTCTGGCGGGATTATCTGCAGTTTTTCCCTTCAAAAAAGATTTTTGAGGAGCTGGTTGTTTTGTTGGGTCAGTTTCCGTAAAAAAAGGGGGTGGATTCATTTTTACAAAACTTTTTATTTCATATGGATCAACCCTCAAACTGGTTGTTGCCCACGAGTGTCCCTTCTGCTTTCCCCCCCGGGAAATAAAGGTACCTTTCTTTCAAACCAAACGGTAAAAAAGTTTTCTGGATGAAAGGATCTTTAGCAACATTTTTGTTTTTTTTTTGATTGCTTGTGCGGTTTTAGCCCTTTAAAATTTTCATTATTTATTTCGGCAAAAAATGAGGGGAGTCTTTAACCCTTCTGTGTTGGAGAATTTTCAATCAGCTCTCTGTGATACTGGAGGAAAAAAAAAAATTTTTTAGCTAACTGTTTTTTAAAAGTTTTCAACAAAACTGGATCTGTGAATCCTGGGAAACCTCTTTGATGGAAAACCCATTTTTAAAAAATAATTTATTCCCTTCCTTTAAAATTTTTTCCATCAACGACTGAATTTTATGCGAGGGTAAATTAAAGGGGCCCCGTTGGTTATCGTTGTAGGCAACAGCAACAGCAAACCTCTTTTGTGTTAAGGTTCCGCATCTTTTATCTTGAACAAAAGTCAAGACTGAAGTGCGTACTTAAATCTTTTGTCTAATCTATCAGAGGGTAAATAAAGAAGGTCCATTTGATGGGGGCGTTTGGGGTTTGTTCACAAAGTTGGTCCTTTTTTTGTTTGGCGCGGTAAATAAATTTTCCAAATGCTTGTTTAGATAACCCTTATTTTGCGTTTGTTCCTGACTCCAGCGCTTGGCTTTGTTTTTAAAATTTCGTTATTCCCTTCCAAATCCTTTTGGGGGAAAAATAGATTTTGTTCATATTTTACTCAGCCAATATTATGTGCAACAAAAAAAACAAAGGGCTCCAAAAACAATAAACCCGTTTTTTGACTTTTTTTTTTTTTGATGGTTGATAAAAGCACGAAATTTTGGTGGGGCAAAAGTTTCGATTGGGTTTTCCTGTTTCAAGAAAAAATTTTTATTTCCTGGTCAACCTTTAAAAAAGTGTAAGCTGCATGCCCCTTTTTTTCTTTTGTTATTAATAAAAACTGCTCAATTTCTGCTTTTAAGTGATTTGTCGCAGCTAGTTTCTCCACAGCTTTTTATTCTTTTTCTCTCGCCTTTATCCCTATTTACTAATTCAATTACCCGCTAAAAGCGGCGCATTCCCACACGCCCCCTTTCTCATTTTCGATGAAGCCATTTTTTTAAAAAAGTATTTTTTATTTTCATATTTATACTGTTGGGAAATTTTTCCTTCTTACAGAAAATTTTTTCGTGGGAACGAAGCTCAATGATAGCAATTACTTGCTGAATCCTCAAAGTTAGTTTGCCAAGATCTGCGGTTTTTTTTTTAACAGGGTTTTACCAACATTTTTTATCCTACCTTTGGCCTCCAATAACAGCAGAATGATACGGTTTGGGGACAGTTTTTTTCGGGGCCATTTTTTAAAATAAATAATTAAATTAAAAAAAACAGAACGCGATGACACTACAGCTACAAGGCAGCCCCAAACCTTCCTGAAATTTTGAAAGACCCAATTGATGGCCAAGCTTTTTTGCCCCCAAAAAGGGGGGGTTTATTTTGGCAGCGTGTGGAAAAACAAAAAATTCCCGGAACTGAATTTAGATTGAACAGATTCCCCGTTCGCCACAAGACATTTAAAGATCATAACAGGTATGAGGCAAGTTGGGGTCGAGAAAGGAAAAAAACGTTGGGGAAACGGTTTTTTTTGTACCTAAACTAGTCAGTAGATTTGCCCCATTGATTCTGAAAAAAATCTTACGTATATTTAACGCAAGATCCAGTTTTAACAAAGTCATTGAGTTTGGGTGTGACTGATTACAGATTTTGGAAAAATTGTTATCGCCCTTAAACGGGGTTAATTTTTTTAAACATTAGATTTATTTCCCTTAAAATGAACGAGCTGGAAAATCACAAACCAAAAACGCTGAATGGGGGAGAAAGTAACCAAGCCCGAAAATCAGCAGAAAACACTGAATCTGGGGGGAGACCATTAAAAAGCATCCTCATCCCGGGCGTGTTAAAGCCGGAAGAAAATTAGAGAGTGGAACCGACAAAAAAAAAATTTAAAGTACAGAAAATAACTCATAATGAAAAATAACACCGCCAACGCCAGAACAAATTGATTCAATGCCATATAAAAAATCCATGTGATTCAAAACCACAGCGCCAAATCTTCATGGGGAAAATTGAACTTAAAACTGTTGCCATTTTGGCGCCCTTTCTGCTGCGGGGCGGTTATTACGTTATAAAATATATAAACAATGGAGCCAAAAAAAAGCAATCAAAAAAAATCTGAACCGCTAAAACAAAAAACAAAGCAGCCCGCACCCCCAATAAAAGACATTTTGTCCATTTTAGAGGTAAATTTTGAAAATTAAATTTAAAATTTTTTTTAATTAAAAATGAAAATGGGTATTTTAAAAAGATGGTGCAAAAAATAAAGACATGGGTCTATAAAAGCATTTTCCCAAAACCAGAATTGT
>CM031597.1:93321132-93326132 GCA_018398815.1 Conus ventricosus | reverse complement strand
AAGCTCAGGAACAGGGACCCACGAAATAAATTTATAGGTGAACGGGACCCCGTCCCCTTCCCCAAAACCGGACGCCCCCCCCTCACCCTCTTTTCCCAAAAACCCGTTTGGCCCCCCCACCCTTCAATTTTTAGGTTTTATACAAAAGCGTGCCCCCGGCGGACCCCCCCGCAAACAGAGAGACGGGGAGAGGGGGGAGAGAGAAGGGGGGGGGTGGGGGAGAGAGAAAGAGAGAGGGAGACTGCGCCCTCTCCTTTTCCCCCTCTCATCTTCTCTCTCCCCTCTCTCCTTTTTCCCCCTCTCCTTTTTTTTTTTTCTTTCTTTTTTTCTCTCTCTCTCCCCCTCTCTCCCCTCTCCCCTCCTCTCTCTTCCCCCCTCTTCCTCCCCACACACCCCCCAACCCAACAAACACACACACACCACAAACCAAAACACCACACGCAGACACACACACACACACACACACCACACCAAAACATTCACACACACACACACACACACACCCCACCACACACACACACCCCACCAAAACCCCACCAACACAAACACCACACACACACACACACACACCACACACCACACACACCCCCACACACACACACACACCACACATCCATCCCCCGGAGGGGGCATGTCCCTTTCGGATTTTCAATGCCCGTTCAAAAATTTAAAAAAAAAAAAAAAAAAGAAAAAAGGGGGGGAGAACCCTTTTTTCAGTTCAGTGCAGTTGGGTTTTTGTAAGGCCCCCTTTTTGTAGATACGTTTAAAACGATAATAAACAGTTAAAATCAACCCTCGTGCAGAAAGAAAATGTCAATACGAGAGGGCATCATGGGCGGCCACTTCTGTGTGACTTTTAAAAAGGGACAAAACTGGAAAATATTTTAGGGGTACAATATCTGGCTTTTCATTTGGGTCCTTTAAAATTCCCTACTGACAGCCAAACCCGGGGGACGGGGGTTTTTTTGGGGTGTTTATGGTGTAGGGAAAAAATACTTATTCGTCCCGGGAAATTTTACGGGTTTTTTGTGGGTTTCAAAATAGGGAAAACCCCTTTTTCTTCCCATCTGTTTACTATGTTGGGCGATCAAACGATAGGTGGGGCCCCAAGAAATAGGGGCCCCTGAGATACACTTTTTTGTCATGAAAACGTAATGTTCCCCCGTCCCACCTCAAATTCAAATTTCCTTTGTTTAGTATTTTTCGGGGGGGTTTGGGAATGTAAAAAAGGGCTTTGATTTGGGAAATTTTTTGTAAAAAAAAAAAAAAAGAAAGCCCTTTTGCGTCTGGTTTTTCTGTACATTTTCCCCGCACGGGGGCAGTGTGTGTGGGTTGGGGGTGTGTGGGTGGTGTGGTTGGTGTGGGTTTTGGGGTGTTGTGTGTGGGGGGTGCGTGCTGCGTGCGTGCGTGCGTGCCCTGCTGCGTGCGTGGTGTGAGTGAGTGTTTTGGTGTGTGGTTTTGTGGGTTGTGTGGGGGTGGGTGGCTGGTTTTGGGCGTCGGCTGTCTGGCTGTTGGCGGGGCTGTCTGTTTGTCCTGTCTGTCCCCGTTCCCCTCCATCCTCTTTGGTTTTGTCTGGCTGTCTGTTGTCCCGGTGTCTGCTCCTCTCTTCCCCCTCCCCTCTCCCCTCTCGCTCTTTTCTCCCCCCCCCTCTCTCTCTCTCTCTGTTCTAATGAAGAGTGAAAGAGAGGGGGGATATTCGATGGGTGAAGGGTGCGTGGAGGAAAAGAGAAAAGAGGGGGGGGGGGAGAGAAAAAGAGAAAAAAGAGAGTCTGTGTGTGTGTGTGGGTGTGGGGGTGGTGTGTGTTGTGTGTGTGTGGGTGTTTTGTGTTTGCGTGCGTGCGTGTTGCGAAAATGCGGGCCGCAGGGAAAGGGGGTTCATGGGGTGTGTGTGTTGTGTGGGGTGTGTGTTGGGTGTGTGTGTGTTGTGTTTTTTGTGTGTGTTTGTGTTGGGGCACGGTGTATGTGTTTGGTGGGCTTCCCCTGGCTCTGTCTTTGTCCCGTATTTTGTGTTGGGGGGGGGGTGTGTGGGGTGTGTGTGGGTTGTGGTGTTTTGGTGTGTTGTGTGTGTGCGGTTTGGGTGGGTGGTGTGTGGGTTGGTGTTTTGTGGGTGTGTGGGTGTTTTGTGTGTGTTTTGTGTGTGTGTGGGGTGAGCGGCGAAACGCGTGCGCCCCCTTTTCTTCACAAAACCCAACCGACACTTTCCCCCCGCGAGTGGGGGGCGGGATCTTTTTTGTTTTTGTTTGAAAGCCCGGAGGCGTCCCCTCCCTTCTCCTCCTTCCCCTTTGGGGCGGGGTTCTTTGCAACCTCATAGGGTTTTTGGGTGGTTTTTTCGTTATTCGATAAACCCGGGATCTTTCTAAGGGTTTAAACGGGCGATTAGGAACGAACAGACCGAAATAATCCTTAGTAAGGTGAATTTTGAAATTTGGGGCTGAGGTGGGATTTTTTTAATTTCGGTTTAAAAAAGGGGCATGTTTTTCCTTTGTGTATTCGGAAAGGAAAAAAGAGAAAGGGACTGAAGGCGGTAAAATCGTGATCAAATAGGGTTTTGGGTTTTTTCTTGGGGGGGGTTTTGGGGGTTTTTTGTTCCCGGCCGGTCTTCTCTTGCTCTGTCCCTTTTTCCCCTGTCTCTCTCTCTCCCCTCCCCTCTCTCTCCCCCCCTCTCTCCCCTCTCCCCCCTTCTCTCTCTCTTCTCTCTCTTTTTCCCCTCTTTTTCTTCTTTCTTTCTTTTTTGCCTTCTGGGCCCTTCTTTTCTTTAACCCCTAAATCCACTCCGGGGATGTTTTCCCCCCGCCCTTTCCCCCTTTCCGGGAACTCCATGTCAGTCCCCCCCCCTTTAAGCCCCTTCCATTTACGTGTTCTTTTTTTTTCCCCTTAAAATCCGAGTCTTCCCTTTTCCGTCTTTTTTTGCTTTTTTTTGCGTAAAACCCCTCCCCTCCCCCTCTCTCTCTCTCTCTTCTCTCCCCCTCTTCTCTCTTCTTCCCCTCTCCCTCTCTCTCCTTTTCTCTTCTCCTTGTGCAGTGTGTGTGGGTGTTTTGTGTGTGTGGTGTGGGGGGGGGTGGTTGGGTGTGTGTGTGTGTGTGTGGGGGTGGGTTTTTTTAAAAAGGGAAAGGGAAGAGGGAAAAAGGCAAAAGCGAAGGGAAGGGACTGGTTTTTAAGAAGGGGGGGGGAAAGGGGGGGTGAGAGGGGGGGGAGGGGTTTTGGAAAAAGGGTTTGGGGGTTTTTGGGGGAGGATAAAACAGAAATATACTCTCTTCTCTCTCTCCTCTCTCTCCTCTCTGATGTTTGAAAAAAGTCGTAGGGGGTTAAAAACACACATTTTAAAATTTTTCAAACCCGGGCCCCTGATTCACTACAGTTGAAATTAATTTTTGGTAAAAAAACAACACATAGTATTTGTAAAGGGGGGCTAGGAAAAAGGGGTAAAAATGGGAAATTTTAAAGCCAGTCCTCCAAAGGGGTTTTAAAATATTCCCGGTAAATTATTCTCAAAACGCTTTAGTTTTGTTGGTGCATCAAAGACCTTTCAAGTAAGGCAAAAAAAGGGGTTTTCTTTGCATTATGAAAAAGGCCCTATATTCTTTAAAAAATTAAATTTATTCACGGGTATTTTAAAAAATGTTTGATAACCCGGTTCCAAACCCAGGGATATAAAGGCCTTTAGCTATTGGGACGGAAAAACGGTGTCCCCTTGGGGAATCAGTTTTATTCTTTGCTCTGAAGAGATTTTTAGTGCAGAAATGCGGACCCAAATGTTCCCCATTTACGGTGAAACTGATCGATTTCCCGGTTTTTTTATTGTTTCTGCTTGCAGAGCATCCGCACTGGTTCAAACCGATACAAAGGTGACTTCAGAAATTTTTCGTTTAAAAACGTACAACATCTATTTTGACTTAGCTATAAAGGGAAAAAGTAAATGGGGGACCAAAAATGCGCCTCTGTCCCTTTTGTTAAAGGTTTTGGTTTTTTTTTGGTTTAATCAAAGATTTTGGTTTTAAAATAAAGAAATTTTTTTTACGTCCTTTTCCCCCAAAGGGGTCTTTTATTGCGAGGGGAGAAATGGTTTTGGTTTTTTTTTAACAGGGTCGGTTTGGGGTTTTTAAAAGGGGAACCCTTTTTTCCCTGTTCACCCACCCGGGAAAAAATACCTTAAAACCCTTTGTATGACACACTAAAACATGCAACACAACATTCAAAATTAGGAATACTGCTTTTTGGCCCTCCCTCGTTTTTGATATCGATTTGTAGTGAATTTCCATTTTCTTTGGGGTTTTTTGTAAAAAGTCCCCAAAAAAAACCCAACTGCATTCGTCCCGGGGCTGTTTCCCGTTTTCAGGATTTAGAGAAAAGGGGGGTTTTTTAACCCCAAAAACTATAGACAGCCCTCTTTTTTTTAACTGAGGGCCCACTTGTTCACCTAAAAACTGCGGGAAATTGCTAAAAAAAAACATTTTTTTTGTTCAAATCCGGGGTATAGAGAAAATTTTCAAATTTTAAAATTTTTTTCCCCAATTATTCGTGTTTTTTGTGGATTTTTTTTCGTCATTTTTTGACTACGGGCTAGGGAAAGTTCACCAAAAACCCTTAATTTGGGGTTTGGCCTAAACGTGGAATAAAACATCTGAAACTGAAACTGAATCCTTCTCTCTCTCTCTTTTCTCTCCTCTCTCTCTCTACTCTCTCTCTCTTTACCCTCCCCCTCTCTGTTTGTTGGGGAAAAATACAGCAAAAGGAAATTGTGAGAAAAGAAAGAGGGAAAATGATCGGAGAGGAGGAGGGAGGAGAGAGGAGAGAGAGGGAAAAGGGAGAGAAGAGAGAGGGACAGCCGACAGACAGACCCGGGAAAACGATAAAAGGGGCAGAGACACAGATAGAGGGGGAAAAACCCGAGATATTAAAAAGGGTATTACGAGAGATGGAAATGAATATGAAAAGATATGACAGGGGGTAGGGGGGGGTTTGGGAAAAAGAGGGGGCGGGGGGTACGCATGGGCCCCGGC
>CM031597.1:93306132-93313632 GCA_018398815.1 Conus ventricosus | reverse complement strand
TGGGTGGATGGGACACGACTCTTTCAGACGTCACAAACAACACCCCTAAAAATGCATAAAATTATCATCTTCAAATGGCTTCCAGCTGCTAGGTGGGTTTTTTTTCTTTTAGTTTGTTTTTGTTTTGTTTTGTTTTGTTTTGTTTTGTTTTTCATCAGCTGCAACGTCTGAAAAAAACATTTCTCGAACTGTTGATCTTTCTGTTGTAGGATTTTGTCTTCAAATAAAAGCGCCAATTTGCAGTTCGTTTTGCGTGCCCATTTGTATTTTAGTTTAGGAAAAGAGTTGGTCGAAGAAGGATGATGTCAGGGGAATAAGACAAAAAAACCCACTTGACTGAAATAAGAATAGACAGACATGTAGAGGTTGAGGCCTGTGGGGGGGGGGGGGGGGGGGAAGGATAAGAGGGAAGGGCACAGACAACAGCAGCGCTTGCTGTGCTCTGCTTCCGATCAAAGAGAACAATCACCAGACAGCAGAATGCACACTGGAGACTAATTAAATGTCAAGTGGCCACGACCCAAGTCGACCTTTGAGAGTCCAGTCCACAGGTGGGTCAAGTGGTCTGACAGTTTGTATATCATCCGAGGCTGCGGTCTCAGTGCCCTTCCTCCATCCGTTGGCCCATTCATCCCTTCCCTCTGATTTCCCTTCCCTCTGATTTCCCTTCCCTCTGATTTCCCTTCCGAGCATGCTAATACATCTAAAGGCAAAATTAGCTCCCATCCCCTTCCATTCTTGAAAAGAAACAGCATAAATGGAGAAAAATACATTGTCATTGCTTGCTACTCTCAGGATCAGAACTGTTCTCTTTAGGATGACGACTGCTATTTCTGTTTCCGTGTGATATCGCTAATTATGGTGCAAACACGTTAAACAGACGATTCCTTCATTCCTTCATTGCAATCTCTGTTTCCCTTAAGATGATAACGGATTTCCCTGTCTTCCCTCGTGTTCACAATCATTTTACCTGTTATCGTAAGGATAATGACTATTGAACCTGTTTCCCTGAGAAAACAAAAGGGATATCATCTCGACGAAAACGGCATTAACGGAGATATCAGTTATAAATGTTACTTTCCCTGAAAAGCGCATGCACACCGTTATCATTAGTATCACTACACGGACTGCTGTCCTTGAATAGGGGAACTGTTTTCCATATTTTCACTGTTTTCCTAAAAGATTTTTTGTTGTTGCGAAAATAGAGAAACACTTATGGATCTTAGGGGTAACGATGACAACAGGGAAAACAATTTTGATGCTTAAAGATGATACTGATGATAACCTTTCTTTTCTCTGGGACACAGAGGAAACAGCTGTGATCTTTGGAATAAAACTATTATTATTACTCTAAAAAAACAGTTGTGATAATCTGAAGGACAACACCCGTTTTTCCTGTGGAAAATAAGGAAATCAGCTGCCATCAGCTTCAGAAGCAAGCGTGCTCCCGTACACCTCACCGTTCCTTTTCTTTCTGCGGGTCCTGCTCCTGAGGGCATGAAGACCTGTTACTGTCCAGACTGTTTACCGGAGCATTCTCTCTTGCCCGTTCACTCCAGTCCAAATATCCCTACCACCATCCACCGCCCTTCCAGCCGCCCACTTCTCTCTCTGTGTCTCTCTGTCTCTGTCTCTGTCTCTGTCTCTCTCTCTCTCTCTCTCTCTCTCTCTCTCTCTCTCTCTCTCTCTCTCTCTCTCTCTCTCTGTATAATATACATGTGTGTGTGTGTGTGTGTGTGTGTGTGTGTGTGTGTGTGTGTGTGTGTGTGTGTGTGTGTGTGTGTGTGTGTGTGTGTGTAAGTGTGTGTGTGTGTGTGTGTGTGTGTGTGTGTACACATACCAGTATATATACGTGTGTACATCACCAAGACATCAACACATTGTTTTAGATAAAGCAGCGACAAATGCCAGTTTCCTCCTATTTCAGCCATTGGAAGACGGAGTCGACCTCACGACGTCTGACTGCCGAATCAGCGCTTTATTACGTGGATAATCCATGCTTTGTCCACACTTGTCATCCATACCGACAGCCAAGCTGCTTTTCTTATCTGAAAGCTGGCAATGGGATGTTATGCGTGCGTTCCCACACACAGAACCTCGGTTTATTGTCTTCTTTGAAGGGCTTTGAAGGACATGAAGTCAGAACCAACATTAACTCCGAAGAGAAACACCCCCATTTCCCCCACCCCTACCCCTCCTAGTATTAACCCCCCACCCCCACCCCCCCAGCGAAGTTTCGAACCTGCAACCTCATGATCACCAGACTTACGAGTCAAGGACTTTACCAAGTGACTTGTTCTGGCCCCCGATACGCCAGCCAGGCATCCTAAACGTTTTGTGGGCCACGCAGGCCCCTACATTACTCAGCTGGTTGGACGTGGGGAGCTCGCATTCCGAGCATTTCGGGTTCGATTCCCCACTGAGGTGTTCAGCATAAAACTGACACTTTTGCTGCCCCAGCGTTCTTTATTGTTCAGAGAGCGAGAGAGAGAGAGAGGGGGGGGGGAGGGAGGGGGAGTGAGAGAGAGAGAGAGAGGGGGAGGGGGAGTGAGAGAGAGAGAGAGAGACAGACAGACAGACAGACAGACAGAAACAGAGACAGACAGAAACAGAGACAGACAGAAACAGAGACAGACAGAAACAGAGACAGACAGAACAGAGACAGACAGAAACAGAGACAGAGAAGGGGGGGGGGGGAGATAGAGAGATAGAGAAAGAGAGACAGACAGAAACAGAGAGACAGACAGAGACACAGAGAGAGACAGAAAGAAGGACAGACAGACAGACAGACAAACAGCGACAGAGACAGACAGAGAGAGAGAGAGGACAGAGACAGAGAAGGAGAGGCAGAGGGAGACAGAGACAGAGACTGAACCAGAGAGACACCGACACAGACAAAGACAAAGAGGAGACAGACAGCCAGACAGACAGAGAATTCAGCAATTTCCTGGTGTAACATTTCATAAGCACCCCTCTCCTGGAATCGCTCCCCCGGGCAGGCAAGAAAGAAGACTTGTTCTGGCACTGTCTGGACCCTGGTACAAACAGCCGGAAAAAAATCAAAATAATAGCCATTGCCTGACGACCTTGGCCAAACAACTCATTTGGTTTGGGGTCTTTTTCTCCGTGCACGTAGCAAATAATGCATAGAAACATGAACGCAGATTAAAGCCTCGCCATCATTTGCGTGCTCAGTGCAAGGAAACTGATAACCCGAACGAAAGTAATCGTGATCTGTCTTTTTTTTTTTAACGTCTGCAAGCATGGGTTCGACTAAAATTTGAAGTGTAAAAGTCTGCTCTTTTTTTCCATTTCATTCATACAAAAATTACATTTCATACATAAAATCATTTCATTCATACAAAAATTACATTTCATACATAAATCATTTAATTCATATAAAAATTACATTTCATACATAAAATCATTTAATTCATATAAAAATTACACTTCATACTAAATCATTTCATTCATATAAAAATTACACTTCATACATAAAATCATTTCATTCATATAAAAATTACACTTCATACATAAAATCATTTCATTCATATAAAAATTACACTTCATACATAAAATCATTTCATTCATATAAAAATTACACTTCATACATAAAATCATTTCATTCATATAAAAATTACACTTCATACATAAAATCATTTCATTCATATAAAAATTACACTTCATACATAAAATCATTTCATTCATATAAAAATGACACTTCATACATAAAATCATTTCATTCATACAGAAATGACACTTCATACATAAAATCATTTCATTCATATAAAAATTACACTTCATACATAAAATCATTTCATTCATACAAAAATGACACTTCATACATAAAATCATTTCATTCATAAAAATGACACTTCATACATAAAATCATTTCATTCATATAAAAATGACACTTCATACATAAAATCATTTCATTCATATAAAAATGACACTTCATACATAAAATCATTTCATTCATATAAAAATGACACTTCATACATAAAATCATTTCATTCATATAAAAATGACACTTCATACATAAAATCATTTCATTCATATAAAAATGACACTTCATACATAAAATCATTTCATTCATATAAAAATGACACTTCATACATAAAATCATTTCATTCATATAAAAATTACACTTCATACATAAAATCATTTAATTCATATAAAAATTACACTTCATACATAAAATCATTTCATTCATATAAAAATTACACTTCATACATAAAATCAGGTGCTGATAACTTTTTGTTCTTTGAAAGGGACTCAATATCGATTGGCATCCTAATTCCAGTCAGTGATGGCTGGATCAGTTGGTGCCACAACACATATGCCCAAACTCCCTCTTCTTTCTCCCCCCCCCCCCCCCTCCTCCGGGAGGGAATCATGACCGACCTGTCTTCTCGTTCCAAAGTTACTCCTGTCTTTCACAGTTCTCATGTCCCAATGGAAAAGAAAACATATCAAAACGTGGCACGTGGGTTTCAGTGGGAAATGATTCTGGACTTGAGATAGAAGTATTCCACAACCTGTTTCAAGACCACTCTCCGGCGAGACATATCGGGCATGGTCCAGATACACACCGTGGAGTGAACATAGGCCAACTCACCCACCCTGTGTGACAGGAAGCTGGAGGTGGACACACGCCTTTATTTATTTAATGGGGTGATTCATCACCATGCCCAAATCACTCTCTGTGGACTGGTTTAGAAACAGACTGGTGAATGGTTCTGGCTCAGATCTAGAATCAAGCCCACCATTCTTACCCCCTATCACCGTCAGATTCAGGTGCAATGCGATTGGATTGATGTGATTGGTGGTCTGGGACTCTCTGACGATCTGGAAAGAGAGGAGTAACTTTGGAACATAGGTGGATGCAGATTGGTGTAGATTTACCCGGGGGGGGGGGGGGGGGGGGGGGTGAGTTTGAACTCCAGCGCTTTTATCACCCTCCGGGGGATTTTTGGGAGTGGGGGACGATTTTTACATGTTACACTGGATTGTTCTCCACCCGCTAACTTCCGTTTAGGCTCAGTGACAGTAAACTTCTCAAGGGTAATTAAGTGCAGGGGCACTGTCACAGTGCGAACCTCGTAGCCAGTCAAAGGGTTCGGGGAGAGGGGGCAGGGGGGGGGGGGTGCGCATGGATCCATTTCTACATGAACACATGCGTTGTGATGATTATTGACTGCAGGGCTAAATTGATCACAGGGAAGCAGGGAAAGTGGGGGATTTCTTCGAGTGCAAAAAATTCAATACAGGATCTTTGTAACGGAGGGATTTTCTACTTTCCATATAAGAGGACAGTCGAAGCTGTATAGTCTTCTATGAATTTTCCAAGTAACAGAAAGTTGACCCCTCCTCCACCTCACTCCGCACTATCTCTCTATACGCCAGCATCCATCACCATGCGTCTCCTAAGTATACCTTAGTACATCCGTCAATTCTAGTTGTGCCAAAACTGGAGCACCTTGTATTCTATAGTTGTTGTTATTATTCATTTTGTTTACCTGTAAATTCTCTACATGCTTTTTTGATGGCCTGGAAAACATTTCCCCTGTCTTTGTGTTGTGTTTTTCTTTTTTCATGTGCAATAAGATCGATACTAAATTATTCCAAGTACAGGATGTTAGATGTGAAGAGTTTGATCATTTTGAGACAACTGGTTGGCACAAGGAAACAAAAAATACCAACAACAAAAAAGACAAAGACAAAGCAAACGATAACGATAATGATGTTTCAATCAAAAACGTCCAAAGCCCCATTTGAAAGGGAAACACGTAAAACAAAAAAAGAAGAAATGTCTCGCACCTTGGTGTACAAAATCAGTCTACACATGTGCCTGGCTTTCATGTGAATCACGATAGCATCATGATATTGTGTTCCACCATCTTAACGACAGGGATACAGAAAAATTGTTTAAAACAGCTTCATTTCTTGACGACAAAAATCAGATTTATCGGAATAACTTTGGTCTGCTATAATACTTATCAGGATGTTTTTAATTTATAATACAAATTGTATACAAACAAGCAATGCACATGGACTTAACTAACTCCAAGAATATAAACAGTAGGAAAACAAATTTGCTCAGCCTATGCAATAGACCGTTTCTATGTAGTTCAAATGCATTCTTGTGGAGGGACACTTGATGCATAAATCAAGTATTCAACAAAGTATGAAAATAGTATGTTAATCCGCACAGATCTCTGCATTTCAATTGACATGAGCATACGGCTGTATAAAAGGCAATCATTGGTAGATGAACAACAAACATGAGCATGCGGCTGTATAAAAGGCAATCATTGGTAGATGAACAACAAACATGAGCATGCGGCTGTATAAAAGGCAATCATTGGTAGATGAACAACAAACATGAGCATGCGGCTGTATAAAAGGCAATCATTGGTAGATGAACAACAAACAAACAAAGAAACAAACAAACACCAGACACAAAATTGGAGAGGAGTCACGGGGAGATGTGGGGAAGATAAGAAGTATGCTTAATTTCCTCCACATTCCAGAGCCTGCCCAATTCCATGAATTCAAGAGAAATATTCTGCGGCGATGTATGCACATATTGTAACAATGATTTAGTCTCTCTTGGTTATTCAGTGAGAGAGGTATAGGATGGCCACTTCTCTAGGAAACGAGGCAAATTGTTTTTAAAACTTGATGCGTACTTTTCGATGACATATATATTTTGTTCTTAAATCATGATGTACTGGGCAACACGAAACAAAGTGAACTTCCTCTTCCGGGTAGGATGCACATTTAGGGCACAACAAATTCCTGTTTACGTTCTTATACCTTTGATCACGCACTGGTATGTCATAGACCCCCTAATCTAAATGTTGTTGAAGCACATCTTAAATATTTGTTTGTATTTATCTCTATGTACGGATCTGGCCAAAAAAAAGGAAAGAAAAGAAAAAAAGCAGGGTTTCTCCATGTAACAGGAATTTGAAGCAGACATCAGATCAACAGGCGAAGAAGGGACAGGGGAATGGGACAGGATGCGATGTGGGAGGTGGAGTGAAATCCTGTTGTAGTTGTAGTGGTAGTAGATCGTGGCAAGAGATTAGAGCAACAATGGTTCTAATTGTTGTCGGTGGTGCTCTCTCTCTCTCTCTCTCTCTCTCTTCTCTCTCTCTCTCTCTCTCTCTCTCTCTCTCTCTCTCTCTCTCTTTCTCTCTCTCTCTCTCTCCTCTTTCTCTCTCTTCTCTCTCTCCTCTCTCACTCTCTCTCTCTCTTTTGCATTTCCCGTGTATTTCCTGCGCTTCTTGTAAATAAAAATGGAAAAAAAAGGGGGGGGGGGGGGACCAAACCCGTTCACATTCACAGTATCTTTCTTCTTGTTATTATTTTCAGCACAGCATTGTGAATGAGAGTGAGAGAAGGACGGGAGGGGTAACAGCACAGCATTGTGAATGAGAGTGACAGAGGGACGGGAGAGGTAGCAGGAATGAAGGTTGGGTGAAGCAGGTTTCA
>CM031597.1:93291132-93298632 GCA_018398815.1 Conus ventricosus | reverse complement strand
AGTAAAGTTATAGACTTTATTAGTGGTTTGATGTGACGAATGCATGATATAGAATGAGATTGTAAGCAAGCTGTGATGTGTTTGGGCTGGCGCTAGCCCTTCCTCCACTGACAATCACCCGAGGTTGAAAATTTTAATTGGCGAGTTTTTGCCGGGATATTCGGGCCCCATTTATTATAATTGTTCAATTCTCAGAGGGGAAAGCGGGGTGGGATTCAAGTATTGTAATCCTAAGAAAGGGGTTGTCTACTGTATGTTCCCAAGATAGTTAAAACTAGGCTTGGCATTGCTTCCAAGATAGTTAATACTAGGCTTGGCCATTTCACCCCCAGAGTACTTATTTCGCACAGATTTCCTATAATTCGCTCTCATAGTTGGGTCAGGCGCGGGGCCCGTCTTATAAAAACTAACTACGTTCCCCCAAAGCAAAATATTATCATTCATAGGATTGTGCTTTACGTCACTCGTGTGGGTAACACCAGTTTGGCTGTCGTAGTTATAAAATCTCGTTCAAAAAAAAAAAACCAGAAGATATAATGGCGGAAGAAAAAACACCCCTATTGAACAACTTGTGAGCGTCGCTCGGATCTAGGTTACTCAGGAGATGATTTGGGCGTGCATTCGTTTAAACCAACAAAGATGGAAAAGTTTGAACGCGCGGAAAGACGCCGTGTCGCATTGGAAATAGCAGAGCAGGAAAAGGCAAAAGAAGAGCAAGAAATAGAAAAATTAAGGATTCAGGCTAACAATGATAAAGAAACACGGGAAACAGAAAGACAAAGGAAGCGCAGGAAAACAGAAAGAATGAGGGAAGCGCAGGAAACAGAAAGAATGAAGCAGGAAACGGAAAGAAAAAAGGTTAAATTAGAGTTAGAGAAAGTGAGAATACAAAGGGAGACCACCGAGGATGGTTAGTTCAGTTTCCAGTGACTCTGTGCGCAGTTATGCGCCCCGACCAAAAGGGTTGCCCAAATTCTCTGAAGGAACCGATTCGATTGATGCATACATCAGTCGTTTCGAAACGTTGCGACCAGTCAGGGTTGGCCTCCAGAAGAGGGGGCCCGTCATTTTGTCAGCGCTATTGACGGTAAGGCATTAACAGATTTTCACTGCATTGCCAGCAGACACCCAATCTGATTTTGGTGCTGTGAAGGAATCATTGATGAAGGGATTTGACCTCACAGGGGAAGGATTCAGAAAGAAATTTCGTTCAGCTAATTACAAGCAGGGGAAACGTACACTCAGTTTGGTGCACGTCTAGATCACTATTTTGAAAAATTGGTTAGAGTTGAGTGGTACGAAGAAGGAGTTCGCTGAGTTGAAAGAGCTAGTTATGAAGGAACAGTTTTTGTCAGGTTGCGGCCCTGATTAAAACCATACTTTTGAAAGAGAGACAGCCAGAGACAGCGGGGGAGTTGTTGAAGTTCGCAGAGGTGTAAGAGAGGCACGTTTGGGCACTAAGGTGCAGGAGAAACAGTGCTAGGCACGGGTTTGAGAAGAGTGCAAGGAGACTAGGGAGTTTTCTGCAAAGTCTGCAAACCCAGTGGTGGGGCAGAAGGAAGGGCAAAGGGACATTGGGTTTTTTCATTTGTCCAAGAAGGGAATGTGGCAAAGGGATTGTCGCATGAGTTTCCAGAAGGCAGCAGCCTTGCAAGAGGTGGATAAGGGTCGTCAAGGGAAACGACCTGCGTGGAACCAAAAGGGATCCAGTCTGAAGAGGGTGGGAGTGGGCCTATGGTTTAGCACTGGACAGCATTTCAGTGTCAGGGATGGAGGGCACTAGGCTGAGGGTTCGTTACCAGTGGAAGAAGGGTGGATTGGCAGCAGAGGGTGAAAGTGTTACGAGACACTGGTTGTTCATGGGTGTGGTGAGAACAACGCTGGTCGGGGAAAGGGGGATTTGACAGGGCAAATCCGACCTGTAACTCTAATCAAAGGCACTGTGAGGGAGTTTCCAGTTGCTAAGATAGAAGTACGTCCCCCTTACTTCTCAGGCGAGTTGTCTGCGTTGGTAAAGGAACCCCTTCTTTGTTTTGATCATTGGAAATATTCCAGGGGAAGGGATCCAGGGATCCTGATTGTTGACTGCTAAAAGGGGCAGCAGTTCAAACAAGGAGCAAGAAGAGAAAAGGTGATAAACCGTTAGTCGTTCCAGAAAGGGAAAGTCAGGCATAGATGTGTCGCCTGATGAGTTTGGGGCCCAGCGCGGGAACAAGACCTTCGCTCGTGAAGTTTTGGGGAGTTGGCAAGAGGTGGAGAAAAACAGGAGGTTAGAGGAGGTGAGACAGAATTTCTTGTGAAAGGGCGGCTGTTGTACCGAGTGTTCACCAAGGGGAAGACGGGGTAAGGGACCACTCAGCTAGAGGTACCAGCAGGTTATCGTGACACTGTCATGTCATGGGCCCACGAGTCGCTCATGGCGGGTCATCTCGGGCACCAGCAAAACAGCTGACCGAATCTTCGATGATTTTCATTGGCCAGGGGAAATGGCGGGACATCAAGCGTTTCTGCATGTCATGTGACGTGTGTCAAAAGGTCAGCCACAAGAGGGGTGAAAGGAAGGCACCTCTAGCTCTTAAACAGCCCCCTTTAATTGACACACCATTCAGGAGGGTGGCTGTTGATCTTTTGGGCCCAATCGCGCCCGTTCCAAGGTGGGCACAGGTATGGTTGACGCTCGTGGACTACGCGACCAGATACCGAAGCAGTCGAAATTGAAAGGTAGATACGCAACAGGTCGCTGAAGGGCTGGTAGCATTTTTTCTCGCGTGGTGTGCCAGAAACAAATTCTCAGTGACAGGGGTCACAGTTCACCTCAGGCGTGATGAAGAGGTCAACAGGCTGCTAGGGATCACACAGCTTCTAAACTTACCCCATACCACCCACAATGCAAGGGCTTGGTGGAGAGTTTCAATGGTGTGCTAAAGGGGCATCTTAAAAAAAGCTCTGTGAGGAAAGGCCAGCAATTGGGACCGCTACATTCCAGCGGCACTGTTCCCTACAGGGAACCCCCTCAGGAAAGCACAGGCTTTTCGCCATTTGAGCCCCTGTATGGGCGGACAGTTCGGGACCAGTGTGCATTCTCAAAGAGCTGTGGCCCGGGAGAAACAGGAGTCAGAAGAGGTCAAAACCACTATCAAGTATGTGGTGGACCTACGCAATGGGCTAGAGGAGACATGTAAGGTCGCAAGGAGAGTTTGCAGGAGGCTAGGGTCGTTCAGAAGAAACAATATGACAGAAGGTGAGGAAGCAATTTCCTCAAGGTGGGAGATCAAGTCCTGTTTTGCTTCCCCGGGTCACAACAAGCTGCTGATGCATTGGAAGGGACCATTCACCATCATTGAAAAAGGTTAGTCAGGACTACCGAATCGATGTGAATGGGAAATCAAAACTTTCCAAGCAAATTTGCTCCGCAAATATATTCAGCGTGAGAAATCAGCACATAGGCGGGAGCAGCAATCATTTATGGAGGTGAAGGAGACCCAGCAGAGGAAGGGGAGATTTTGTTGCCTGAGTTTCCAGGAGAAGAGCAACAGGGATTGTCACTGTATGAAGGGCTAGACAGTAGGGACAGGAGGAAGTTAGGGGGCTCCTAGAAAAGTATAGGGCTCCCTGACGATAAACCAGGCAGGACAAACTCTAGAGACATGTACGGTGGAGTTAACATCGCAAAAACCCGTACATGTAAAGCCTAAACCCCATCCCATATGCCACCAAGCAAGTGATCGAGGAGGAGGGAGAAAAGATGTTGGACCTTGGGGTGATTGAACCTCCAAATCATCGTATAGTGCACCCGTCGTCTTAGTGAGGAAAAAGTCAGGTGAGCTCGATTCTTGTGTTGACTATAGACGTTGGAACAGTGTCACCAAGGTCGATGCAGAGGTCATACCGAACATGGAAGACCTGTTCGCTCAGACGCCACACGCAAGAGCCAGTATTTCACCAGGATAGATCTGAGCAAGGGTTTCTGGCAAAATAGCCTTGAGTGAGGACTCAAAGGAAGTCACAGCATTCTCCCTCCTATGGGGCTATTTCCAGTGGCGAGTACTTCCTTTGGTATGGTCAACGCACCTGCAGTCTTCTCACGGATGATGAGGAAGTTATTGACGGGGTTGGAAGGCGTTGTGAATTTCATGGATGACATTCTGATAGCATCCGAGACATGGGAGGAGCATAAAGAGGCAGCTGGAGCAGTTTTAGAGAGGTTGAGACAAGCCAATCTCACAGCCCCGACCAACAAAGTGCCAGGTTGGTTTTCCAAGCCTGGAGTTCCTAGGTTTTGTTGTTGGAGGCGACACAAAGCAGCCAGAAAGGGGAAAGGGGAGAGATGATGAATTCTGAGAGACCAAAGACCAAAAAAGAAGTAGGAGTCTGCTAGGTTTTTTTTTTGGTTTCTAAAAGGGAGTTTGTTCCAAATTTCGCAGCAATCACGATTCCTCTCAGTGATTTGGTCAAAGCAGGAAACCGGCAGTGGTCGAGTGGTCAGACGCTGCAGAGCAAGCACTGCAAGACGGTGCTGGAAAAGACTAGGTTCCTGTCCCATCTTGGGAAACTACCAGATATGTCAAAAAAACCCTTTTGTTGCGGACAGATGCATCAGGCGGTGGAGTAGTGCAGTATTGTTGCAGGGGCACGATGGGGTCGAGTTCCCTGTGAGGTATGCTAGCAGGAAGTTGACAAAGTGTGAAGAAGGGGACGCAACTAGAGAAAGGGGTGTTTAGGCTGTCGTGTGGGCGTGCAGAAGTTCACAATTTCTTGTATGGGAAGAGTTCGTGATAGAGACGATCATCAACACTCAATTCCTGCAGGGGGCAGTTGAAACAGCGGGTTCTGTGTTGGGCAATGGCACTGCGCCTACAGGGACCGGTGGTACTTCCGGTCGCGAATGTCGGAGTGACTATTTAAGTCGCGTAGTCTAGCAAGCTGCAACTCAAAGGGAGTCAGTCAAATCCTGGTGCTTTTTTGGTAATATGGGTTGATTACGTATGTTGATGGGATATGGTTCATTCCCAGTTTGGGTAAGTCATATTTTTGTGGAGATTGTTTTAATTTTCTTGTGAGATTGTTCATGTGAATGTGTTATGCTTGGAGCAAACAGCGCTGGTTATGCATTATTTGCAATAAAAGGAGGATGGAGATCCTCAGTGAAGTGTCATGATCGTGATCAATTATATTGTGTTTCAAAAGAATGTGAAGAGAAGATATGGCAAAATCCGCAGAAGGGGAATTGCATGGTGCGCACACAGGTCGTTGTAAAAATGGTCGAAATAACGCAAGAGCGCATGTCAATGTAACTCATTGAGTGTATTCACTAATGATATAATTTTTTAATTTATAAAACGTTTGTTTTAAAGTATTTTCAAAACTTTGCACGTGTAGCTGGTGTCAGCAAATTCGGTTTTTTTTTTTGTACCGTTGTTTTGAAAACAATGCGGTCAAAGTTCTTTGCAAGGGGGAAATTGTCACGGTCAAAAATAAAACACAACAAAGTCGTGGGCCGTCGCCAGCCGAGTTGTTGGACATAAAACCTAACTTTAAATATTTTGGGGGCCCACGAAGACGGCTCCATGCGTCTCTCCAGCCAATTAAAGCACAGCGAGGAGACAGCAACAGTCTGAGTGGTGGACCGACAGGTCTCGTAGGGCTGGTCAGACATCTGGGCCGCCTCCCAGATCATCTAGCCAATTTACAGTGACCAAATGCCCCCAAAAGTTAAGCCCAGGCGCCAGTTAAGTAGAAGGGGGGAAAGGTAGTGTGTGGTGGGGGAAAATCAAGCTAATCAATTAAATGAACCCAAATTTACCCCCACAGAGTAAGCGTGTAGGCGTGAAGTCATGATTTGAATATCCATGGAATTAAGGGAGTAACTTCGGGTACGAGGTGGTTTAAAAATACTGACAATGGTACTCGCCCTTTGGGCACGGAAGTTAGGGCATAAAGTAATGCGTGAGTGAGAAAAGAAGGGGGAGAAAAAGAACGAACAGAGAGACAGAGAGAGAGAGAGGTTTCTGGGGGGGTTGCTCTGCAAGGAGAAAGGCGAGAGATGAGAGGAGGAAGTTTGAGCATTAGCACCAGAAGTCTGAAAGGAGGACTAAAGAGAGATTGGAAAGAGAGAGTTGTAACTAATGAAGAGAAAAAGAAAGAAAAGAAAAGGAAAAGAAAAGCAACCATGTCATTTAATAGGCAGACTGGGGAGAGAGAGAGGAGAGAGTGCAATGGCTTAATGCAGGAAGAAAAAAAGGAGAACGAAACGATGTTGATAGTCACTGTTCCCATCTGAACCCGGGGGTTCGAAATCTACTGGGCAGAGTCACTTCGTCAAGCAGAATCCACAGACCAACGCCAGTGCCAGCAATCTAGCCAGACCGTGCAAGCAGACCAACCACCAGTGCCAGCAGTTGTGTCGTGCTTGTGAAAGTGACAGTGAAAAGAAAAAAAAAAAGAAAAGAAAAAAGACGTGATTCGTGAAAAATTAAGATCACCTGGGCCCGGTAAAGTAGAAATCTATTATACCCGGGTTAGTTAATGATGATTTAGATAAATGATTTTTTGAAGTTCAGGAAAGAGGAATGTTTATTTTGTTTGATTCCATATGCATTGTGTTCGTTCCAAGGTATGTGTAGTAAAGTATAGATTTATATGTTTGATGTGACGAATGATGATATATGAATGAGATTGAAGCAAGCTGTGAGTGTGTTGGGCTTCGTAGTCCTTCCCCCAGACATCACCGAGGTTTTACACACACACACACAAAACACACCCCACAACACACACACACACACACACACACACACACACACACAACACACACAAAACCCCACACAAACTCAAAACACACACACACAAAACACACACCACACCACACACACACACACACACACACACACACAACACACACATTCATGCATGATGGGACTACATGCACGCACGCGCACGTATGTCCACTGGTGCATTCTCACTCGCGGATGTTGCCTAGCGATAAATATCTACAAACATGCACACTAGCACACAAGACACAAAAACGCAGGTGAATGGACGACTGAAAGACGACAGGGGGGGGGGGGGGTGAGGCGGAGTGGTGAAGAGAAGAAGGGGACGGGAGCGGGCGTAGAGGTAAAGAAGATCAGTACTGTATGTAGCTATTTTTTGACAGTGTTATCACTTCTTACTCAAAATGTAATTAGCGCACAGAGAGAGAGAGAGAGAGAGAGAGAGAGAGAGAGAGAGAGAGAGAGAGAGAGAGGATGGGGAGGACAGAGACAGAGACAGAGACAGACACACACAGAGACAGAGACACAGAGAAGAGAGAGAGAGAGAGAGAGAGAGAGAGAGAGAGAGAGAGAGAGAGAGAGAGGGTGGGGAGGACAGAGACAGAGACAGAGAGAGACACACACAGAGACAGAGACACAAGAGAGAGAGAGAGAGAGAGAGAGAGAGAGAGAGAGAGAGAGAGAGAGAGAGAGAGAGAGAGAGAGAGAGAGGGAGAGAGAGAGACTTTGA
>CM031597.1:93266132-93273632 GCA_018398815.1 Conus ventricosus | reverse complement strand
AGACAAAGGTACATAGGACCCCCACACAGAAAGTGACAAAGACAAAGATAGAGAGAAGGAGAACAAAACAGTAGAAAAATACAACAGGGCAAAAAAAAAAAAAAAAAAAAAAACGGAAAGAGAAGAAAAAAAAAACGACAGCATAAAAATAATAACAAACAAACGAACGAACAAAAGCCAGTTTTTGGAGAGAGAAAAAAATCGAAGGAAAGAATAAAAAAAACGAAAGAAAGAAAAGAGTCAGTATGAACGAAAAGAATAGTAATCCGAACCAGAGACAGCGCAGCAAGCAAGACACATCCTATGCAGGCGTGAGAGAAGATAGAATAATCGATAGCTCACGGATCGATATCCGCACCGGCCTGCACTCACTGCACGAGAGCAGATAACTTTGATCACCCTCCGCAGGTGACGGATGGCCGATCACAATAATCACTGTGCGCAGTAATCATACCCAAATCCGCTTTCCCTCGCTGCCACTCGTCCCCCTTGTCATGACAGGAGTTTATTGTCCCCGGGATCAGTTGTGAGATGGTGCTCTTATCTGTCTGTCTGTCTGTCTGTTGGCCTGTCTATCTGTCTCTTTTTCTTCTGCCCGTCTCTCTGTCTCTGTCTTCTCTGTCTCTCTCTCTCTCTTTTTGTCTCTGTCTCTGTCTCTGTCTCTCCTGTCTCTCTCTTCTCTCTCTTCTCTTTTCTCTCTCTCTCTCTCTCTTCTCTCTCTCTCTCTCTCTCTCTTCTTCCCTTGCTTTTTTTCATTTCTGTATTTCCTTCCTTCATTTTCTTTCTTCTAATGGCTCTATCCTGTCCTTACCCCATCCCCCCTCCCCTCTCTCTCCCCTTCTCTCTCTCTCTCTTCTCTCTTCTCTCTCTCTCTCTCTCTCTGTGTTTAATTCCTGTCTTTCCCTGCTCAAATTTTCTTTCATCTAATGCCTCTGTCCCCACCTTTCACCCTTCGCCCCCCCCCCCCCTTCTCTCTCGCTCTCTCTTCTTTTCTCTCTCTCTCTCTCTCTCTCTCCCCTTTCTCCTTCTCTCTCTCTCTCTCTCTGTCTGCCTCTTTCTGTCTTTCGTTCCTTTCACTGTCTCTTCGTTTCCACCACTTTCGCCATTCCCCTTCTTCTCTGCCTACCTCTCTCGTTCCCCATTTTTTGTCTCTTTCTCTCTCTGTCCTTCTCTCTCTCTCTCTTCTCTCTCTCTCTCTCTCTCTCTCTCTTCTCTCTCTCTCTCTCTCTCTCTTGGGTATTCGTCATGTAGCTAAACTTGTTTAAAACACTTCATTTGGCTGCGATGCCCAGCTTTCAGTTATCCATGCCTCTACACTCAGATTGAGCGATGTTGACTCTGTCAACGTTAGCGGAGGGGGGGGGTTGTGTGTTTGGTGTGTGTGTGTGGGCGTGCGCGTGCGTGCGTGCGTGCGTGCGTGGGGGGGTTGCTTTTTTGGTGGTGTGGTGGTGGTTGGGGGTGGGGGTGTGTGTGTGTGTGGGGGGCGCGCGCGCGCCTGTGTGTGTATGTGTGTTTATGAGAGAGAGAGAGAGGGAAAAGACAGGGGAGAGACAGACAGAGACAGAGAGAGAAAGAGAGAGAGATTGAACATATGAGTGCATACATATGTGGGGTTTATAATTTTCATCAGTCTGTCTGTCTAGGTTTCCTTGCTACTTTTTTTGTTCTCTTTTTTTTGCCATCATTCTATCTTTTAACAGAAATGACAGCTACAAAAAGTTGCCTTTCGACTCAATTTTTCATACCCGACAAAAAAAAAAAGTTACTTCCGTTTTGTGCACAGAGAACCAGAAAAAAAAACCAGGAAAATAGTGGGCAGGGCCAAATGACTTTGCAGTCTCCTAGGAAGTGGAAGTCCCCTTTCCCTCGCTGGAAATTCCCCGATGATGGTTGGAAAGTTCAGCAGCAGAATAAGGTGAAATTAAATGTGTTGTTGCTGTGTTTTTCCGTGTAGTGATACAATTTTTTCCTTTTTTTTTTTTTTTTTTGTTTTTTTTTTTTTTTGGTTTTTTTGGTTTTTTTGTTTATTGTTTTTTGAGTTTTGTGTTATTTAGTTTTTTTATTTTGTGGTTTTTTTTGTTTGGTTTTTTATGATGGTTTGTTTTTTTGGTTTTGGGTTTTTGTGGGGGGGGGGTTTTTTTTCTTGTGTGTGTGTGTGTGTGTGTGTGTGTGTGTGTGTGTGTGTGTGTGTGTGTGCGGTGGGTGTGTGTGTGGTTTGTGTGTATTTGTGGTGCGTCGAGTGTGTGTGTGTGTGTGTGTGTGTGTGTGTGTGTGTGTGTGTGTGTGTGTGTGTGTGTGTGTGTGTGTTCTTCGTCATCATTATTATCATCACCGTCGTCGTGATTATCTTCTTCTTCTTTTTCTTCTTTCTTTCTTTCTTTCTTTTTGTCTGTCTTTCTTTCTTTCTTTTCATACTGTATGAAAACATAATATCAAACGAGGAAAATATGCTGAAAGAAAGTAACAAAAAATGATATTCACACAAACAAAGAGCTGATACTAGAAGACTAGAATCTCTCCCGCTAGTTACCAGACGCCGTATGCTGGTCTGAACCGACAAGTACGGCCGCCATAACTGACCGTTGAAAAACATTCTACAGACAGACCACACACACACACACACACACACACACACACACACACACACACACACACACACACACACACACACGTATATAGATAGATAGATAGATAGATAGATAGATAGATAGATAGATAGATAGATAGATAGATAGATATTGACAGACAGACAGACAGACAGATAGACAAAATGACGGACGGACAGACAAAGAGGGCGGAAAGAATCGGTGGAGGAAGAGAGAGCGAGATAAAGAAAGAAAGAGAGAGAGAGTGAAGAGAGAGAGAGGGGAGAAGGAGTGAGGGAGTCAGAGAGAGAGACAGAGCTTTCTTTCATTCGGGAAAAGTAAAAGCACACAGTAAGCTTCTTTTTATTTTGCACTGAAAAATGTGGAAAAAATATGAAACAAACCAGCCTCCTCCACACATCAATCATCATATGTGTGAAAAGCACATGACAGAGAGAGAGAGAGAGAGAGAGAGAGAGAGAGAGAGAGAGAGAGAGACAGACAGACAGACAGACAGACAGACAGACAGGCAGACGGTCAAACACACACGACACACACACCCGCGCACACGCGCGCGCGCGCGCACGCACGCACACACACACACACACACACACACACACACACACACACACACACACACACACATACACAAACACACACACACACACACACACACACACACACACACACACACACACACACACATACACACACACACACACACACACACACACCACACACACACACACACACACACACACACACAGCGATCGAAGAGAGAGAGAGAGAGAGAGAGAGAGAGAGAGAGAGAGAGAGAGAGAGAGAGAGAGAGAGAGAGAGATGTTTAGATCTTTGACTGAGCAAGCAAGCACTTAGTAGATAAAAGTCTCAATCCGCACTTGGACGCTCGATCGAGATGGATAAATGAAGATTATAATGTTAGGTTGGCGTATGGAGACGAGAACGAGAGGATATGGGGAGCAGAGATAAGAGAATTGGGGGGGGGGGGGGGGTGGTGAGGAACGGATTGCGTGTCAAGGGTGGTGGCGAGTGACCGAAGATCTCAGTTGGCTGTCTGTACCGGAAAGTGCCAGATGCTCCTCTAGATGTGTCAGACATGCCTCATGTATCATGGACAAGGCAGATGTATCAAGCATGCCAGATCTGTCACTGACAAGGCAGGTGTGCGGACATGATAATGCCTAATCTTCTCAGCACGGTTCCAGATAGTGTTGAGCCACACGCTGATGGGCCTAGCTAGCCTCAGTGTGAGTCCCAGGCAAGAACGAAAAGACAGAGGGAAAAAAAGGGAAAAAAACTGAAGAAGGTAGGGATGAATAAAACAAAATAGTAAGAGAGGAAGGAAGGACGGAGAGAGGAAGAAAGAAACGAAGGACAGAAGAGGGGAAGCAAAGTAAGATAAAAGGAATGTGGAAAGAATGAGACAGGAGAGAAATGCCGAGGGAGAGCGAGGAGTGTGCGAGAGGAGAAGAGACAGACATTACAGACAGAGACAGAGAGACAGAGAGACAGAGAGGAGAGACAGAGACAGACGAAGAGACAGAGAGAGACAGAGAGACAGACAGCAGAGACAGGAGACAGACAGACAGAGACAGACAGACAGAGACAGACAGACAGAGACAGACAGACAGAGAGGATAGACAGACACAGACAGAGAGAGAGAGGAGAGAGAGAGAGAGAGAGAGAGAGAGAGAGAGAACAGACAGACAGACAGACAGAGACAGACAGACAGAGACAGACAGACAGAGACAGACAGACAGAGACAAAGACACGAGACAGACAAAGAGACAGAGAGGCGCAGATACAAAAACAGAGATAAGAATGAAGGAAAGACAAGACAAAGGTACATAGACCCACACACAGAAAGTGACAAAGACAAAGATAGAGAGAAGAGAACAAAACAGTAGAAAAATACACACAGGGCAAAAAAAAAAAAAAAAAAAAAAAAAACGGAAAGAAGAAGAAAAAAAGACGACAGCATAAAATAACTAACAAACAAACGAACGAACAAAAGCCAGTTTTTGAGAGAGAAAAAAAAATCGAAGGAAAGAATAAAAGAACGAAAGAAAAGAAAAGAGTCAGTATGAACGAAAAGAATAGTAATCCGAACCAGAGACAGCGCAGCAAGCAAGACAAACCATCCTATGCAGGCGTGAAGAGAAGATAGAAAGTAATCGATAGCTCACGGATCGATATCCGAACACCGGCCTGCACTCACTGCACGAGAGCAGATTAACTTTGATCACCCTCCGCAGGTGACGGATGACCGATCACAATAATCACTGTGCGCAGTAATCATACCAAGTCCGCTTTCCCTCGCATGCCACTCGTCCACCTTGTTCAATGACAGGACGTTTATTGTCCCTGGGATCAGTTGTGAGATGGTGCTCTCTATCTGTCTGTCGTCTGTCTGTCTGTCTGGCCTGTCTATCTGTCGTCTGTCTCTCTTCTGTCTCTGTCTCTCTGTCTCTGTCTCTCTCTGTCTCTCTCTCTCTCTCTTTTCTCGTCTCTGTCTCTGTCTCTCTCTGTCTCTCTCTGTCCTCTCTTCTTCTCTCTCCTCTCTCTCTCTCTCTCCCTCTCTCTCTCTCTCTCTCTCTCTCTCTCTCTCTCTCTCTTCTTCCCCACTTGCTTTTTTTCATTTCTGTATTTCCTTCCTTCATTTCTCTTTCTTCTAATGGCTCTATCCTGTCCTTACACCCATCCCCCCCCCTCTCTCTCTCTCCTCTCTCTCTCTCTCTCTCTCTTCTCTCTCCTCTCTCTCTCTCTGTGTTAATTCCTGTCTTTCCCTGCTCAAATTTTCTTTCATCTAATGCCTCTGTCCCGACCTTCTCATCCCTTCTCGCCCCCCCCCCCCCCCCCTTCCTCTCTCTCTCTCTCTCTCTCTCTCTCTCTTCTCTCTCTCTCTCTCTCTTCTCTCTTCCTCTCTCTCTCTCTCTCTGTCTGCCTCTTTCTGTCTTTCGTTCCTTCACTGTCTCTTCGTTTCCACCACTTTCGCCATTCCCCTTCTTCTCTGCCTACCTCTCTCGTTCCCCCTTTCTCTGTCTCTCTTCTCTTCCTGTCTCTCTCTCTCTCTCTCTCTCTCTCTCTCTCTCTCTCTCTCTCTCTCTCTCTCTCTCTCTCTCTCTCTTGGGTATTCGTCATGTAGCTAAACTTGTTAAAGCACTTCATTTGGCTGCGAATGCCGAGCTTTCATTATCCATGCCTCTACACTCAGATTGAGCGACTGTTGACTCTGTCAACGTTTAGCGGAGTTGTTGATGTGTGTGTGTGTGTGCTGTGCGTGGTTGCGTGCGTGCGTGCGTGCGCTGCTGCTGCGTGCTGCTGCGTCCCGCGGCGTGCGTGCTTGTTGTTGTGTGTGTTGTGGGGGCGCGCGCGCGCCTGTGGTGTGTATGTGTGTTTATGAGAGAGAGAGGAGACAGAGACAGAGAGAGACAACAGAGACAGAGAGAGAAAGAGAGAGAGATTGAACTAATGAGTGCATACATATGTGTGTGTATATTTCATCAGTCTGTCTGTCTAGGTTTCCTTGTCTACTTTGTTGTTCTCTTTTTTTTTGCCATCATCTATCTTTTAACAGAAATGACAGCTACAAAAAGTTGCCTTCGACTCAATTTTTCATACCAGACAAAAAAAAAAAGTTACTTCCGTTTGTGCACAGAGAACCAGAAAAAAAAACCCAGGAAAATAGATGGGCAGGCCAGTGACTTTGACAGTTCTCTAGGAAGTGGAAGTCCACTTTCCCTCGCTGAAATTCCCTGATGATGGTTGGAAAGTTCAGCAGCAGAATATAGGTGAAGTATAAATGTGTTGTTGCTGTGTTTTTCCGTGAAAGTGATACAACTTTTTCCTTTGTTTTTTTTTTTTTTTTGGTTTTTGTTGGTTTATTTGAGGTTTTTGTTGGTTTATTTGAGGTTTTTTGTTGGTTTATATTGAGGTTTTTGTTGGTTTATTTGAGGTTTTTGTTGGTTTTTTGAGGTTTTTGTTGGTTTATTTGAGGTTTTTGTTCACTTTCTCTGTGTTTTTCTTTCGTTTGTTTTTTATGAGTGTAGTTTTTGTTTGGTTGGTTTTTGTTTGGGGTTTTTTTGTTTGGATGGTGGTATTGGTGGTAGAAATGGTAATATTAGTTTTCCTTTGACCTTTTTCTTTTCCTTGGCGTGGGGAGAGGGGCAGGGACTTGTTTGTTCGGATTTGTTGGTGTTTTTCTGGGCTGGGTTGTTGTTGTTGTTGGTGGTGGTGGTGTGGTGGTGGTGGCGGTGGCGGTGGTGGAAGCAACGAGAAGGGAGGTGGTATTTTACTTGGTGATATTGTAGTCAGGCTTTAATGCGCCTAATCAGCCATATGTTAAATACCTAATCGTTTCTTCTTCTTCTCCTCCTCCTCCTCCTCCTTCTTCTTCTTCTTTCTTCTTCTTCTCTTCTTCTTCTTCTTCTTCTTCTTCTTCATCTCTTCTTCTTCTTCTTCTTCTCTTCTTCTTCTTCTTCTTCTTCTTCTTCTTCTCTCTCATCGTCGTCCTCCTCCTTCTCCTCCTCCTTCCCCTGATTCTCCCTCTCGTCATGCTCCTCTTCCTCCTCATCTTCCTCTTCCTCATCTTTTTAATTTTCGTTCCCCTCCTCCAACTCCTCCTCTGCCTCCTCCTCCTCCTTCATCGTCTTCTTCTTCTTTTTCTCCTCCTGCTGCTCCTCCTCCTCCCCTTCTTCTTCTCCTTCCTTTTCTTCTATTCTTTACTATTATGATCATAGTGACAATTATTTACTATTATGATCATAGTGACAATTATTTACTATTATGATCATAGTGACAATTATAACTATCATTTTTATCATTATCATTAGTATTATGTTGCTGCTGTTGTTGTTGCTGCTGCTGCTGCTACTGCTGTGCTGCTTTCTCTTTC
>CM031597.1:93246132-93251132 GCA_018398815.1 Conus ventricosus | reverse complement strand
ACTCTTTTTCCGGCTTACTTCCCCTTACTTTGTCGTCTTCTCTTGTAGACAGCGAAAGGATCTGGAAGACAAAATCACGAGGAGAGGGTGAGTGGAAAGAGCAGGAGGTGAGGGAATGTCTTCTTCTTCTTCTTCTTCCTAAAATACTGGTTCACTCAAAAACGAGTAGGTCACCAGCGCGCATGTTAAAAAGTAAAAAAAAATAATATAAAATAGTGCGACTCAGACTGTTGGCCCCTGGAGCAAATTTGGCAACAAGGGGTCGCACTCGATATTCAAGAAGTTAAAAGCAATGGCCAAATTCAGGCCCAGTTAACAGTAAAATATCTGGGGAAGTAAAAAATAGAAAAACATCAATATGCAGATCTCAAAACTGTTGTATCAATTTGTTTTTTAAAAGAGATTGCATTTGTGGCAATCTTGATGGCACCCGGCAGTGAGTTCCACAGCCGTACAGAACTGGGATAAAAAGAATGTAAGTGGCTGTCAATATTTGATGCAGGTATGGTATAACACCGACCGCCACTCCTGGTGCTACTTTTATTCAATACTAGTTGTTCCATTGGAATATCAATTACTTTAGCTCTGCCTTTGAAAAAGGTGTTAAGTTTAATAAAAGCTCTTCTCTCTTCTAAGGGTTTCCATTCTAATTTCCTCATGTTCTTCCTAGTATTCCCCTTTTCTCTGATGTGGTTCCCTGTTACGAACCGTGCTGCTCTCTTCTGAATCTTTTCAAGGTTATCAATGTCCTTTAGATGGTAAGGATCCCAAACTGAGCAACCATATTCCAGTACTGGTCTAACCAGTGTTTTGTAGCAGTCGTCTTTAACCTTTTGGGGGCAGTCATTGATATTCCTGTGTAAGAAAGCTAAGATGTTATTTGCTTTCTTACATACTAAATTGTAATGTTCTTTCCATTTGAGACGACTATCTATAATCACGCCTAAATATTTTGCAGCATTAGTTTCTTTAAGAATAGTATTATGGATAGAATAATCTGATCTAATTAGTGAGCGTTTGTTACATATACGCAACACTTGGCACTTTTGAGGATGAAATTCCATTTTCCAAGTTCTTTCCCACTCTTGTAAAGCGTTTAGATCTTCTGTAGAATGCGTGTATCATTCTTGCTTCTAATTGTTCTATATACTAAACTGTCATCTGCAAAAAGCCTTATAGTAGTTCCAGGAGAGAGATTTCTACTTATGTCATTTATATAAATTAAGAAAAACAAGGGCCCCAGAACAGTTCCCTGTGGTACACCTGACAAGACTGGTTTACAATGGATGACGACCCTTCCACAACAACTTTCTGCGTTCTCCCAACGAGGAATGATCTAGCCCATTTTAGCAAAGAACCGCCAATGCCAATGTGTTCTAATTTAAGCAGCAGGCCCTCATGGTCAACCTTATCAAAGGCTTTGGAAAAATCTAATAAAATTGCATCTATTTGCTGTCTGTTGTTAAGACAGTTACTAAAATCATTGAGAGTTGTTATAAGTTGAGTCTCACAACTCCTTCGCTGTCTAAAACCATGCTGGGCGTTATTTAAGAAATCATATTTGTCAAAATGGTCCATTATGCTACTATATATTATGTGTTCAAGTAATTTAGCTGATATGGATGTAAGAGATACAGGTCTATAATTCTCTGCTTTTGTTTTGTCACCCTTTTTAAATAAGGGAACAATGCTCGCATCTCGCCACTCATCAGGTATTACTCCCTGGTCCAGTGAAGCTTGGTAAAGTAATTGGTATACCTCACTCAATTCACTGGCACATAATTTTAAGAGCTTGCCAGGAACGCCATCGGGACCAGTAGCTTTGTTTTCATTGATATTGGTCAGTAACTTAAATACTCCTGCTTTGTTTACTTTGATGTTTTGCATTTCAGGGAGTTTATCATCATCCTTTAGTCTAACATTAATTAAATGTGGGGGAGGGGAAGGATAAAGGCCAGGGAGGGGGCGGAGGGCGAGGGGCAGGACACGGAGAAGAGTAGAGGTGATGGTATGCCAACCTTTCAACAAGCTTTCTGGACTGGGCGTCCAATTTTCTCGGATTTCGTCCAAAATTTTCGGGTTTAATTCATTAGCGTCTTCACCAATACTGAAATACTGACACGCACACGTATGTGTGTGTGTGTGTGTGAGTGTGTGTGTGTGTGTGTGTGTGTGTGTGTGTGTGTGTGTGTGTGTGTGTGTGTGTGTGTGTGTGTGTGTGTGTGTGTGTGTGTGAGAGAGAGAGAGAGAGCGAGAGCGCTCGTGTTTATATGTGTGTGTGCGTATGTGTGTGTGTGTGTGCGTGCGTGCGTGCGCGCGTGCGTGCGTGCGTGCGTGCGTGCGCGCGTGCGTGCGTGCGTGCGTGCGTGCGTGCGTGCGTGCGTGCGTGCGCGCGCGCGCGCGCGCGCGGCGTGTGTGTGTGTGTGTGTGTGTGTGTGTGTGTGGTGTGTGTGTGTGTGTGTGTGTGTGTGTGTGAGGGTGTGCGTGCTCGTGTTTATATGTGTGTGTGCGTATGTGTATGTATGTGTGTGTGTGTGTGTGTGTGTGTGTGTGTGTGTGTGTGTGTGTGTGAGTGTGTGCGCGCGCGTGCGTGCGTGTGTGTTTGTGTGTGTATGTATGTGTGCGTGTATGTGTATGTGTGTATGTGGGTGGGTGGGTGGGTGCGCGTGTGTGTATGTGTGTGTGTGTGTGGTGTGTGTGTGTGTGTGTGTGTGTGTGTGTGTGTGTGTGTGTGTGTGTGTGTGTGTGTGTGTGTGTGCGCGCCTGCGTATGTGTGTGTGTGTGTGTGTGTGTGTTTAAAAAGAGAAAGAGGAATGTGTGGAAAGGAGCGGAGAGGTGGAGGTGGGGGTGGGGGGAGGGTTGCACGAGAGAAAGCAGCAGAGAGTGATATGTGGGTGGAGGAGGGGCTCTGCCCATCAGTTCTTTTCGCGGCATTCTCACGTCCTTTCACAGGTTTCTCCATTCTGGCGCATCTGTCTAAGTCTACAAATAGAGTGCTCCGGGAGTTGGTGCTCCTACATTTTCTGCTCCCCCTCATCCTTCTTCCTCCTCCTCTTCCTTCTCTTCCGTCTCTTCCCCCCCCCCCCCCCCCACCCCCACCCCCTTGCTTTCCCTCCCCTTTTTTTCCTGTTCCTCCCTCTCCAACCTTTTTTCTTTTTTTTTTTTTTTTTGCTTTTCTCATCCTCTGTGTCTCCTTTGTCTTTCTCTCTCTCTCTCTCTCTCTCTCTCTCTCTCTCTCTCTCTCTCTCTCTCTCTCTCTCTCTCTCTCTCTCTCTCTCTCTCTCTCTCTCTTTCCCTCCTGCTTCAGTTCTTCCTTCTCCTCTATCTTCTTTCTTCCTTTCCCTTCTGGTTGTCGTCATTGTCCTTCCTCATCTCACTTTGTTTTCTTTGTCTTTTCTTCTTTGTCTTTTTTCTTCCCCCCCCCCCCCCCTTGTTTTCTTCTTGCCTCTCTTTCCGCCCCCCCCCCCCCCCCCCCCCCCCCCCCACACCACACCCCTTCCCTCCTTCTGTTTATCTTTCGCCTTCTCTTTATCTGTCTTTTCTTCCTTCTTCTTATTATCCTTCTCTTCCTCTCCCGGTTCAACTTTCTCTTTATTTTCTCCTACGTTTTTCCCTTTTTTCTTCTTCACTATCTCCTTCTTTTATTCGTTCTCCAATTCTCTTATTTATCTCTTAATTGGCTTCAGCTTTCCGTACTTTATCTTTCTCCTCTTCCCCGTTATCATTCTTCTCCTCCCCCTTTTCCTTTTTAACTTACTTCATTCCTCCTCTCACCTGTGTTTATCTGCTCCCCCTTCTCTTCTTTATTTATTTTTCTTCTCTGTATCTTTCTCATCCTCTTCTTTTTTAGTTATATTTCTCATCCTCGTCCTCTTCCATTTTACCTGTCCTTTCCCATTTTGTCTCTCTCCTCCTCTTTACCGTTCCCTCAACTCGTCTCTTTCTTCTCCAATTTATCTTATTTTACTTCTTTCTTCATCTCTTTCTCTTCATCCTCATTGTTCTCTTTGTCATCCTCTTTATTCCCTCCACCCACCACCCTTTTTTTCTTCTCTTCTCCCCTTCTTTATCTTTCTACACGTTCTCCTCCCTCCTCCTTAATATGTCTCTCTTCCTCTTTCTCCATCTCGTCTTCTTCATCTTTGACATCCTCCTTCTCCTCTTCCTCATTTTTCTCCTCCTCCTCCTCCTCCTCCCCTCCTCCTCTTTCCCTATTCCTTCTGCCATTCTCCTCATTCTCTCTCTTTCTCTTGGTCTTCCCCTTCCACCATCTTCCTCCCCTCGTTCTCTTTACTCCTCCCCCTCCCCCCCTCTCTCACCTAACCCCCCACCCCCACCCCACCCCACGCTCACCCTCCTCATCTTGTTCCAGGAGTTCACTCATCCGGCTCGCACTGGAAGGACGGCAGAGTGTAATCACATCACTGACGTCACGTCCGTCTAAAAACCGGGACACAATCTGCGGGGTTCTATGCGTGGGTCGACTCGTGCACGGATAGGATTTCTTTTCTTCTCCGGAAGACCTATACACCTTCAGCCCGGCTCAGGGCTTGAGGGGTGGTGGTGGTGGTGGTGGTGGCCTGATTAGTTTGTAAGTCTTTCTTCCCCTGACGACCAGGCCTGGGGCCGCAGCATGCGTGCAGGAGACAGAATTCGACACAACCTGAACAGAAACCTGCGCCCTGCTAAGGAAATTCTGGCCACGGACACACTGTGCTGTAACTAATACCGTAGACAACGTGTACGTGCACGCGGGCATGCTCACACTCGCAAATAATGGCACAAATGCTCACATAGGCGGGCGCGCGCGCACGCCTGCACGCACGCACGCACGCACGTGCACGCGCATGCACACATACACACGCGCACGCACGCACATAGTATGCACGTGCACGCACGACGCGCAGCACACACACACACACACACAACACAACACACACACACACGAAAACACGCACGGACGCACGCGCGCGCGCACACACACACACACACACACACAC
>CM031597.1:93238632-93241132 GCA_018398815.1 Conus ventricosus | reverse complement strand
CGGGCACGTATTAGGGCAGCTGTCTGGAAGAGAAAATAAAGTGAGAAGTAACCCGTCATGCAAGGCACTTTTCCAGGCAGACAGACGAAAAGGCAGGAGGACCACATCAACGAGTAGACCGGACAGGCCTCTTCTTCACCAGCCGTCTGAGGTCCATACAGGCCTCTTCTTCACCAGCCGTCTGAGGTTCATACAGAAGCGCGGAAACGGTGGAAGAGCACAGTCAGAGGTCATGGAGAAGGAGGCAGCAACATCAAAGACCCGAGTTGGCAAGGCCAGGAACACTTTTCAGAGTGCTGAACAATACCTGGAGGTCCACCCGGTACACAACTAACACCACGCTGAGCTTATACCAGTGCCCTGTCTTTACCACTCTGCCGTGGGGCTCAGAAAGTTGGAGAAAGACCTTGCTTTGATGATCTACACGAAGATTCAAAGTGAGGTAACTGCAGGCGGAAATTCAAACAAACTTAAAAAGAAAATTACTGTTCTTTCAAACGAAGGAAACAAACAAAGAAATTACAAGACAATTTTTCTTTTAAGTTTCTTCCACATGAAGGTCCTTTGAACAATCCATCTACCGTCAACAGCTGCTCACAAGTGCAAGCAAAAGAGCAAGAGCACCATCATTATTCAAGGAGGCATTGGAGATGGACTGGGCATGTCGGTCGAAAAGAACGCGACAGTATCACCCGAACTGCCCTTCACTGAAGGAAAACGCAAGAGATGATGATCTACGAACGTCTGGCGATGAAGAACAGAGACAGAACTGGAGGCCGTTTAACTCATCTAGGGCACTGTTTAACAGAAGGCGTAGAACAAAGCAGCCTGGAGGATCTTTGTTGCTGTCCTGCATTTCAAAACTACGACCGACAGCAAGTAATACCAGTATCAACTGGTACAGTTAGCCTGTACATCTGTAGAGGAAAATGGGTGTATTTGGTCTGCGCGATCATGTCGTCGTTGGTAGACTGGAAAAAAAAAAACCTAGTTTGTATGGGTAAATATTCATTGGTAATTTTCCCAAATCATAAGTTCGAAACTTGTGCCAACATCTCAAGCTCGTCAGCAGACGACTCTCTCCCAGCATTGACTTCCATGTGTTCTGGCTCCAAAGACACCACTTGCAGGTCATTCCGCCATGACTGGTTCTTAACTGGTGCAATTCCCGTCATTCTAAGTCAGTACTCTGGTAGATTGTTTTCGGGTCATGGGACGTACTGGTAGGATCAAAGAAAACCCACGGCTGGCTAAAAGGATAAGAAGTTCTTTGACTCAAAAAGGGTTAGTCTCAAAGTGAGGTGATTGTAGGTAGGAACTGAAACAATTTTGTAAAGGACTTTTAAGTAAATCCGCCGGTTAACATGGACAAAGAAATTACAAGACAAAACACGACGCGTTTCGACTTCCTAGGTGTTCTTCAGGCAAGATAAACAACATTCAGGACAATGAAAACGGAGAACAAGCAATCACTTAATTTAGGAAGCAAGCAATAAAGATGATTCCAGAAAAGCCGGTCTGGAAAAGGAACACCCTGCAAGAGCCGACTGCCAGAGGACACAGGAGGACAATAGAGAGTTGACCGAACAGTCCTGTCCTTCGCCAAAGGACACACAGCCCCACATCGATTATCCGAGAACAGCCGGCTGGCCATCCAGCAAGAGCTCGGCTCCAGGCAGAGAGGCGGAAAGGTGGGAGGACAACATCAAAAACAGCATCAGAGTGTCCATCTGTCTGCCTCCAGCTCCTCTAGGACCACAGAAAAACTGCCACACGAGGAGAGATGCTGTCAGTAATCCTTCAAAACTGCCTGTCTTCCCGCTGTTACAAGACAGATGAGATGAGATAATAATGATGATGATGATGATGATGATGATGATGATGATGATGATGATGATGATGATGATGATGATAATGACGCAGACTTGCTTGCTCACTTAAAATGATCACTTTGAGCAGAGTGATTTTTTTATTTTTTTTTTTGGGGGGGGGGGGGGGGGGGGGGGGTCTGATCAAGAATGCCTGCCTGACAAAAAAGGAGTGGGAAAAAAGAGGATTTGATTGGACTTGGTGAGCGACTGCCGTGGCGAGCAGTCACGCTTTTTTCAGCTCTAGTCGTTCTCCGCAAACCGAGTGTGAACTGAGTTCGTTCTTTCGTTCGATCGACTTGGCAACAGTCTTGCTGTGTCAACTCGATCTGTCAATCGGACTGTTTGAAAAGGACATCGTTGTTTTGATTCGCCTTTTTCAGCCATCACGTCCGTTCCTTCAATATTTAAAGATGTCTGCCGGAGTCAACCCGGTTTTTCTAAAAACTAGAGACATTCCGAATGTCTCCTCCGACCGTCCAGCTACGGTCCTGGAGATGTGTGTGGCGGCGGAACGGGTGGCAGGCCAGGGCTCCATGGTCGGCGCCCAGCTGACCAACGGGCTATGGAGACTCTACCCAGCGACCAAAGACGCCAGATCAAAGCTCCTAGTTCAAGGATAAAGGTGAAGG
>CM031597.1:93223057-93230557 GCA_018398815.1 Conus ventricosus | reverse complement strand
CAATTATCAGGGGCAGGCAACGCCGTTTTCTGTCCCCCTTACAGCACCGTCTCTCAGACTTCCATCGCGCACGTATTTCTACTTAGCATACTGCGGCCATCCTGCTCTTTCCTCCAAGGACACAGAGCAATGGGGTTTTTTGTGATGTCGCACCGGTCATTAACGCCAGTCCAAGTGCTCTGTTCACGTGACCAGAGCAATAGCCAGACAAGCCATGGTGGTTAAGTTTAGGAGAGAGCTGCGTGTTTCTCTCTGTTTGCTTTGCCAGGGAGTGGATTTACCGCTAAGGAGGGCACAGGGCGTTTTCGTCTCACTCTCTATTCTCATCCTTTTTAAGGGATTAGAGTTAGACTCTCAGCTCACGCTACGATGGGTTGGACTCGATGTTCTAAAAGTAGCCGGGTCTGTGACACGAAGCATGAATAATTACTGCATACAGTAAAGTATAATGTAGAAACACTATCGTTGCTGTTATTGTTCACCCAAACACCACGAAGGGCAATGTGAGGCTGTGTAAAGACACATACAACCATTTTATGTATGATGCAAATGTAAAACTAAACCATGACAATACAATGGATGATAGTGGTGATAATGGTGATATGATATTATTAATATTACTGCCATTATGGTCATCAATGTGACTACACTTGGCCTTATATAATGACACAAAATAGGGGGGTTTCATCTTTACTTTTCCTGTTTGTCTTCTTTTCCTCTTCCTGCTCCTCCTCCTCATTTTCGTTTAGAGAGGTGTCTTCTTCTTCTTCTTCTTCTTCTTCTTCTTCTTCTTCTTCTTCTTCTTCTTCTTCGTCTTCTTCTTTCTTCTTCTTCTTTGTCTTTCTTCTTCTTTCTTCTTCTTCTTCTTTTTCTTCTTCTTCTTCTTCTTCGTTTTACCTTGTGACAAATACCATAGCCAGTACTGTGCCGGATTTCCATTGGTTTAAACAAATCTTAAATAATCTTAAATGTTAGCGAACCGCCCAGAGAAACGTGAACAAACAAGTCACAAGACAAAACACAACGCGTTTCGACCACTCAGGTCTTCTTCAGGTGAGACACAAACGAATAAAATAACGAAAATTCACTTAGCTTTGATCGCTTCAGATCGCATCAGAGTTCAGCGCAAGGAAGAAGGCGTTGAATTTGTTTAGATTTCCGCCTGCAGTCGTCTCACTTTGCAATTAGTTCCATTGGTTTGTTGAGACTTTTAAACGCTGGAAGCCTTGTCTAGTCCTAGCTGGTGCTGCCATCCCTGACCCTTATCTCTAATCACTACCCCTGATTGTGCACTGATCGGTATCTATGATGACTCTACTCATTGTACACTGATTATTATGCACGACTGACACGCTCATGGCACACTGATCGTGATCTAAACCTGAAGACCCTCACTGCATGCTGATCATGATACATGACTGATATCCCTCCCTGTACGCTGCTCGTTATCTATGATTGATAACCTTTGCCGTATACCGATAATTTTTTTGGATATAACATAATCCACATTGTACACTAATAGTTAACTATGGTTGATAATCCTCATTGTACTGTGTATGTTTTAATGTTTATTAATGAACCTATATTGTACACTTATTGTTTATGATTAAGAAAACTCATTGTGCAAGTACCATTATCTATTATTGATGACCCCCGTCTTATACGGATCGTTGTCTGTGATTGATGACCTTCATTGTACATTATACATTAATTGTAATTTATGACCCGCGTTGTGCATTGCTCGTTACATATAATTCATTATTCTCATTGATAAATGAACCCATCCCTGCTTGATACTCCTCACTGATGACGGAGCCTTATCTCTGATTGATACCCTCATTACTGACTGAACCGCATCTCCAGTGAACACCCCTCATTGATAACTTAACCTTATCACTGGTGCATAACTCTCATCAATGACTGAACCTTGTAATTGGTACATAACTCTCATTGGTGACTGAACGTTATCTCTGACTGACACCCTCATTACTGACTTCACCTCATCTCTGGCTGGCTCCCCTCATTGATGACTGGACCTCATTTCCAGTTGAGTGTCTCCATTGACTGGCGACGTCACGTTCTGTTTCCTTTTAGCACGCTCTCTCAGACTTCAATCAAGCGTGTTCACTCTAATCATCACGCCAAAGACGTCCTTTTCTTTCCTGGCTGGAGAGGTTGTTTTATGATGCCATCTGGGCATTAATGCTAATCGACCAGCACTGTTGACGTAGCCAGAGATGAGCCAGACTAACTTGTGGTCGATAGTTTAGGAGGAAGCTGCGTGTTTCTCTGTGTTTGTTTGCCTAGTAGTGGGTTAAGCACTAAGGAGGGTACGGTGGCATTAGTCTGAAGCCTTCTATAGCTGACAATCCTTATGCATTACTGGACTTTCTCTCCTATTGATAGCCCTCAGTAATTACTATGGACTGGCAACGCCGTGTTCTGCTTCCTATTTAGCAGTCTCTTGCAGACGTCCATCACTAGCATAACTCTAATTACAATGCTGAACACATCCTGTGCTTTCTGGCCCAGGATACAAAGGGATTTTCTGTGATGTCATCATGGTTATTAAGAACAATCGACCGGCCCGGTTAGCATGCCAAGCGCATGAGCCAGACAAAGCCGTGGTCGATAGTTCAGGGGATTCTTGCATATCTCGGTGTGTTTATTTTGCCAGGAAGTGGATTTAGCCTTAAGGAAATCACACCCCGTTTTCGTCTCTCTATGCTTCTGAGGGAACCATTACATTTTGGCTCTCAACTCACGCTCTGATTGCTTGGCCTTGATGTTTTGAAAGTAGTTGTCTTCTGCTGACACGAAGCAGGAATAATTAGCTGCAGCAATATCACCCAGTTTAGGAATATTGCTGTTATTTTTGGTCTAGGCAAAAAGGTGGGGCAGAGTTAGGGTTTTGAAAAAACGCAGCTGATCGTTTCATGTGCAAAACAAATATCAAACCAAAAATGGTGCTAGTGAGCATAATATTACATTCTTACTTTGACTGTTGTGGTCACTAATGAGGCTGCACTTAGCGTTATATGATGGCATGAAAATAGGGATTTCTCACCTTCACTTTTTCATCTCATCTCTCCTACCTCCTCCAGCTCCTACTACACACAGTGTCGTCGTTGTCATCGTTCTTGTCGTCGTCGTTTGTCGTACTCTTTGATAATCTTCTTAGTCACAAAAACCTTCACCAACCATGCACCTACTTCATATCATCATGATGAGACTTTTTGAACTCTGAAACCCTCCTGGCATTATCTGGTCCCAGCTAGTGCTGCAATCCCTCAGCCTTATCTCTCGCTGAAATTCCTCATTATATTCTTATCATCTTTGCTAACTCTCATCGCACACAATTCACAAATTTGCTGTTTATGATGCTAGAGTCTAAAATCATCGACACGCGAAAAGACTTTGAATAAATTAACTAACTACTAACTCATCGAACACTGACTGCTACCCGTGATGGATACGCATTATTTCTGGTTGAGAACCTCACACTGTACTCTGGTCTTTATCTGTTATTGACGATCCTCACGGCACACTGTTAGCCATTTGTGACTGATAAACTTCATTCAGGCTGTTCTAGGATAAATGACCTTCTTTGTACACTGGTCATTGTCTATGATCAAACCTTACTGTGTACTTACCGTTATCTGTAACGGATGACCCTCGTTGTACACTGATCGTTATCTATGATTGATAACCTCATTTACACTGATTGGTATCTATGATTGATAACACTGATTGCATACACATTGTAATCTCTGATTGATAAACATCATTGTACAATGATCTTTAGCCTTGGTTTTGATCTTCATTATATACTGATCGTTACATGTTTCATAATCCTCATTACACAACGATGTTTATCTTGATGAACAATCCCTATTGTGCACTGATCATTCTCTATAACTGATGACTCTTATTGTACGCTGATCATAATCTATGCGTGATGACCTTAACTGCACACTAATCGTTATCTATGATTGATGATCCTCTTTATACCCTGATCGTTATATGTGACTGATTGCCCCAGTGTACACTGATCTTTTTGCATCATTGACGACTGTCATTGTAAACTGGACGTTATCTATAATTAATGGCCCTCATTGGTGAGTGAGTGCCAGCTCTAGTTGATATCCTTCATTCATGACTGAAATTCATCTCCAGTTGATATCTCTCATTGATAAGTAAACCTCCTCTCTGGCAGACACTTTAAGTGATGTCTGAACCTAAAATCTGGCTAATACCAGCCTCACTTCCAGTTGATAATGTCCATTGATTACCACGGGGCTTGCGACGCTATGTTCCTAATTCCGCTCAGCATGCTCCCAGATACTTCCGCTGAATAGGTTAACCCTACTCATCATTACGATGACGTTCTCTTTCCTGGCTAGAGAGTTCCTTAATGATGTCATCTTGGTCATTGACGCTGATCGAGCATCCATGTTGACGTGACCAGAGACGAGCCAGATAAAGCTATGGTGAATGGTTAGGAGGTAAACTGTATGTTTCTCTTTCTGTGTCAGGCCATGTAGTGGCTTAAGCATCAACTAGGGCACGGGTGGTGTAAGGCTGAAGCAGTTCCATGGTTGACAATCCTCATGCATTACTGAATCTTCAGTCCTGTGGATACCCCTCAGTGATTACAAGAGACCGTCAGCGCTGAGTTCTTCTCCTTATCTAGCACCCTCTCTCAGACTTCCATCACGTGCGTAACTCCAATTACCATACCTGCTTTTTCCTTGGCAGGACAGGAAGAGAAAGAGATTTGGTGTGATGTCATCCTGGTCGTTAAGGCCAGTCGACGAGCCTTGTTGACGTGGCCCAAGCATGAGCCAGACAATGCCGTGGTCGGAAGTGTCAGAGAGAGCTGCGTGTTTCTCTGTGTTTGTTTCGCTGGGAAGAGAATTTAGAACTAAGGAGGGCACGGGCCGTTTTCGTCTTTCTATGCTCTTGAGGGGATTAGAGTTAGGCTCTTAGCTCACGCTACGATAGCCTGGACTTGATGCTGTAAGAGTAGATAGTGTCTGCTGACACGAAGCATGAATAATTAGCTGCGGCAATACCAGCTAAAACAGAAACGCTTTCTTTACTCTTCTTATTTGTTTTTGCCCATTCAACCATGCAGGATAGTGTAAGGGTTATATAAAAACACAACTGCCAGTTTCACGTACAAAACAGATGTTTAAAAAAAGATAATGGGGATGAACGTGATGGTGATGATGATATCATGATACTATTATTATTGTTGATGTTATGGTTATCAGTGTGGTTGCGCTTGGTGTTACAAAAACTTTAGAAATAGGGATTTCTCACCTTCACTAGTTTTGTTCCGTTCACCTCCTGCTGCTCCTTCTGATCGGCAGTGGCGTCGTTCTCGTCGTCGTCGTCTTTAAAAATCGTCTTCGTTCTGATTGTTAGATGTACTACCATCAGTCCTGTGCCTCTCACTACCCTTCAGTATGGTCAAACTTGGAATGCCAGAACCTGCCTGACATAAACTGGTTCAGGGCGGTGCTGCCATCCCCAGGTTGTATTTCTGCTGGTACCCCTCATTGTACATTGATCTTCATCTAAGGTTGGTAACTTTCATCGCAGACTGATTGTCATTCATGATTGATGTAAATACATCGCCCATAGATCGTTATTTCTGGTTGATATATCTTATCGCACACTGATTTTTATTTATGATTGGTGACCCTCATGTGCACTGATCGTTATCGATTATTGACGACCCTCATTGAATACAAATTGTTGCTCGTGATTGATGACTGCATTGTGACTGATGACCCTCTTTGTACAGAAATCGTTCTCTATCATTGACGACTCCCATTGTATACTAAATGTCATCTAAGATTGCTGACTCGTTGTACTCTAATCGTTATCTGTGCCTGATGATCATCACCTTACACTGGTCGTTTTCTATGATCGATGACTCTCATTCTACCTTGGTCGTTATCTGTAATTGATGATTTTCTTGATGACCAAGACTTATCTCTCGTTAACACCTCTCATTGATTACTGAATCTCATCTCTGATGTTGATGATTGAACCTTATGTCTGTTTAATACCCTTTGTCAATGACTTAACCTCATCCTTGATTGACGCCCCTCATAAATGAATTAACCTCATCGCTGGTTGATAACTCCCGTTGATGGCTAAGCTTCATGTCTGATGAATATCCTCACCGATGGTTGTACTTTATCTCTATTTGCTAACCCTTAAAAATGACTGAACCTTATCTCTGGTTGATAACCCTCACGTACAACTTAACCTAATCTCCAGATGAAATTCCCCATTGATTACCACTGACTTGCGACGCCATATTTGCATGTCCATGTTGCATAGTCTCTCAAACTTACATCCTTAAGACATCCTACTCTTTCCTGGCTAGAACACGAAGAGAGCTTTTTGCATGATGTCATGCTGGCTATTACGACCAGTCCACCAACCCATTGACGTCACCAAAGCATGAGCAAGAAAGTATGCGGTCGATGCTTTGGGACGAAGCTGCGTGTTTCTCTGTTTGTTCTGCCTGTGAGTGGATTAGCCATTAAACGGGGCGCAAGTGGTATTCTTTATTTGCGGCTAAAAGAAGTTAGTTTAAGGCTGGCAACTTACGCTTCGACTTGCTAGTGTCACTGCAGATAGTGTCTTTTTTACATGCAACAATGTTAAGAGAGAGATGCAATATTACTTCCTATATTGAAAGTATATGACGTCACATGAAACAATAGGGAAGATGATAACGAAATGCAGAAGTAGGAAGAGGAGGAGCAGGAGCAGCGGTGGTGAAAGCAGAAGTAGCAGTAGCTGCAGTAGGGTTCTTCTTAGTTTTGTTTTTGCATTTGCCGTATGGTGATTCCCAAGAAAATCTCCTCCTCCTCCTCCTCTCCTCCTCCTCCTCCTCCTCCTCCTCCTGCTCCTGCTCGATCCTTCTCCTCCTCCACCTCCTCCTCCTCCTCTTCTACTTCTTCTTCATAATCTTCTTCATAATCTTCTTCTTCTTCTTCTTCTTCTTCTTCTTCTTCTTCTCTCTTCTCTCTCCTCTCCTCCTCCTCTTCCTCCTCCTCCTTCTTCTTTTTTCTTCTTCTTCTTCTTCTTCTTCTTCTTTCTTCTTCTTCTTTTTCTTCTTTTTTCTTCTTCTTCTTCTTTTCTTTTTCTTCTTCTTCTTCTTCTTCTTCTTCTTCTTCTTCTTCTTCTTCTTCTTTTTCTTCTCTCCTCCTCCTCCTCTTCCTCTCCTCCTTCTTCTTCTTCTCTTTTCTTCTTCTTCTTCTTCTTCTTCTCTTCTTCTTCTTCTCTTTTCTTTCTTCTTCTTCTTCTTCTTCTCTTCTTTTCTTCTTCTTCTTCTTCTTTTTTCTTCAAACGCCTTAACTGTCAACTAACCTATGCTGTACTCCTACAACTAGTACTGCTGTTGTTGCTCTTGCTGCAGCATCATTAGACAGTCGGTTACAGTCGGTTCTTTAGGAGAGGGAAGGGGGGGGGGGG
>CM031597.1:93207300-93222057 GCA_018398815.1 Conus ventricosus | reverse complement strand
TGCATCTCACAAGGTGGTACGCTTCTCTATCTGTGTGTTTAAGTCGGTCTGTTAATGTTTATGTCACCTCTCACCGGTGAAAAACGGTGTGTGTTGTAGGTGGTGTGTGTGTGTGTGTGTGTGTGTGTGTGTGTGTGTGTGTGTGTGTGTGTGTGTGTCTAATCTCTCTCTCTCTCTCTCTCTCTCTCTCTCTCTCTCTCTCTCTCTCTCTCTCTCTCTCTCTTTCTCTCCCTCTCTCTCTTTCTCTTTCAAGTTTCTCACACTTGGCTCTCTTTCACCATGAAGATGAAGAATATGAAATAACGGCAATAAATATCGAGCGGAGAATGAATATATATATATGTATATTATATATATATATATATTAATATATATATATATATATATATATATTATAATATATATAATATATTATATATATGTAAGCAAATCTTGAACAAACAAAAAGCGACTAATGCAAGCCACACAACCACACATCAAACAACAAAGGAAAAAAAGGAGATTCCACAAACTTTTTTTTTAAACTGCGATCTCCAACAAACAACAAAAAGCATGACACGACAAGCAGCAGCAGCCAAGAAACTGCGACAAAAAGAATTCATTAATCAAAGTTCAACGTTTTGCATGTACCACGAACACACACACACACACCCCACACACACACACACACACACACACACACACACACACACCACACACACACACGCACGCACGCACGCACGCACGCACGCACGCACGCGCACGCACGCACGCACGCACACACACACACACACACACACACACACACACACACACACACACACACACACACGCGCGCGCGCGCGCGCGCGCGCACACATACGTACACACACACATGCGCGCGCGCGCATGCACTCAAGCACGCACGTACGCACGCGCGCACGTACGCACGCACGCACCACAAAACACACACACACACACACACACACACACACACACACACACACACACACACACACACACACACACACACCCCACCACCACACACCACCACCACCACCACCACAACCACACACATACGTACACACGCACGCACGCGCGCACGCCCACACACACACACACACACACACACCCCACACACACACACACACACACAACACACACACACACATCACACACACACACACACACACACACACACACACACACACACACACACACACACACACACACATACACACACACAAACACACACATCACACCACACCACACCACACCACGCCACACCACGCCATACCACACCACACACAAATGTAAGCCTACAGACTAACGAATCGGCTCCTGCATCCTTGCCGGCCAGATAAACGAAGACAGAAAGAAGGGGGGGGAAGAGAAAGAAAAAGAAAGAAAAAATAGAAAAGAAAGAAAGAAGGGAAAAAGAAAAAAAGATGGAAAAAGGAGAGAAACAAACAATTCGGAAACAAAGACGAAGACAAAGTGAATCAAGGAACGTAAAAGAAAAACCCAAACACATAAAAGGGGGAACAAGTAAACAAAGAAAGAAAACAGACAAGGATAAAAAGGATTCTTTTTAATGATCAGAAAGACAAAGAAAAAGAAAGACAGAGACAGAGCCACACAGAGAGATTATTTTCAGATAGAGAGACAGACAGGCAGGCAGGGTGACAGACAGACAGACAGACAGATAGAGATATATAGATAGACAGATAGACAGACACATGGATAGGTGGATAGATACATAGATACATAGATAGACAAATGGATAGGTGGATAGATAGATAGAGAGGCGGACGGACAGAGAGGCAGAAAGACAGCCAGATGAATAGTAAATAGACAGACAAGCATGCATACATACATGCACACATATGTACATAAATCATACATACATACATACATAGTAAACAGACAGACAGACAGATTATTTTCAGATACAAAGACAGATAGACAAACAGATAGATAGACAGACAGATATATAGATAAATAAGAGTAAAGGCAGACAGACAGATGGATAACTAGATAGACAGACAGATCGATAGATGGATAGATAGCTAGATAGATGAACGGATTGAAAGATAGATAGATAGATAGATAGATAGATAGATAGATAGATAGATAGATAGATAGATAGATAGATAGATAGATAGACAGATAGAGACAGAGACAGAGAGACAGAAAAACAAACAGGTACAGAGACAGAGACACAGATTCGGGAGAGACAAACAGACAGACAGTCAGACAAACAGACAGACAGAACGGTAAGAAAAGAGGGTGACTCGCACCATTGCTAAGATTAAAAAAGCCGGAGAAATTAGAGAACCAAAAACAGAGAGAGACGATTAGGTGCAGGGATTAGGTGGCTTTTTGACGACGAGTCCAAGGCCAGAGAATTTATGGTAGCACAGAATTCCAGCTACTGAGCTAGTAAAGGGAGGTGAAAATGTGGAAACATTCTCTCTCTCTCTCTCTCTCTCTCTCTCTCTCTCTCTCTCTCTCCTCTCTCTCTCTCTCTCTCTCTCTCTCTCTCCTTGTCAAGCAATGGAAAACATGGTATTCAGCTCATTCCTGGTGCAGTTGAAATATTCTTATTATTGTTTGCGGATGATGTTATTTTGTTATCTGACTCTGTTATTGGGCTCCAGAATCAAATAAATAGTCTTAGAAAAGGGGCAGATCGATTAAAGTTAACAGTCAATCTTGACAAAAACAAATGTAATGGTTTTTCAGAAAAGGTGGCTACTTAAGTGACAGAGAAAGATGGTTTTATGGAAATGAAGAAGTAAAGGTAACAAACTCGTACAAATACTTAGGGATGGCTTTTACCACAAAGTTGAGTGTTAGCAGTGCTCTGTCTGATGTTTGCAGAAAGGCAAAAAAAGGTGTGATGGAAATTATGAAATCATTAAGAAGACTAAACACTATTGATATAAATTTATTTTGGAAGCTTTTCGATGCACAAATTCAGCCTATCCTAACATACGCAGCTGAAGTCTGGGGATTAGAACAAGACAGTAAACAGATTGAAAATGTCCACATGTTTGCCATAAAAAGATATCTGAATGTACCCCTACATACATCAAATAAAATGATATATGGAGAAACTGGGAGGTATTCCCTACGCGTTACAACTACTGTAAAATGCATCAAATACTGGTTAAAACTAGTCAGACTCCCCATGTCGAGAATATGTAGCAAGCCTACGAAATGCTTCTGTTACAACACGAATCTGGTCACTTTAATTGGGTGACAGAAGTACAAAAGACTCTGACTGAAAATGGCTTTGGTATTGTTTGGCTGAACCAGGGAGTTTGTTCCGAATATGGTTTTATAACAGAATTCAAAGACAGACTCATTTCCTGTTTCAAACAAAATTGGCATGCAGAAATAGATAATAACGATAATATAGATACTTCTGTTCCTTCAAAAATATTTTTCAGGCAGAAAAGTACCTAACGTTAGTTACAAATAAATGGCACAGAATCAGTTTGGCCAGATTTAGGTTAAGGGTTAGTGGTCTAAAAAACTGTAAGCAATGGTTCTTAAGTTCTGAATATTCGAATGACACTATTTGCCCATCTTGTGGAAATGAATTAGAAAACGAAGAACATTTTTTGTTTCATTGTACTACTTATGCTGACAAACGTAAAAGCTGCAGTGTGTTTTAATACTCGTTCATTCCACCAAAAAAAATGCTAGCGTTGCTTCAGTGTTATCTAATAATAATGAACGTGTTGTTAAAGAAGTGGCTAAGTACATAGCTGAAGCCATGTATGTGAGAAAAAAGATAATTGAGCAAAATACCGGTTAACATAAGGATGATCCAATGTGCGGATGTTCTGGGAGGCGGGGGGCTGGGGGGGGTGGTGGGCTGGCGGAATAGGGGGGGAGAGGGAAGGGTTAGTGGTCAAGTGTGTGTGATTATGGCGGTGTGGATGTTGGGGGATAATAGTAGAAAGGTAGCGGGTGGGGCGGAGGGAAAGGTGAGGACGTGTGTGTGTGTGTGTGTGTGTGTGTGTGTGTGTGTGTGTGTGTGTGTGTGAGTACGTATACGCATGAAATTTCTGCTTTTTGTATCGGTGAATGCATTTGCCAACCCCCTTGTCTAAAAGGCTTAACTGCTAAACGACAATAAAAAATGTCAGTGTCAGTGTCAGTGTCTCTCTCTCTCTCTCTCTCTCTCTCTCCCTCTCTCCCCTCTCTCTCTCTCTCTCTCTCCAGATAGATAGATAGATAGATAGATAGATAGATAGATAGATAGATAGATAGATAGATATGTCTGCTCTGTTCCCTTTTTATTTGAAATAAATCAAAATAAAAAGAGCAATAAGTAAATTGATAGAATGTGATGAATTCAGTTGTGCATTGTCAATGTGCTAGGAGAGCTACTATCCTTTTTTTAAAAAAAATGGATCATTTAGAGCATAACACAGAATAATAAAGTAATTACTCGAAGCCCAAGAAATATTTATTATTGTTCTGTGTGTGTGTGTGTGTGTGTGTGTGTGTGTGTGTGTGTTGTGTGTGTGTGTGTGTGTGTGTGTGTGTGTGTGTGCGCACGTGCACACAGACACACACACACACACAGATGGATATATACATATATAAATATATATATATATATATATAATATATATATAAAACAAGTTAAAAGAGGAGTCTTAAAACTATCGACAAATTTGTTTCTAGCGGCGTTGCGCTGTCGTCAGGATGGTTTTTGTTTGCCCACCGCCGATGTTATATAGCGTGTGGGCTCACGTTTGCGGTTGTTTGCACGTGCGGGTTGGCTGCACGTGTTTTTTTGGGCTTTCAGGTTTTTGTTTTGGATGTGTTCACTAACAACGATTTCCATTTATGCCTGCAGTTGTTTACTATTTCTGTTTTGGTGTTTAAAGTTGCTAAGTGTGGTTTGCATAGTATTAACCATTTTTCAGTTAAACATAGGTTGCACCTTTTTGAAACATTGCTGTATGGTGATGCTCTTTTTATGATTTTCCAGGATATATTGTAGCTTGTTTTTGCGTCTTTAAGTTTCCAGATATATTTGCTCAGTTCTGTTTGGTTTTTATATATTTTCTTTATTGAATGACTGTTTGTGGTTTGCATATCTGGTTTTGAAGTGGTTTTCAGTGATCCCTATGTATGTTTCTTTTCATTTTCTGATGTTACAGTAGCCTGGTATACAATGTTGTTGTGGAGACATTTATTGTTTAGTGGGCACTGCTCCTTTCTCGTGCAATTGCAAGATTTCCTTTCTTCACCCTTCTTTGCTGTGTTGATTTTCATTTTGTTGGATGCGTCAATCAGGTTTTTGAGGTATGGGCATACATGAGTACGATAGTTTGACAGTGTTTTTTGTTAAATATTTGGACAGTTTGTGCTCTTTTGGAAATGAAGTTGCTAGGATTTTGAAGAATTCTTTCCCTATGTTTGTTTTGATTTCCCGTCGTATGGGGGTTATACCATAATGATTTTCTTTTCCTATTTTTCTTGCTTTTATTTGTGTTGTTGTCCGGGTTGTATTGTAGTTTGTAATTGTATCCACTTGTTTGTAGTGCCTCCTGTATTCCACTGCTGCATTGTTGAACACTCTCTCATTGCATGACAGGTTTGATAGTCTCTTGTTTATGCCATGGGGTATGGTCTTTATACAGATGGTGGGTGGTTACTTTTGGTGTGTACATAAAGAGGTGTATCGTTGGGTTTTCTTGTATGGTTTATATATATGGTTGTTGAGATCCAGTGTTATGTCTAAGTAGTTCACTACCTTTTTATTTGCTTCAATGGTAATCTTTAAGTTGTGGTTTTGGAAGATTTTGCATAGTTCTTTCTTCTTATTTTCGATGGTTCTTGGTTGTTGTTCAGTGCGCAAGGCCATCGTCTCTGTATAGTCCGACTTGTGTTCCGAGTTTTTCTTGATGTTGGACAGCATGAATAGTCCGACCAGTTCACATGTTTCTGCACCATCATATGATCCCATGGTCACGTCGAATGTTGAGTTTCTGTTGGTTTTCCTGATCCAGGTTTCATTTTTGCTGTGTAGTAATGTTTTCTTGGTGTGGAGAATGATTTCCATTTCTGACCCTGTTATGTCTGTGTTGTTACTGGCAAACTTCAGGGCTTTGGTGAGTAGTTCCTCATCTATAGATGGTAGAAGTCTACTATGTCAAATGTGATGAATACTGTATTACTTTGTTTATTGAGTTTTTTGAACCATTGGATAACTTCGTATGTGTTCTTCCAGAGGTTGTCGATAGTTTTAAGACTCCTCTTTTAACTTGTTTTATATGTTGCTCCCCAAGGGGTTGAGCACTCAAAAAATTATTTTAGGCATTTTAAATTTACTGATCTATATAATATATATATATATATATATATATATATAAATATATATAATATATATATGTATGTAATGTATATATATATATATATAATATATATAATATATATATATGTGTGTGTGTGTGTGTGTGTGTGTGTGTGTGTGTGTGTGTGTGTGTGTGTGTGTGTGTGTGTGTGTGTGTCTTGCTTACTCTTTCATTCAAATAGGTCGAAAGGAAAAGGAAGATGTTTGAATTGATGACATGTGATTAATCGTAGTTTTACGCTAAAATAAATTTCCTATCCTACAACAGACAGATTACCATTCTGATTTTAAATGAATCATTTAGAGCATCACAGGTTAATGATGTAATTACTCAAAGCCCATAAAGTATTTAATCCTTGCTGTCTCTATGTCTTTCACTCGCCTCTGTCTGTCTGTCTGTCTGTCTGTCTATCTGTCTGTCTGTCTATCTGTCTGTCTGTCTGCTGTCTGTCTCTCTCTCTCTCTCTCGCTCTCTCCTCTCTCTCTCTCTCTCTCTCTCTCTCTCTCTCTCTCTCTCTCTTCGTCATTCTCTCCCACTCATTCTCATCTCATGAGTATATTGCTTCCTGGCTGCTTAGATCACTTGTGTTTTTTTGTTGTGTTTCATTTCTATACCCCCGGTTAAAAAATAACACATTTCATCAGACCTGGTGCAAGAAAATTATTCAGCAGCAAATTTCCAGGATCCGAATATTCACGCTGAGATGGCTCGACATCCTCGAGAAAAAACATGCAACAAGTTAATTAGCCTGGTACATAATCTCTCTCTCTCTCTCTCTCTTCTCTCTCTCTTCTCCTCTCTCACACACACACACACACACACACACACACACACACACACACACCACACACACACACACACACAAACAAACGAACGAACACACACATACAAACACCTCCCTCTCTCTCTCTCTCTCTCTCTCTCTCTCTCTCTCTCTTCTCTCCTCTCTCTCTCTCTCTCTCTCTCTCTCTCTCTCTCACCAACCCTCCTCCTAGCAGAGACTCCACGCGCCGGACACGACTTCATAGTGGAAATTCCTTACGAAGAGTCAGTCTGGAGAGGTCAACGGACTCTCACACTTCTGGGCCTTCATCTGCCACCACAGAACCTACAATCCGTGATCTCATGGCCACCTGAACATGAGAATGACCAGACGGACGCTAAGCTGGACGCGGTGAAGCAGAAGTCCACAGTCTTCGGGAGGACCACGCAACTCTTCACGCTGAGCTGAGGAGCTGAGGGAGGAGTGACAGAGCTGAAAAGAAAAATGGGGAGCTGCAGAAGACCAACAACAACCTACGTCAGAAGCTGGACGACTGCGAGAAACGGATCGATGATCTGGAGGGCCGTTCCAAGCGGAACACTTGATCTTCTACGGACTACCCAGGAGGACGGGGAGACCAGTGCAGACTGCGAGGGCCTGTGCGGGATCTGCTGACGGACAAGCTGGACCTGACGGATGACGTGGAGTTCGAACCGTGTCCACCGGCTCAGTTCCCGACCCGACTCGCCGGTGATTGCCCGATGCGCCTTTTATAAACAGAAGATGAACATTCTAAAAGCTAAAGGTAAACTTAAGGCTCTGAGGTCTACATTGGGGAGGACTTTTCAAAGGGGTCAGGGACATCCGACGAAGGCTGACTCCGCATTAAAAAGGGCAAGGCAGGAGGGGAAACGAGCCACGATTGTGTTTAACTATTTATTAATTGACGGCAAAAAGTTTTCTGTTGACGCTCGTGACAGACTGGTAGACTTCAAATAGGAAATCGGCCAGCCCAGTTTTGTTGAAGTTTTTTGTTTGTGAGGGAACTATCCTAAAAGAGACACCGGTGTCATCGCCCAGTGTGACCCAGAATGAAAGTGACATGCACGGGATTTGAATGTGGAATGACAGCGAGTGTGTTGAATCGGCTGACGAGAACTCTCGGTATGTTTCAACTTTGGAATGTGTGTCAAGTTCCGTACATGATTTTGGTGAACACAGGCGCTGGAAAATGTAGCTAGCAACGAAAGTAACAAAACCAGATCATTATCTTTACTTCATTGAATGTTAATGGATTGCTTTCAAAATTACAAAACTGATTTGTCTCATTTCTCTCAGTCGTTTGATTTTATCTGTTTAGTTGAAACGTTTATTGATGAACTTAAATCAACTATATTTTCTGGATATAGAATGTTTTCTTTATCTGCAATAAAATTAACAGCTAAAGGAGAAGATCAGGTGGAATCTTATGTCTCGTCAGAAATACATTTGTGTCACATGTCAGAGAGGTTGAAATAAAATCTGATATGTTTGGTGCGCTAATCATCAGTAAAACATTGTTTGGGGTAGACAAAGATATATTGTATGTGTATTCATACGTACCTCCAGAAGGTTCTCCTTATTATGCATGTTTTGACTCCGAGAATGGCATTGCATTGTTGGAAGATTATTTGTCTAGTTGTTTATTAGTCGTTGAAGATGTATATATATTGTTGTGCGGGGTAGTCGTACAGGTAGTGTTTCACATCATTGTCAAGGAGTTTCCGATATTTTGAATTTTCAACATGCAAGTCATCCATTGAGTGTCAATCGATTTTCAGAAGACTCTGTATTGAATAATTATGGCAAACAGTTGTTGAATATGTGTACTGCATTTGATTTGTGCATTCTCAACGGTATGTGTTATGGCGACCAGCAAGGTTGCTACACGTACATATCAGATACCGGATGCAGTGTGAATGATTACTTTGTTATGTCATGTGAATTGTATCATTGTTGTGTGATTCATGCGAATTACGAGTATCTGAGAGATTTGACTCTGATCATATGCCTGTGGAACTTCATTTGAGTTTTTTGTAGTGACAATGTCATGTCGGAGACAAATTCTTCTGTCAACAGTTTTACGTTGGAAAAATATGTATGGAATGAAGATTATGCTAATGTGTTCATGAATAACATTGTTTCGCAACAGATTCATGAGAAAATTAACTATGCCGTCGGTCTCATTGATGTCAATATAAATGAAGCCTTGAATATTTTCAATACATGTATTAAAGATGCTGCAGAGTGTATGAAAAAAGAAATAAGAATTAATAATGATTTGAAGTCCAAAGACTGGTTTGACACTGAATGTCATCAAAATAAAAGAAAAGTTCGTAATTTACTTAAGAAATTTAAACGTACACATGACAAAGAAGATCGTAACAGTTACTGTAGGGCGAGAAGAGAGTATAAACATTTGCAAAGGATAAAGCGGAAGCAATTTAACAACACATTACTGACAGAACTGATCGCATCTATAGAGAATCAAAAAGAATTTTGGAAGAACGTACATCGGCTTTCATTAAAAAGAAGACAACCAGCGAACAGTATTAGTATGGAAACCTGGTATGAATATTTTTACGACACTTCTAACTAAAGATTTTGAGCATAATCGTGAATTTCAGTGGAATCAAGACGAAGGGAAAATGATTATTTAAACCGTCCAATATCCAAAGAGGAGGTAGTAATTGCATTAAGGAAAGTTAAAAACCGTAAAGCTGCTGGGCCAGATGGTATAATTGGTGAACTGCTGAAGTATGCATGTAAAACAGATGTAATTTTGAACTTCTTGTTACCTTCTTTAATTCTTTATTCAACAAGGGAATTTATCCTGAATGTTGGACTGAATGTATTGTTCTACACTGTACAAAAAGGCGACGTGAATAATCCTAACAATTATAGAGGAATTTCTTTAAGTGACACGAGCAGCAAATTGTACAGTACTATCATCAATCATAGGCTGCAGTGATGGATTGAAGATAATAATATTAACTGGCGAATATCAGGCAGGATTTAAACGCAATTATTCAACAGTTAACCATATGTTTACTTTGATGGCCTTGTGCAAAAACAGTTTTCTTTAAATCGTAAGTTATATGTAGCTTTTATAGACTTTGAAAAGGCATTCGATTCAGTGAATAGAACTCTTCTCTGGCCTATTCTGTTAAAAGCTGGCGTTCATGGTAAGCTGCTTAAGTGTATAATAAGCATGTATTCCTGTGTAAAAGTTAAAAGTACGGTGTGGGGGTAACATGGCTGATTATATTCAATGTACATCAGGTGTAAAACAAGGGGATGTGTGTAGTCCTGTTTTGTTTTCTCTTTTTATTAACGAGTTGACTTTAGAAGTGGTTAAAACTGGAAAACATGGTGCACAATTTACCTGTGATATTCTAGAATTGTTTATACTTCTTTTGGCTGACGATGTTGTTTTGATGTCTGAAACTGTTATAGGCTTGCAGACTCAACTAAATAGTCTGTTCCGATCTGCAACTTCACTCCAGTTTAAAAGTCAACATGTCAAAAAGCAACATTATCGTGTTTAGAAAGGGTGGGTATTTAGGAATTAGAGAAAAGTGGACTTACAATGGAGTGGTGATGCTTGTAGTTAACGCATATATATATTTGGGAATATATTTTTCAACAAAATTAAGCTTCACTTTTGCATGTAAAGATCTTGCAAGTAGAGCCAAGCGTGCATTACTCTGCATTATGCAACAGCTATCAAAATTAGAAAACACATCTTTAAAACTATTTATGAAATTGTTTGACTCTCAAGTACAGCCCATCGCACTGTATGGAGCTGAACTTTGGGGCCTTTATGATTCTGCTGCTTATTGTGAAATGTTCATTTATTTGCGCTGAAGAAGTTTTTAACGAGTGAGCATGAGAACACCTAACGATTTAATCTATGGCGAAGTAAACAGATATCCGATATATTTGAATTCTGCATCAAGCGTATACGCTATTGGCTAAAAATAACACAAATGGAAATCTCAAGGTTGCCAAGGAAAGCATATAATATGTATATGATTTGGATGCGAGAGGAAGAATAAATTGGATTTCAAATGTGAGGGTTAGATTATATGAACTTGGTTTTGGTTTCGTGTGGTTACAACAGGGTGTCGGAAATATGAATGATTTCCTTCGGATATTTCGGAATAGACTAATCGATTGCAGATGGCAAGAATGGTCATGTCATATTCAAGAAAGCGACCGTTTGCTTTTACAGACAGTTCAGAAGTGTGCATTGTGTTCCATCATATCTATCAATTAAAATGGACAATCATTTAAGGTATATTATGACAGAGTTCAGATTAGGTATTCTGAAATTTTTGTTCATTATTATCGTTTATAGGAAGCATAGCAAATGTGATCTCTCTGTCCGTTGTGTAAAAATGCCGAAGAAAGTGAGGTCCACTTTGTGTTCTGCTGTCCTATTTTGAATGATCTGAGGAATCAATTAATTGATCAAAAATATTCTAAGCATCCTTCTTTATTTCGACTCTCATTACTCATGGCATCCACAAACGAAGCCACCATAAAACGTTTTGCTGTTTTTCTTGTACAAGGCGTTTAGGATTAGAAGTATAGTATGCAGTTAAGAATTAATTGTTGTGTACTGTTTGATATTCAGTCAGTCGATTACCTGTTGCACTTTGATGAATATTTGATTGATTTGTTCCTGTTTCTTTTTCGAAAAGATTTGTTCACATTACCCCCTTCATTATGGGCTAGGGCCTATATGAATAAAACATCCGTATCCGTATCCGTATCTCCTCTCTCTCTCTCACTCTGTCTGTCTGTCTGTCTGATTCTCTCTCTCTCTCTCTCTCTCTCTCTCTCTCTCTCTCTCTCTCTCTCTCTCTCCTCTCTCTCTCTCTCTCTCTCTCTCTCACGTGTTATCCTATGGATGTCCTGATCTGTTCCTTGAATGTGTGTGTGTGTGTGTGTGTGTGTGTGTGTGTGTGTGCGTGCGTGCGTGCGTGCGTGCGTGTGTGCGTGGTGTGTGTGTGTGTGTGTGTGTGTGTGTGTGTGTGTGTGTGTTGTGTGTGTGTGTGTGTGTGTGTGTGTGTGCGGGGAGGTGAGCGGCCAGGGAAGGGGGGGAAAGGATGTGGGAATGTGCTGGTGGTTGTTTTTCCCTTCATGTGATTTTGTATTCAGTCATTCAAATGCCTTTCTATTTTTTCTTGTCAGTTCAAAATGTAGTTCTTGCTTAGGTTTTCCTCTTTTGTCTTCGTAAATGTCTTAAATATAGTTTCATCCCGCTCTCTGTCTATATGTGTACGTGTGTGCTGGCATGCGTGCGTGCATGCGTGCGTGCGTGCGTGCGTGTGTGTGTGCGCGCGCGCGCGCGCGCGCGCGCGTGTGTTGTGTGTGTGTGTGTGTGTGTGTGTGTGTGTGTGTGTGTGTGTGTGTGTGTGTGTGCGTGTTTGTGTGTGAACGCGCGCGCACACGCCCTCGAGCGTCCATATGTTTAAGTGTATGCGTGTGTGTATGTGTGTGTGTGTGTGTGTGTTGTGTGTGTGTGTGTGTGTGGTGTGTGTGTGTGTTTCCTCTCTCTCTCTCTCTCTCTCTCTCTCTCTCTCTCTCTCTCTCTCTCTCTTTCTCCCCCCCCCCCCCCCCCCACTGATAGCATTGACCATATCTGTACTCCTAAAATTTTCAGGTTTCTGTGGTCTTAGCATATTTTCCGAACGCTTTCCATCCGACAATTGCCGTCTGTTCAGTGCTAAACAAAAGTAGTACTTGTGACAAACTGTACAAGCCAATACAGAACAAACAATTCGTTGAAGCATGTGTAAAATGATGTACACTTTCATTCAGGTTATTTTCATTGTCTGGGATGTGAAACAAGAATATATGCAAAGTCGCATAATGTTCACGTGTTGCATGCATGAGTTTGCGATGGCATTCATCCCAGGAGGAATCCATGGCATTTAGGTAACACCAAGCGCCTTAGAATGACTCTTTTTGCTACTTGCAGAAAATGTAATACTGTTACCAGATACGGCTGTAAGTCTGCCGAATCAAAGGAATAATCAAGAACAAGTGAGACATCGGCAGGCACTATTTATAATTCAATCTAAATACCAAAAAAGATGTAACAGTCTACAAGAAGATCGGCTATCCTGGAGTTAATGAAAGGTGCGACAAGGGACAAATACGTATGAATGTTTACGCTTGATATTCACATCAAAATTAAGTGAGTACAGCTCTCTGAGACCTGAGAAGGTTAAAAAAAAGGAGAGAGAGAGAGAGAGAGAGAGAGAGAGAGAGAGAGGAGGAGAGAGAGAGAGAGAGAGAGAGAGAGAGAGAGAGAGAGAGAGAGAGATGGTGGAATTCTAGATATTATACCAGTAATTGCATATAATTGATTAATGCATTCACTGGAATTTGTTTGTTGTACAAAGTGACCCGATTTTTGGTTTATGCCACCAGGCTTATGATTCAGAAAATAATGAAAATAATAGAAAAATAGCATATCTGTGCCATCAAACGATTTCTGGACATTCCATGGCACTACTGAAAAAATGGCAAGTTTATATGCCCAATCTGAAAGATATTAATCCTCTTCTCAGTAGGACTGCTGTAAAGTACAGAGAAGGTTAGTACACTACCGATGAACAAAGTCTGTAAAGCCTATCCAATGTTGCTAAAATAAGAATCCGGAGGAGGCAAACCGGGCGCCAAATAAAGAGAAAAAAAAATGGATTTGGAATTGTCAGGCTGTGCCACAGAGTAGGTGATGAACAGAGGGTTATATCGGAATTTAACAACACGCCAATCTAAAGTTATAAACAACGTTTGCATTCTGACTCAATACACAACAATAAATATCAATAACGTATTTCATTCAAATATGTTTGACTGTTTGAGCCGGTAAGATATTTAACATCAAGTCATCTGTTATCTGTCAACCGACACCCCACAACCCGCTCGGGTCGTAAGGGCGCTGCCCAATGGCTTACTTCCACTTGACCCGCTCGCGACTGGTTTTAAAGCTTTTGCCACCGGTCCATTCCATGACGTTGTCCGACCGTCTCTTTCTCTGGCATTCCCTTCTCCTCTTTGCTTGTACCGTTTCTTGTACGATGGTCTTGGAGAAGCCACGCGATCTGGTTATGTGGTCATACCACTTCCATCACAGATCTGTCACAGGTGAACAAACGAGACAAGTTCAAGCAAAGTTTAGGATAAGGGTATTATGGTTTAGGCAGCAAAGAACATCTTTATTATTTCAATAATCACGAAAATTCAGATTACTCACTGTGTGGTCCAAAGTCAGAAGACGAACTACACTTTCCGCTTCTGTGTCAGCCTTGCCGATGACCTTGTCGAAGCAAGGAATATTAGAAAAGTTAGGAATTGATGTTTTAAATGCAACGTCACGATGTATTTTGTAACCCAGAACACCTTTTTCAAAGAACGGCACTTGAATTTTACAGGGGGGGGGTGTGTGTGTGTGTGTGTGTGTGTGTGTGGTGTGTGTGTGTGTGTGTGTGTGTTGTGTGTGTGTGTGTGGTGTGTGTGTGTGGTGTGTCGCAGCGTGTGTGTGTTCGTAGGCGTGTGTGTACGAGGAGGAGAGAGAGAGAGAGAGAGAGAGAGAGC
>CM031597.1:93192300-93204800 GCA_018398815.1 Conus ventricosus | reverse complement strand
CAACGAATATCATTGATTTAAAAACAAGTTGTTGAAAAGAATCTGTGTTCTTTTTCGTTAAACTTGAAAGGAAACCGTTGTTTATTTTATCTTTGCAGCATCCACGCGCTTTGTGAATATTTTACAAGAATTCTAAATGCTAATGCGCGTATCATGAGATTGTCGAGAGAGAACATAATATCTTGAAATAAACCTCCGTCAAAAAGCAACAACACACTTGATTACATTACAATTATCTTTTTGTGTGTTTATACAAATCTAGGATTTAAAAAAGACGCACTCTATATAAACTGCCTTCGGATTAAATTTCTAAGCAAAACATTTTTAAGACTAAAATCCAAAAATACACTGTGAATTATGCTAATTGTGCAATCTAAATGGCATGTTTATAAACCAGTGATAAACAGCTGCTGTTTTTGCATGGAGGCTGTATGTTTTAGGCTATGCTGATAAGCGATTACAGAGAGAGAGAGAGAGAGAGAGAGAGAGAGAGAGAGAGAGAGAGAGAGAGAGAGAGAGAGAGAGAGAGAGAGAGAGAGAGTCTCACACACGTTCAAGTGCATGTATGCAATCATCAAGACTGTATACATATCATTCAGATTTTGAAACGGAAAACCCATCAAATAATCGTTCACGAACAGCCATGTTCCTTTACTTTTCATTTCCAATGAGCTGAGTGTCACACGTCCCACATCCTGGTCTCCCGAGTTCTCTGGGAACCTTGCTTTTCTCGTTTTGCACTCCTCGGGAACAGATTTCAGAAGCAGATTCAATTTTACATAACGAGTCTACAACGGAACGGCAGTGGGATCACATTTACTGTATTTGAGCAATTTTACTGTTCCTGTTGTCATACTGTATATCGGTAGAGACCAGAGGAACTTTGGAATCGGTTTGAACTGTAGGCACCAGGAAGCCCACACTAGTCTATGGCCTGCTTGCTCTCTTCTTGCCGTTTGCTTGGTTTCCTTTTACCTCTTTATGTCTTTCAAGGAATCATTATACTACCTTCCAGACCTCTTTACTACTTCTCCTGTCCGTGTTTGAAGGGTTTGACGGAATGTAGTGAATATGACTGTTTCGTCTATTTCGCCTTTCCGCTGGGAGATGCGCCTATATTTTTTAGGTTTGAGACATCCTGGATGAAGTGACACTCGTTTAACTGATTTTTGTTGTTGTTGTTGTTGTTGCTGCTGCTGCTGTTGTTATTGTTTAGCTGTCGTCGTTGTTGTTGCTGCTGCTGCTGTTTTCATTGTAAAGGAACTGTCTGATCATCAATGAAGGCTTTTCAGAGATTCTTCGTTATGCATTTCCGAGGTCTGTTGAACCTGTGAGGATCGTTGCTGTTTTCAAGATGAGATCTATCGCCCAGACAACCATGCTAGAGAAAGTGCACAGTCCGTTGATATGTCAGCTTTCAGATCGATCCCGTCCGTTGTGTGTTCATTTGTAGAGAACATCTGAATAAGAGCCCATGGAAATATTTCTTCAGCATTTCTCAGATGTTCCTATGGAAATGATACATCTTGAGGGCTTTTTGAATCTTGTGTAGAACTGGTCTATATATATTTGCCAGATCGAACCATATCTCGTCGAGTTCCCTTTTCTCCGCCCCACTTCCTTGGATTGCTTCCCAAATCACAGTGGCATGTTCAATGCAGATGTGCCTCCGTTCTGGACTAACACGTCCAAGTACTTTTGTTGGTTGGTTGGTTGGTTGGTTGGTTGGCTGGCTGGTTGGTTGGTTGGTTGACTGGTTGGTTGGTTGGTTGGCTGGCTGATTTAGCCAACCTCGCTGCTATTACAGAAAAGATTTTTGCCTCAAAGTTCAGAAGCCATATTGGTCTGATGAACCGGCTGACGTCATTCATGATCTGCTCTTTGGGAATGTACTCTCCATCGACTATCATCTATTAATCGTTTATCTTTTTCTTGCTGGCCTTTCTTTGTGGAGCCACTCAAAGACATTGGGACATTCCTTGTACAACAGGATCCGTTCTGTTGTCGGCGTATTAAAGTCGTCCTGTTCTTTGCACTAATCAGTATTGTTAGTTCCATTCTGAGTGACTTCGATTTCGTGGTAATTATGTCGGTTGATTTCCGAGTTTACGGCTAATATGCATGAAAGGAGAAGTACCCTGTTTAGCTACTGAGTGCACATGCCCGGGTTAGTTTCCATCGCAATTTTCAATCTGTTTCCGAGTTGGTCATGAGGACGACAGACGGGGGAACTAAGTGAGTGAAATTGTTTCAAGAGATTGTAAGAAAAAAAAAGGTGGAATTAATCTCACGATGGAAAGTGTGGCATTCCATTTTCTGACTATTGAGATCTTGTGTGTGCTGGTGGGTTAGGTGGGTGAGTGTAAGCCGGCGTCACACACACACACACACACACACACACACACACACACACACACACGCACACACGCACACACGCACGCACGCACCACACGCGCGCACGCACGCGCGCGCGCGTGCGTGATGAGCCATCATCAAACGCCATACAGCATTAACTGCAAAAGAATGATAATGACGACAGAGGCTTGTAATATTCAGTGTAAATCATGTTTAACTTTCTTCACTGTCTCCGTTTATATTTTGATGTCAAAGCAATCTTACCCCACGAAAGCCTCGTACCATTGTCATTAAATTACTTTTCTGTCAATCTTGCCCCGAGAAAGCCTCGTACCATTGTCATTAAATGACTTTTCTGTCATTCTTACCCCAAGAAAGCCTCGTACCATTGTCATTAAATTACTTTTCTGTCAATCTTACCCCAAGAAAGCCTCGTACCATTGTCATTAAATGACTTTTCTGTCAATCTTACCCCAAGAAAGCCTCGCACCATTGTCATTAAATGACTTTTCTATCAATCTTACCCCAAGAAAGCCTCGCACCATTGTCATTAAATGACTTTTCTGTCGTGCAAGGCCCAATTTGGTCACAAAAGATTTCTGAATCGATGAGTCGTGAAAGGTCTGTCTGTTCGGACCCATTAAGAGGGACAAAGGGGAGAGGGGAAATTTAAACTAAGAAATGTATTCAGTATTTCACACACCCATGCATCAGGGGTTAGTTATTTACTGTGTATCTGCGTCGTTACCATGGTAGATTTTTCTTCTTTCTTTCCCTACCTCCATCTGTCTGTCTTCTCTTTTATTTTTTTAAAAAAAATTTTGCATCTCTCTGTCTCTCTCTGTCTCTCTGTCTCTGTCTCTGTCTCTCTCTCTCTCTCTCTCTCTCTCTCTCTCTCTCTCTCTCTCTCTCTCTCTCTCTCTCTCTCTCTCTCTGTGTGTCTCTCTCTCTCTGTCTGTCTGTCTGTCTGTCTCTCTCTCTCTCTCTCTCTCTCTCTCTCTCCCTTTTCTCTCTCTCTCTCTCTCTCTCTCTCTCTCCACTTTTGTTTTTCTTGTTGTCTTCCTTTTTATAAACAGAGTGAAAGTCTCAGTTCACCGAACATTAGCACATAAATAAATCCCGACACTCTGTATATCAAATGCCAAAATAGTTCAGTCCGCCAGGGAATGCCCATTAGTAATACAGCATAGAGACTAACATGGTGGGTGAGAGTTGTGTTTCTGAAAAGAAAAATCGGAAACCAGAGAGGGAGAAAGTAGAGGATGGAGGTCCCACCCTAAACCATTTCTAAGATATAGAGGTACCTAATTAAGAGGTTGGAAGACCACCACTCAAAAAAAGAAAGAAAGAAAAAAAACCAAGAAATGTCCGTCATTATGGGTATTTGCCCTTATCACCCTCTAATGGGGGTAATAGATTAAACTCTGCTTAGAGGGTAAGGTTATGGTTATGTGACATACTCGTGATTGTTATTTTCGTGCTTTAGGACGTGCTTCAATCTAAAAAGGTCTTCAGCAGTCTAATACACGCAGACAATTACCAGCTCAGATAGATTATTACATCAGGTCTATGTGATGCTTTGACACTGTCCTTTTCCTCATCCAGTGTTGGTGGCTTACCACTGAACATTTTCCCTGGCGCAGTAGGCCGCAGAAAGCCCTGGATGTCAGGTGGTACTTCGCTAAGAGGGCTGAAATACGCTGCTCCAGATAGTTTCCCTGTAGAATTGGGAAAGGTGTCTGAAAAAGCCATTTTTCCGCCTTCTGCTTCTTGTTGAATCTGTTTTGCTGAGCTCACTGTGCGTTGCTTTTTGGATCTTCCTGGAATTCTCTAGCTCTTTCTTCTCAAATTCTAAGATAACCGTTACCTGCTTCTTGAGATTTCTCTTTCTTTTCCCGGATGTCATCCATTTTGTACTGGCATCGGGATTTTTTTTGGTAGTTGTCAACTTTTTCTATTTATTCCATAGGTGTCCCTACGGGTCGAGTATACAGTGTCTTCAAATGTGGCTAGTTTATGTTCTGTTACCAGTCAGGGCATCCAGTTTGTGGATCTTTCTTCATCTGTTAACTCCTATTCCTGTTTTGCATTTGCGGGTATGGCAAGATGAGTTCCTGGCGTTTGGCGTCGGGAGCCTGTACAATCCTCTTGTCTGGATAATCAGCGCGGATGTCCCTAGCGCGGGAGTTTGAATCCTGGACTTTGTTTTCCGACGTTCTATCTGCTTGCCCAAAGCACTGCTGTTCATTCATCAGACTCTTTGTTGCCCACATTTTCGTCTTGTGGACATTCATGGTGGAGAATTTTCTTTCTCAAACATATGGGAATTTGGCTTGTCTTGTACTCGTTGTCTGTTGTAGATTCCCCATAGTAATCGGGCCAGCGCCGACGGATTCATCACCCTCCCCCCCCCCCCCCCCCCCCCCCCCCCCCCCCCCCCCCCCCCCTCCTCCCCTTCTACCAGCTTTCGGTGAATTCCGAGGTTGTATTTCGTTTTGGGATCGAGAAATATGTTAGAAAAAGGCAACGTAGAGAGCCAGCTCACAGAGCGAGTAAGTTTGGGCCTTGCCCACCGTCATCTGGTCTTTCCTTAACGAATTCCTGAAGTCAAAGGCTTAGCCATGTTACAGGGAGAGCTTGACAGAGGTTCTTTGGAGGAAAACCGTCTGCTTTCAAAGTTTAATTGACACTGTCATGATTCGAATCTGCATCACCAGGATTTCTTCAGAACAAGCTGCTTTTATCGGGGTGTTTTTCACTTGCAGATACCGGACACCTGTTCCATGGTTCGGAAGTTCACTTATGTACCTTCTCGACCAGATCGAGTTGGAACTCTTTTCAGATGCTCAACCGTTGTCTTTAGAGCTCTGGTCCTCTTTTTTTTTACCAGAAATTGAAAGCTCGTTTATAAGATTATAGACAGAATGACGAGCCTTGTAAATCCCCTTGCTCCAATCTCCCTGGTGGGGATTTTAGCTCTGCGGTAAGCTTCCATCAAGCCGCTGGTTAAACCAGCCTACTTCTCAGTCTGTTAAAGGTGAGCTTCCTTCATTGTTCATTCTGTTGCACCGTGAATTCAATCAGGGTCATTTGCTTTGCAGAACCTCAGTGGTTTACTATATCATTCTGGTCTCATGCCATCATTCCTGATCATGCCTAGGTGGTTCTCCCATTCTGGAAGGCCTGCTGCGCATTTCCAGTTATCCACTCCATCATGTGTCATTAGGCTGATTACACGAAAACTTCTCTCTCTCTCCTCTCTCTCTCTCTCTCTCTCTCTCTTCTCTCTCTCTCTCTCTCTCTCTCTCTCTCTCTCTCTCTCTCTCTCTCTCTCCTCTCTCTCTCTCTCTCTCTCTCTCTCTCTCCTCTTTGTATCCACTTTACACAATCTAGTTTCAGTAAATATTTTGACTTTTATTCATACCGTTAACTGTTCAGATTCTGGACCTCTATCTTGAAAATTTACGTCATAAGTTAGATTGGCATGTCGGAATTCTGTCAACACATTTAAACGCATTTGTTTGTCTACCGTCGTTGTTGAATTAGTGACACTGTAATTCATTTTGAATTTCTTTGATTTCATTAATTACTGATTATTTTGTTTTTTTATTTCATATTAAAATTACAAGCTCATTTCTTTCAGACTTTTTGTGGATGTTTCAGATAACAGTTGGTGTTTGGACTTTCGAGGGAACATTTAATGCCAGTTAATATTCTAGACTTTCTTCATCTCCTTACTTTCCTGCAATTCCATCATTTCTACTGGCGTGTGATTACAGCCGATGTCTTTTTTTTATAGTGTGTAGATGTCACTGATTATACTTAATATGGTGTGTTGTATTCCGATGTCACATATTGTCGTGTATTTCTTTTACTATTATAGATGCGTTCGAATGTATGTCCCATTCTTTCTTACAAGAAACATTTTCAGTCAAAGAGAGGAGGGCAGCACAGTGATAGCAAATATCAAGAATGTTCTTAGAACAGTGAATGGCACATGTGGCTGGGCAGTGACTTTGTTCCTTTTGTATCATATTAGTTATTAGTTCCATTTCAATTTCTTGGAGAGAAAAAAAAAAGAAAAAGAAAACGCTCTTTCACTTTGAGAGGAGGAGGCGGCATTCGGAAATGCCTTCTTCCATTTTGATCTTGGGATCCGAGCTCTCGGATGGGCCGCCGAGGTCGGCTGGACATTAAACAACGGTTTGTTGACTGGTTTCAGCTGCAGCAACCAGGAAGTGTGAGGCGAACGGCACGTGGTTCATATCCCCCAACTCCCACAAGGAGTTCATCAACTACACCGCCTGCACCCACGATGAGGTGAGTCGCGGGAGTGGACTGTGTTGTGTTGCACTGTACTTGACCGTTTTGTGCTGTGTTGTACTGAATTGTGCTATATTTAACTCCATTTTGTTATGATATACTCCTCCAGCATATCAAAAATGTAGTCACTAGACCAGCTGCACCCTTGGACGATTTTGGGTAACAAATTGGACTGGGTTGTACTTTCCTTTACTATGCTATGTTGTGCAATACTTTTTGTGTATCATACTGAAGTAGCACCTGTCAGGAATACGCTAAACTGGATGCATCCACAAGACGGTGAGAAACGGGATCGACGGAGATGTGTTATTCAGTACTGTACTGTACAGTACTGTCCTGTACTCTAGTCTACTCTACCTTACTCCACTCCACTCTGCTATACTCCACTCCACTCTACCCTGGTCTACTCCACTCCATTTCACTCTACTCACCTCCACTCCACTCCAATCTACTCCACTCCCCTCCCTTCCACTCCATCTCACTCCAACCTACTCTATACTCACCTCCCCTCCCCTCCACTCTCCTCCATTCCACTCCATCTCACTCCAACCTACTACTCCCCTCCACTCCACTCCCCTCTCCTCCCCTCCCTTCCACTCCATCTCACTCCAACCTACTCTACTCCCTTCCACTCCACTCCACTCCCCTCCCTTCCACCCCATCTCACTCCAACCTACTCCACTCCCCTCCCTTCCACTCCATCTCACTCCAACCTACTCCACTCCCCTCCACTCACCTCCCTTCCACCCCATCTCACTCCAACCTACTCCACTCCCCTCCACTCCCCTCCCTTCCACCCCATCTCACTCCAACCTACTCCACTCCACTCCACTCCACTCCCTTCCACCCCATCTCACTCCACACCCTACTCCACTCCCCTCCACTCCCCTCCTTCCACTCCATCTCACTCCAACCTACTCTACTCTCCTCCCCTCCATCTCCACTCCACTTCACTCCAACCTACTCATCACTTCCATCCACCTCTCCCTCCCCTCTCCTCCCCCTCCCATTCCACTCCATCTCACTCCCAACCTCACCCCTCTACTTCACTCCACTCCCCTCCCCTCTCCTCCCCTCCCTTCCACTCCATCTCACTCCAACCTACTATCCACTCCCCCTCCACTCCACTCCCCTCCACTCCCCCTCCCTTCCACTTCCATCTCACTCCAACCTACTCTACTCCTTCCACTCCCCTCCACTCCCTCCCTTCCCTCCATTCACCACTCCAACCTACTCTACTCCACTCCCTCCCTCCCTTTCACTCCATCTCACTCCAACCTACTCTACTCCTCCCCTCCACTCCACTCCCCTCCACTCCCCTCCCTTCCACACCATCTCACTCCAACTTACTCTACTCCCCTCCACTCCCCTCTCCACTCCCCTCCCTTCCACACCATCTCACTCCAACCTACTCTACTCCCCTCCCCTCCCTTCCACTCTATCTCACTCCAACCTACTCTACTCCCTTCCACTCCCCTCCGCTCCCCTCCCCCTCCACTCCCCTCCCTTCCACTCCATCCACTCCAACCTACTCTATCCTACTCCCCTCCACTCCCTTCCTTCCACACTATCTCACTTCAACCTACTCTCTCCCCTCCACTCCACTCCCCTTCCTCCACTCCCCTCCCTTCCACACATCTCACTCCACCTACTCTACATCCCCTCCTATCCCCTCCCTCCCTTCCACTCCATCTCAACCTATCTACTCTCCCTCTCTCCCTCCATCTCACTCCTACTCCCCTCCCCTCCCTTCCACTCCATCTCACTCCAACCTACTCTACTCTACTCCCCCCTCCACTCCCTCCCTTCCACACACTCACTCCAACCTACTCCCCTCCCCTCCCCTCCCCTCCCTTCCTACACCAATCTCACTCCCCTACTCTCCTCTCCTCCCTCCCCTCCCTTCCACTCCATCTCACTCCAACCTACTCTACTCTCCCTTCCACTCCCCTCCACCTCCCCTCCACTCCTCCTTCCACTCCATCTCACTCCAACCTACTCTACTCTACTCGCCTCCACTCCCTCCCTTCCACTCCATCTCACTCCAACCTACTCTACTCCCCTCCACTCCCTCCACTCCATCTCACCTTCCAACCTACTCTACTCTACTCGCCTCCACTCCCTCCCTTCCATCCATCTCACCCCAACCATCTACTCCTCACTCCCTCCCCCTCTCCACTCCCTCCTTTCCACTCCATTCACCACCAACCTACTCTACTCCCCTCCTACTCCCTCTACTCTCCACTCCCCTCCTTCCACTCCATCTCACCAACCTACTCTACTCCTCCACTCGCCCTCCCACTCTCATCCCTCCCTTCCACTCCATCTCACCCACCTACTCTACTTCCTCCCTCTACCCTCCCTCTTCCACTCTTCGCTTCCACTTCACTCAAATTATCCCATCCACTTTATTTACTTCTTCACTCGTATCCACATCAACTCTACTCACTCTGCTTACTCTATCAACTGTGCAACCTCCTGCTCTACGCTACCTGCTGTCGTACTGTGCAGTGCTGTGCTGTCTTGGATAGTGAACATTGTGTTAGCGTGTTCTGCTGACTAGACTACGATCGTGCAACTGATCCAAGAAGCAAACCACTCCGTGATTCACTAGCTAGTAAGCCCGGTAGTTCGACAGAATGGCTGTTTCTTTGCATGTGTCAAACTAAATAACTGTAGCGAACCGCGAGAAACGTGACCGAGTCACAAGACAAAAAAATTTGACTCTAGGTCTTCTCAGTAAAACAAGAGTAAAATAACGAAAATTCATGCTTATCGCTCAGTTCAGGCAGGAAGAGGTTATGAGAACGAGTGTTGAATAAATAATTGTGAGTCAAATCGATGAGATATATATTACTGTTAGGAATACAATAATGGTCAAAATATTGAAAATGAAAAAAATCACGACAAGAATACTACCACTCTTGTTGTCAATAAGTATGGGTAGGGAGAAAGGAGAGTGGTTAGAGGATTCTTAAACAGCAGGGTTGCCGTGGCAACAGTCCCAGAGGCGAAGGCGATGGTGATGTCAATGCTAGTGGTGGTAGTATCAATACTAGCAATAGTATTTGACCATTATTAGTAGTCCTATCAGTAATATTATTAAAACGCGTTGTGTTTTGTCTCGTGACTCGTTTGTCCACGTTTCTCTGGGCGGTTCGCTAACATTTATTTAAGATTTGTTTAGATTTCCGCCTGCAGTCGTCTCACTTTGCAACTAGATCTGTGTGGTGCTGTGAATTTGGAGAGGACGATCGACTGAACACCTTGCCGCCAGCTGTCTTTTTGAAGAGACGATCAAAGAAACTCACTGTAATCATCTCACTCGTCTCCTAACACCCAGTGGAGGTTGCTGATTTTCAGACTACATCTTCCATCTGTTGCCTTCGTCTGTTGTCCTCTGTTCAACACAGATATACATATATTGTCGCATCTCTCTGGCAATTCCAGGTAGAAGTTACCGAGGCCCTTCCTGCCAACATCTGACAAGCATGACTGACTGCCAGACAACACCTCTTCACCTGTTGCAGTTCTCTGTTGCCTTTTTAGAGGTAGCGAAGAACAAACCTGTCCACTCCGCTACTTCGTGTTGCCCTCCCACGATCTTCTGCTTGTTTCTCCTTTGTTGGTCGTGTCCTTTGCGCTGTGACCTTCAGGATGATTCCTGCCAGTCAGGCATGTTCTTTAAACATGCATGCACAGTTTGTATCTTTCTGTTTCCCAACGACAGCCAGCAGGATAGTCCAGTGTCTCTCACCTGACTTTCGCGAACTTCTTTGCAAGCTGCGCCGTGCAGGCTATGTCTTCACCCGCGTCTGTTTGTTCCTTTGTTTCTCTGTTAGCAGGAAAATGCAAAAAGGAATGGATCGGTTTAATGAAACTTAATGGAAAGATGGAATATGGCCCGCAGATAAAGTTTTATGCGGATCGGTGATGCCTCTTCTTCGTCTTCTTCCAGGGAAGCGACCGCAATCAACCAGTTGATTATTCTGTCACTGTGGAGGAGGTTGGAAGCACACCCAAACAAAAGCCTATATAGTGAGTCTGGATGCCCTCCTTGACACAAAGGTGTCGATGATTGTGGCCTCCACGACGCTCTGGGGCAGGCTGTTCCAGTCGCGTATTGTTCTTGGTAAGAAAGACTGTTGTTGATCCTGATCAAAAAGCGGATCCGGGAACTGGCAAAGCGGATCCGGGAACTGGCAACATGATTACGTAAACACTGCTAAATTTATTTTGATGAATCTTGGGGAGAAAATGCGGCAGGACGAACCCATCACATTTTGGTGAGGATCCATGAGGTGATGCCAATCAACAAGCAGCTCCATGGCGTGTATGGTCTCAGCGATGGTCGCCCTCACAAGCGCCATTCTAGTTACCTCAGTCAAGAAGTTCTGTTGCTACTCGCGTTCTTTTGTTTCTTTGTCCGACCCCCGCCCCACAGCAAAATTATGCATAGATTACTGAACCGGGGCAAGACAAACTGGATGAAATAGTATCACGTGCTCGACGAACGAATCCTTTTAATAGTGGTGCAAATCTGTGGAGCAGTTCTGAATGAAGCAAGAGATCCCGGTGTCGTCGTGCAAGATGACCACAATTTTTTTTTTCTGAACAGGAACATTGTGAAAGGATTGCCTTTACAAAAGATAATAACCACCTTTGAAGTGAATTATATTTTCAGGAAAAAAATAAACTCACGCCTTTGAAGTGAATTGTTTTCTTGAAAAACTAAACTGATAAAATAAGCATTGATATTTTGTATTTCCACGGGTCTATCAAAAAATGGGACAGGGGAAGAAACTCTTTCCGTCCGTTCCTACAGTTATTTCCCTGGGTAGAAATATGAGTTTTTCGTTCATTCTTGATCTGACCCAAAGAGCGGAGCCACGTTCTGTCCGATTCGTCGCAGCTCTGTGCTCTTTTAACCTTCAAACTTCCACAGTTTTGTTTCCTTTTTTGCTGTTGTGAACACGCTGCGCTGGAGCGCATAATCCACCTTCTTGTGTTGCTGCTGCTGTTGTTGTTGTTGTCATCGTCGTTCTCGTCGTCGTCGTCGTCGTCGTCACGATGAAATGCTGATGATGATCGGCATCATCATCATCATTTTCATCATCGTTAAGATCATTATCATTATCATCAGCAGCAGCAACAGCAGCAGCAGCAGCATCACTGGCATCGTCATCATCATCATCATCATCATCATCATCATCATCATCATCATCATCATCATTAACAGCAGCATTAGCATCATCATCATCATCATCTTGGGGTCGCCAACTGATCGTACAAAACAGAATACCCCAGCCGTATGATGTTGTTCGAGCGCAGGTAGAATGCCGAAAGCGGTACTTCACTTTTTCCTCGTTAATCTCTCTCTCTCTCTCTCTCTCTCTCTCTCTCTCTCTCTCTCTCTCTCCTCTCTCTCTCTCTCTCAACTTTTAATGCATATACTCAAGGCATTCAAATCCTCTTTCGTTCTCCAAAAAGAAAAAATATTTCTTGGCGCTAGCAACATTACCGATAACGACATTAGGAAGTGAAGCCGAAGGAAAAACGAAGAGGTTAATTGGAATTTAAGAAAATGGGGTAACGTTTGTGTAGGGAAAGGTTGCACGAGCTTCGGGTAACGTTTGTGTAGGGAAAGGTTGCACGAGCTTCGGGTAACGTTTGTGTGGGAAAGGTTGCACGAGCTTCGGTAACGTTTGTGTGGGGAAAGGTTGCACGAGCTTCGGTGAGCCTAGAAAACTGGGAATAAAATGTTGCTTCACTGCGGACAGAAACAAAACAATTCTTCTTTTGCGAAGTTACGGCTTTGTCTT
>CM031597.1:93184800-93187300 GCA_018398815.1 Conus ventricosus | reverse complement strand
GCCCACGCCTTTCGCACTGGAAAAGCTCTCATCCGGGTGCTTCTCTTTGTCGGATGGGGTAGGTGCCTGTGTGTGTGTGTGTGTGTGTGTGTGTGTGTGGGGTGTGTGTGTGTGTGTGTGTCTGTCTGTCTGTCTGTCTGTCTGTGTCTGTCTGTGTGTTTGTGAGTGTGTGTGTCTGTCTGTCTGTGTGTGTTTTTGTGTGTGTCAGTCTCTGTGTTTGTGTGCATGTGCGTGCGTGCGTCTGTCTGTCTCTAGGCCTCGGTCTCTGTCTCTGTCTTTCTCTCTGTCTCTGTCTTACTCTCTCTCTGTCTCTCTCTCTCTCTCTCTCTCTCTCTCTCTCTCTCTCTCTCTCTCTCTCTCTCTTTTTTTTTTTTCTCTCTGTGTCTCTGTGTCTTCTGTCTGTCTGTCTGTCTGTCTTCTCTTCTCTCTCTCTCTCTCTCTCTCTCTCTCTCTCTCTCTCTCTCTCTCTCTCTCTCTCTCTCTCTCTCTCTTGGCTTGTTAATAACAACACAGAATATGTACAGTACACACATTTGCCATTAAATGTTTTATAGGTGTGCCATTGCATTCTTCGGATATTGTTTTGTAGGATGTATTAGACAGGAATTCATTATGTATTAAATCATTTGTATAGTGTACAAAATATTTGATAAAAATTACCAGCTTACCAACGTGGATATTGTGTAGACGGGCACATGAAATCCTATTGATGTAAGATCATGAGGGTAAAGAGAACCGGGTATTTCAAATTGAGAAATCGTCAACAAAGGACGGATTTGTTGTTGTTTGGATATGCCAGAGAGTACGTTACGAATAGGGATTTATGTCGGAATTTAAAAATAAACAAAAACAGACTGATAGCATCATGTAAACAGATTGCTAGCATCACACAAACACAACTGGCACGGGAAAATGAAAAGCAATGATAAATGTAACTGGTTCATTTCGCTTAAATCAAATATTTCAAATAGGAGAAAACAAGCACCCGAAGGTGCTGGGGAGGACCCAGAGAAGCACTGTCTTCACCTGCCTTTAGAGCAGTCCTGTACCACCCTTGGAGGTCTGCGCTGTGTTGACGATGGCTACAGGCACGCGCAGGACACTCCATTAAGATATCAAGGGACATAACTGCTCCTGAACAGAGGTAGATTAAACTACATGATGCAAATCAAAACAGCCTTAAAGTAGCATCCCCATGGGTGTACCAGCCCGTGTTTCACGACTGCAGAGCCCACCGGCGAAAAACACCACCCTCCCGCTGCCGAGCACACCCCACAGACCCAACCACCCTGCCCACGGACAGATGAAGACAGTGCCACTCCAGACACAGCCAAGCTTTCGCCATGGAAGATGTATTTCTTTTGATTCAAGTAGATGGGACAGAATCTGTCTTTGAAAGCCTCAGATGAAGAACCTTTGGTTTACACGCAAATACAATGTGGGTTATTACAAATGCCATCATGGTCCCTCCGCTCTTCCGTCCAGTGGTGGCATACTTCGGGAAAATTGGATGGAGCCGTTTCGTCTTGGGATGTGAGGGCTGCGATGAATTGAGGAAATGAATGTACTGAGTTGCGACACCAAAGAAGAAAAGACGAACGATCAAATCGAAATCGAATTGTCTGAGAGTGTCCCTTGCGAAGTATGTATCAGAGGCAGGATCGATGAAATAAGAAACAAAATGCTTAACGATTTGAGTGCCTGAAATGGTTTAACGTCTGTTACGTCATTACTATTTTTGATGTGAACATTAGGGAACTTAAGCTTTAAAATGCAGACAAAATTCTGACTAATGTTATGTTTGGCTGGTCGTGTTAGTAGGTACACATGTTGCATGGTGTATTTGTACGTGTGAAAGAGAGAAAATGAGAGACAGACAGACAGAGAGACAGAGAGGGAGGGTGTGTGTGCGTGCGTGCGTGCGTGCGTGCGTGCGTGCGTGTGTGTGTGTGTGTGTGTGTGTGTGTGTGTGTGTGTGTGTGTGTGTGTGTGTGTGTGTGTGTGTGTGTGTGTGTGTGTGTGTGTGAGAGAGAGAGAGAGAAAGAGAGAGAGAGGAGAGGGGGAGACGGGAAAACGCAGACCTCCGCCAAGGTCGAACGGCTACCGGATCCCTCCCTTAATCCTCATTCAATTTACAAAACCACAGCAAAATATAAAAACTTTCTCGTTTGGCCATATCCCATCTATTTACCAATTTTCGGGTTTTTTTTGTGGTTTTGTTGTTGTTGTTTTTTTTTGGGTTGTTGTTTGCGTAATCATGTGAATGAGCTTGGAACTGCACCAAAACTTTAATTCTTTCGTCCTTGGGCCAAATTCTGTCCTTCCACCGAGTTTTGTCAAAATTGGTGCAGTTTTGGGTTGTTTCTTTTTTGTTTTTTTGTATGTTGCTGACAGACAAACAATGGAGGTGAAGACATTACCTCGTTTTGGTTTGTAACGAGATAATGTAGCATCCTTGCTGTGCGAATAGGAATATTTCTAAAAAATGACGAAGGTGGCT
>CM031597.1:93176564-93179064 GCA_018398815.1 Conus ventricosus | reverse complement strand
CTGCAGTTGTTTACTAATTTCTGTTTTGGTGTTTTTAAAGTTGCTAAGTGTGGTTTGCATAGTATTAACCATTTTTCAGTTAACATAGTTGCACCCTTTTTGAAACATTTGCTTATGGTGATGCTCTTTTATGATTTTCCAGGATATATTGTAGCTTGTTTTTGCGTCTTTAAGTTTCCAGATATATTGCTCATTCGTTTGTTTTTATATTTTTCTTTATTAAAAGACTGTTTGTGGTTTGCATATCTGGTTTTGAAGTGGTTTTTCAGTGATCCCTATGTATGTTCTTTTTCATTTTCTGATGTCACGTAGCTTGGTATAAAATGTTGTTGTGAAGAATTTAAATTTTTTAGTGGGCACTGCTCCTTTCTGGTGCAATTTTTCTGGTGCAGTTGCATGATTTTCCTTTCAACACAGAAAGAAGGGTGAAGAAAGGAAATCTTGCAATTGCACCAGAAAGGAGCAGTGCCCACTAAACAATAAATGTCTTCACAACAACATGGTATACCAAGCTCTGTGACATCAGAAAATGAAAAAGAAACATACATAGGGATCACTGAAAACCACTTCAAAACCAGATATGCAAACCACAAACAGTCATTTAATAAAGAAAAATATAAAAACCAAACAGAACTGAGGCAAATATATCTGGAAACTTAAAGACGCAAAAACAAGCTACAATATACCTGGAAAATCATAAAAAGAGCATCACCATACAGCAATGTTTCAAAAAGGTGCAACCTATGTTTTTAAAGAAAAATGGTTAATACTATGCAAACCACACTAGCAACTTTAAACACCAAAACAGAAATAGTAAACAACTGCAGGGATAAATGGAATCGTTTTTTAGTGAACACACCCAAAACAAAAACCTGAAAGCCCCCCAAAAACACGTGCAGCCAACCCGCACGTGCAAACAACCCCAAACGGGAGCCCACACGCTATATAACTCGGCGGTGGGCAAACAAAAAAACGATCCTGATGACAGCGCAACACGCTCGAAACAAATTTGTAGAATTTGTTTTAAGATTCCTCTTTTAAAATTGTTTTAACTATACATATATTAACCCCCTACATTTTATAAAAGTTTGCATAAAGCTTTTAGTTTTTTCCCGCAACCTTTTTCTCTCCACACTCTCGTTTATTCCATTTACTATCCTTCTCCCCTGCTTTGGGGGGTGCTGTTGGATTCTTTTTTGAACCCTTGTGGTGAGAACACCACAGAATTATGGACTGTGGTGTGTCTCTATTTGACACCAGGAGCACAGACACAATCAGCCGTGTCTCCCCGATGAGTCCGATCCAGCGGATGAAAGGCCTAGGAGCAGGCAATACTAAAAGAAACTGTCTTCAAGAGGGATTCGATGGTTCACTCAGGCAGCTAGTGAAGGGGTTTTCCCTAATTTATAATATATTCCCCGATTTTTTTTTTCTCTCTCTCTTCTGAAAGTTCAATCTTTGCCAAAAGTCATTAAAAAATGACTGAAGAATTGTTACCCCTCCTTTTTTTCCCCCCCTTAATTTTGTTCAATTATTATATTATAAATATTATATATATAAAAATATATAATATAATAATATATAGTGTGGTTAAAACCCCAAACTTTTCCTCTTAAAAATATTTTTTTCTATTTTAAATTAAATTTTTTTACATCAACTTCAAGATTAGAAAGGCCCGACAGTGGGACGAGGAGTGTGGAAGCTGCTGAGGCTTCGGAGCCCGGGAGAAACACCCCCTCACCCGGGCACCTACCAGGGAAATGAACTCGGGATTGCCCACCCCGGCCATCTGCCCCGAAATTTCGAGGTGAAGACGGGAGTTCGGCGGGGATGCCTGCGTCGCTTTCCTTTTTCCTCCTGGTCATTGATGGATCAAAAGCCCACACAACAAGCAGAAACAACGATATACAGTGGACACTCGGACGCAGCTCGACGACCTTGACTTCGCTGCCGCCCTTTGGCCTCCTTCACACAGCTACAGCCAGATGCAGGACAGCCCCCCGTTGGAACCACTCAGCCGGGGCAGGTCAAGATTAACAGGAAGAAGCCCGAGCTGATGAAATCAACACCACTGCCAACAACCCGTCACATCAGGGGGGGCCCTCAGGGAGGGGGGCTTTTGTTACCTGGGAACGGTTTTTACCAACAGGGGGGCACGGGCCGAACGTCACAGCCCAAAACGGCAAAGGGAAAAGCACTTTCTTCATGCTCAAGAACATCGGGCATCTGGAGGAATCCATAAGAACCAAACTCCGCATCTTCAACTCCAATGTGAAATCAATTCTGCTCTACGGATGCGAGACGTGGCGGACAACACAGACGATGCAACAAAGATTCAGACATTCTTCAACACCTGTCTGAGGCGCATCTACAAAATCCGATGGCAGGACAAGGTCCGAAACGAAGATCTGTGGGAGCGTGCGGGACAGGAACCAGTGGCCAAGCAGATACTGCGAAGGAAGTGGGGCTGGATCGGACACACCCTCAGGAAGCCAGCATC
>CM031597.1:93149064-93151564 GCA_018398815.1 Conus ventricosus | reverse complement strand
GCACTCTGGAAGAATCCCATTAAAAAAAAAAAAAAAAAAAAAAATCCCATCTCATTGCCAAACTGGGCACACTACACACCCAAGGCATCAATATCCAACAATAACCAAACACACATACTCACCTCTTCCACACCAGTTGGCAAAATCCCCTACCAACACACATACACACACACTTACATACACCACCACCACATCCCCTTCACTCACTTCATACAGTAGTTACAGCAACCCTCCATCTATTTAATCTTACGACAAAAAAGCAGAAGAGCACACAAAACAAAGTGTGAAGTAACGACGATTTATTGCACGACACAAAACAGGACAAGAAATTTTCGGCAAAATGCCTTCCTCAGCGACAAACAAAAAAAGTTCAGACATAAACATGCACAATACTTCCCTTGTGAAGTCAAAGTGGTGAGTGAAATAGACAGAGGGACAGTGGAAGGGAGGGTGAGTAGAGTTCAAGGAATAGGGCACAAGGAAAGAGGGTAGAGTAAAGTGAGGAGGAGGAAAAGGAGAAAGGGGAGGGAGAGAGAGGGGGGGTGTGGGGGGGGGGGAAAGAGGGGAGAGACAGAGAGAGAGTGGAAGGAGAGGAAGAGTGGAGAATGAGAGAGAGAAGAGGAGGGGAAGGACAGTGAGTGGAGGGGAGGGTGTGATGGTATGTAGTGGGTGTGTTGCAAATGAATGAAATGAACAAGAGAAAGCACAATAAATAAGATACAATATACTCGAAAAAGCATTTTAAATGACAGACAAGGGGGTGGAGGGGGCAAAAGAGACGGGAGAGACAGAGAGAGAATGGAAGTAGAGGAAGAGTGGAGAGTGAGAAGAGAAGAGGAGGGGAGGGAGAGTGAGTGGAGGGGGAGGGTGTGATGGTATGTAGTGGGTGTGTTGCATATGAATGAAAATTTATTTAATCTTAGTTTTGTATTATCCTTCCCCTTAAATCCCCCCCACCCTTTTTTTTTTTTTTTTTTTTCTTACCATTATTATCAATCCACCATTACCACAACCATCACAAAGATATCACACCATCCCAATAAACTGGACACACAACCCTATCATACACACACACACACCTCCCCTGACGCAACCCCCCCCCCCCCCCCCCCCCCTCCGTTTCCTCTCCCATAATCCCCCTGGCCGCATGTCATTTCCGCCCGCCAAACACATGGACAAGAACGGATAAGTCATTTTTCATTCTTTTTTTTCGTTTTTCGTTGTTTGTACTGTCCCACATGTTAAATGTGATTTATTTTTCGCCTGAAGAAGACCCAAGTGGTTGAAATGCATCGTGTCTTGTCTTGTGCTTTGTTTGTCAATGTCATTGGCGGTAAGTTCTAAACAAACTCTATTCCTAATCTTGCTTCGTTCGCCGCCGTCAGTCACTCCATTTTGAAATTTTTTTCTTTTTATTAAAGTTCAAATCTTTGCCAAGTCATTATTATAACGACGGAAGAATTGTTAACCTGCACTTGTTTTCCCCCACTACTTAATCGTTCAGCATTACATTAATAATCTGACATATACATTACGTACTGCCATTGATGTCTTTTGGCTGGGATATCCTACCTGTTATTTTTTTTACTGTATTTACTACGCCTTGGTGTGGTCTGCTCAAGCATTCGTCTTCTGCTTTCACTGATAGTGCTACGTGTTGCGGCATTAGCTGTCCCACCCACTGACTGGGATTTGGCGTAAAACTGACGTTATCGTCTTTTAAAGAATCGATTAGCATTTTAACATCTCATTTCCTTGATCGCGTGCAGTGTTTGACTACAAACATCAATATGATCACTATTTTAGCAATGGAAATGTCATCGAGACTACATTCAATTTTCTTCTTCTTTTTTTTCATCCGGGTACTCAATTTCCTGCCTGTGGCGGAACCCAGGAAATACGTCAAAGTTGTCTCTCTTTCATTCATGTTTCTGGAAATGATTTGCTACTTGTTTGGGGCAAATGACACGAATTAGTGACAACTATTGAATTTGGTGTCTGGTTAAGGAAAATCAGCGTCACGGTCTACCTATTACGACGTTCCTTTGTGTCCACTTAGTGCCGACGGCTGGCTAGCGCCACAGGAGCCGTGCCTCCGCAACCCCAGGACCCGCACCTTATCTCATCTTGTCCCTGCTCCACCTCAAGACTCTGACGTGGACGATGAAATTTACATCCTGTTGGCCTGACACTCGTCTGGACAGATTATTTCCAGACCGATGTCTTCAGGAGGTCTTGGGAAGATTCGGCCACACTCCTCGACGTGTGTAGACGTCAGTTAAACACACTTCTCAATCACCCGTGGCTGTACTTGATTAACACACAGACTGTCGGTAAGTCCAACAAAGCGGCGGCCTTCTGCGACTATCTCTCCGAGTATGTGGATTTGGTGCTGCTGACAGAGATTTAGCTCCGTCAATCTGCTGAGGAAGCAAAGTGTTTTGACCATACTTCCCCCGAGCTACAAACTGATCACTGTGTCAAGACTACACACAGCTCC
>CM031597.1:93139064-93144064 GCA_018398815.1 Conus ventricosus | reverse complement strand
TTTGTTTGTTTTCTTACGGTAGAATGTGCTTCCGAGCCTTCGTTTGATGTGGAAAAGGTGATCCGTAATCAAAGGAACTTTTTAAGGGGTGTAGTGCAGGAGGAGGTGTGTTATGGAGATGCCTGTGATGAACAAAAACGTGGGAGCAGGGTGGCTTTGTGTGCATGGGACATGCAGATTATTCACATTGCGTGATGGTCTCTCCTCAACGAGTGAAACGATCTTCAACTTTTCTGCTTAGAGACGATTAGTAACGACGAATTAATTTCACTCACACTCACACATATGCATACACACACACGCGCGCGCGCACACACGCACACACATGCATGGACGCACGCACGCATCATGCACACACACACACACACACACACACACACACACACACACACACACACACACACACACACACACAACACAACACAACACAACACAACACAACACACACACACACCACACACACACACGCGCGCGCGCGCGCGCGCACGCACACACACATACACACACACACATGCACGCACCACCACTACCACAAGCACCACCGCCATCTCCGCCATTACTACAAACACCACCACCACCATCAACAGCATTGTCAACATCTGCACTAGAATGAGATCACATCCTCTTACTGCCCGCCTTACTCCTCCCCCCCCCCCCCCCCCCCCCCCCTACTTTCCCCACATGTCCACTTCCTTGATTTTTGCTTCCAGTTCTTTCCTCCCCACCATGGTCTCCCCTGCCCTCACTGCTGTCTCGTTCCTACACCCCCCCCCCCAACCCACCCACCCACCCGCACCCCACCCCCGCCGCCCCCTTCCCCACGACAACATCCATGTGGCTCATCTGACAGGTTTGTTTCTTTTACGCCCATCTTCAGTGTTCTGCCAGTGGCATTAATTCGTTTTTAAGTTAAGCTTTTGCAGCTGTTTCTGTGTCAGCTGCCACTGACAAGGGATGTTGTTGTTTCTGTTGTTTGTTTGTTAGTTTGATTGTTATGTTTTGTTTTGTTTTGTTTTGTTTGCTTGTTTGTTTTTACTTCTTTTTCTTTTCTTTATCACGATCATATAATCCATCGAGCAGTAGGTAGGTTTTTACATGCATATCCCATACATGTTTTCAATATTTCTACTATTTTTAAATTTTCCACTAAACACATTTTCCAATAAACACAACGGTGCGCCACATGTTTACACATATATAACAATGAATACACACTATAACATACCTACATACTAGAGGGTTATAGGAATTTGGGATATGATCTCTGCGGAGATACCTATTTTCAATAAGAAAATGCTTATCACCAGAATTAAAATTAGAAAAAGAAACATACTATGACTCGAAATAAATATTCTGAAGTAATAGTTTCATGATCGTATCTTTTCTGTCTCATTCATCCTTCTTCTAAACCCATCCCTCCCCTCCTCCCACTCCATTTTCTTATTTTATCTCAGGCTCACGCACACTCTTCTTCTCTCTCTCACTCCCATTCTCTAACGCAAATACATCTGATTTTACTCGTTGCTTGTTATGTTTCATATCCAGTCATACTTTCTCTGTGACTCAGTATATGAATCAGAAAATATAACCATGATAAGGTTTAGGTTTAATATATAAGGTTTAGGCCTGCAGTCAGACGTTGTCTTGGTTTGCCGCTGAAGGCGACTGTCCCTTTCCCTTACCCTCATCCCCTCCTACCCCTCACCCCCACACCTTCACTTTCAGCATTCACACGCTAGTTCCTTGTGCGCGCGCGCGTGTGTGTGTGTGTGTGTGTGTGTGTGTGTGTGTGTGTGTGGTGTGTGTGTGTGTGTGTGTTGTTGTTCTTCAGTTTAACGTCTTCCCACTTAAAGTGATTTCAGACGGGTGTGTGTGTGTATGTGTGTGTTGTGTGTGTGTGTGTGTGTGTGTGTGTGTGTGTGTGTGTGTGTGTGTGTGTGTATGAGTGTGTGTGGTGTGTGTGTGTGTGGGGGGTGTGTGTGTGTGTGTGTGTGTGTGTGTGTGTGTGTGTGTGTGTGTGTGTGTGTCTGTGTCTGTGTCTGTGTGTCTGTGTGTGTGTGTTTGCCGTATCAATCATAATCAACATTTTTATCATACATCAAAATCTCGCTGAGCATTATCACATGTGGTTTCGAAGACATCAAGTTAGTTCTCCTTTGTCCTGCTCCTGCTGTCTGTTTCTGACCTGCCCTCGCTTCTCCACTTCTCTCTTTCACGTTGCCATACATGGACTGATTGCCACCTGAGGAAGGAGTGTGGAGTGTATATTTGCGTGCGTGCGTGCGTGCGTGCGTGCGTGCGTGTGTGTGTGTGTGTCTATGTGTCTGTGTGTGTGTGTGTGTGTGTGTGTGTGTGTGTGTGTGTGTGTGTGTGTCTGTCTGTCTGTCTGTCTGTCTGTCTGTCTGTCTGTCTGCCTGCCTGTCTGTCTGTCTGTCTGTCTGTCTAGTATTTTATTACGTCAAAAGAAGACATATATCGAAGCTTCATTTTGTCTGTTTTGCTCTAGTCGTCAAATAAGCGTTTCTTTGCATTCTGCTTCTTGTGTGCGATTGCTTGTGTCTTGATTCTAAGGACTAATTTAATTCCATGCCATGTCACAGATAAACCATCAGCGTTCAGAGGATGTCTGGGCATGAGAAGGGCCACACTGGAATTAGAAACCTGGGAAATCTCATTTTTGATGCTTTAGCCTTGGCATCTTTTTTTTAATTGATTTTAAGATTATTTTCTTTTGCATATGTAAAGTAGGAAGGATGCAATTTTCAAGCATTCTGTTTATTTTCTTCTGTGAACACTTTAATCCCTATTGTAATGCGGCAGAGTTCTCCAATTAAACCATTTTCAGTTCTGAGTCCTCTCTAATCTAACCTGTGCGCTACCATTCTGGGACAGAGCTGGTTCCTGACGGCAGAATGTGCTTCCGAGCCGTCGTTTGATGTGGAAAAGGTGATCTGTAATTAAAGGGACTTCTTAAAGGGGAAGAGGTGGGGGAGAAACTGGGGGACGGGGACTGTGAGTGTTGGGAGCCGGGTTGGAGTGTTATTGAGATGCTTGTGGTGCAGAAAACGTGGGCGTGGGATGGCTTAGTGTGCATGAGGCATGCAGATGATTGGCATGGAGTGATGGTGTGTCGTCAAGGAATGAAATGTTCTTTTCCTTTATCTCCTAAGAGACGATTACTTGTGACGTGTTGTTTTCACACATACTCTCTCTCTCTCTTCTCTCTCTCTCTCTCTCTCTCTCTCTCTCTCTCTCTCTCTCTCTCTCTCTCTCTCTCTCTCTGACACACACGCACGCACACACACACACACACACACACACACACACACACACACACACACACACACACACACACACACACACGCGCACACTTTATATTTTTCAAAGAACATACTGAGACACAGAGACAGACAGACAGAGACAGAGACAGAAAGCATGCACCTCAAAAACAGTACTGAGTAGCGCAAAATGCTGTAACATACTATCTCCACCTTCGTTTTACCCCCACACGATCCAGTCCCCCCCCCCCCCCCCCCTCTCCCCTTCCCCCCTCCCCACCCCCAACAATAGTGGGAAGAACGCCATCGCAGCTTAATGGGAACCGAAATCTAAACAGAGAACCACGTCCCGACCAATCAGACGGCGACATGCTTCGCTCTTTGAAGACAGGCCACCAGAGTGTGCCAACAGGGGGCGCTGCTCCTTGTCATCTCTGGAAGCAAGTTAAGGACTTCGGTTTGTCCTCAAAGATTTTTTTTTATTTGATGGCGTTGACGACATTTTGCGTCAAGTCACAATTTGTAACGTCACTGTCACCATGGCGAACTGAGCTAGACTGATCACGTGGTTCAGTCAGTGGAAGAGAGAGTGAATGGAGGGGAGAGAGAGAGAGAATGATGGAAGAAAAAGACAGACATAGCGTTAAGGAACCTCTTTCAGTTCAATTGTCTGTGGATGCTCTTACAATAAGCATAGACCTTTGTTTCTGCAGGAGCCTATAAGAATAACTGGCACCAAACACTTGTGCACACACTTGTGCCTGCGCGCGTGCGCGCGCGCGCGCACACAACACACACACACACACACACACACACACACACCACACACACACCGCGCGCGCGCGCGCGCGCGCGTGTGCACATGAACACGGGCACAGAAATACACACACACGCGAGTGCGTGCACACACACACACACACACACACACCACACACACACACACACACACACACACACACACCATCTCCACATCAATAACCTCCTGCAATCCTCTACATAGAGCCAAATAGCACAGACAATGGCCAGAAGCTGACAGTGGCAGATAAGTTTGTCTACCTTGGTAGCACGTTATCACAGCCAAGAATGTCGATGAAGCTGCGCATAAGATTGCTAGGGCCAGTGCATCCTTCAGGCAGAATTCAAGACAAGGTGTGGGAAAGACGAGGAGTGAGACTGCAGACTAAGCTCAAATCGCACGGTGCAGTTGTATTGCCATCTCTGCTGTATGCCTATGAAACTTGAACGGTGTACAGTCGACATGCCAGGCAGCTGAAAACTCTTTCCACGTGAGAACTTTGCTGAACATCAAACGGCAGGACAAAGTGCCAGATACGGAGGTGCCTCAGAAAGTCAAAATGGAAAAGATTCATGCAATGCTAACACGCTCTCAACTCAGGTGAGCAGGACATGTACATCACACAAAAGATAATTGTCTCTCAAAGAGACCGTTCTATGGCGACCCGCTGGAAGGCAAGCGTTCCCTATGATGACTAAGACACACTGAAGGCCTAACTGAAGTGTTGTAACATCGCGCCTGCCTCCGTGATCAAATCCGGAGTGAAGGACAGGCGAGTGGAGGCCAGGAGCAACAAAGTCAGTTTCAGAGAGAAAAAAAAAAACAGAGCAAGCACCAGCTCTCATCCTACAGGAGTAACAAAGTCAGTTTCAGAAAAACAGAGCAAGCATCCCCTCTCATCCTACCTCAGCTCCAAATCTCCCCTG
>CM031597.1:93129064-93134064 GCA_018398815.1 Conus ventricosus | reverse complement strand
CTTCTTCTTCTTCTCGTTCTTCTCCTTCTTCTCCTTCTTCTTCTTCTCCTTCTTTTTCTTCTTCTTCTTCTCCTTCTTCTTCTTCTTTTTCTTCTCCTTCTTCTTCTTCTTCTTCTTCTCCTTCTTCTTCTTCTTCTTCTTCTTCTTCTTCTTCTTCTTCTTCTTCTTCTTCTTTGATGCTGCAGCTACTGCTCCTCCTCCTCCTCCTCCTCCTCCTCCTCCTCCTCCTCCTCCTCCTCCTCCTCATCTTCATCCTCCCTCGCCACCACCGCCCGTCCCCTTAACCTTCCCCCGACGACTGCTAAAACTTTTCACATTTGTTGACTGTGGGTTGTTCAGACACCCATCCTTTCCATAGAGGCATTTTGTTACATATACTCAATCACCAGCTGTGGGTGGTTAAAACACCCTTCCTCTCTGTAGAGGACTATACGCCACTTATCCTCATTCGGCGACTGTGGGTGGTTAAAACACCCTTCCTCTCTGTAGAGGACTATACGCCACTTATCCTCATTCCGTGACTGTGGGTGGTTAAAACACCCTTCCTCTCTGTAGAGGACTATACGCCACTTATCCTCATTCGGCGACTGTGGGTGGTTAAAACACCCTTCCTCTCTGTAGAGGAAATTATGCTATAAATCCATACTTTGCCAGTGTGGATGGTTGATTATAATGAAGCACTCTTTCTCTCTGAACAGAACTTCCTGTTACAATATTTCTGGACTTAAAGCAGGTTGAACCATCCACATGTGGCAGACAGCATGCAGGTCTATGCACACACACTCACACACACGCACTAAGAGAGAGAGAGAGAGAGAGAGAGAGAGAGAGAGAGAGAGAGAGAGAGAGAGAGAGAGAGAGAGAGAATGCACACACACAGGGGAGAGAGAGAGAGAGAGAGAGAGAGAGAGAGAGAGAGAGAGAGAGAGAGAGAGAGAGAGAGAGAGAGAGAGAATGACACACACGGAAGAGGGAGAGAGCACAGAAGAGAGATGCATGTCAACCTGTATGCAGGTAGTAACATTCACACTTGTGAAAGCGCACACACACACACACACACACACACACACACACTGTGCCATCAGGTCATTTATAATTGTCAAATTTCATGCATAATGCCAGCAGCTGAACACACAAGGGCTACGAACCCTTAATTATCCATTTCCAAGAATGTTTCAGTAATTGGTGATCAGAAGCAGGAACCTACAATAAACACATAAATTTACATAGGTAACGAAAATTAGTGTCAACATGCAGATTTTTTTTTTTTGGATTTTTTTTAAAGCCAGAGAACCAAGAAGCATTTTGCACAAGTTTCGGCATATGTACCGAAAAAAAAAGAAATCTTATGCACAAACACAGACATCTCTCTCTCTCTCTCTCTCTCTCTCTCTATATATATATATATATATATATATATATATATATTATATATAATATATATATATATATATATATATATATATATAGATGAATATAACCAAAGAGCCTAAAATGATTTTAAAAGTGCTCGGCCCCTTGGGGAGCAACATTTGTCAATGATGTTAAAAAGGAAGGTTACAGCGCAACACGCTCGAAACAAATTTGTAGTCTTAACCTCGAGTTTTAACCTTCCTTTTTAGCATCATTGACAGATATATATATATATATATATATTATATATATATATATATATATATATATATATATATATATATATATATATATATATATATATGTGTGTGTGTGTGTGTGTGTGTGTGTGTGTGAATATCTTGTCAACATCAGCTGATCAAGAACCTCTACAAATAAAATAGAGAGTTACGCCAACCAACTAAAGTCATGAACTTTTGCGAGTGAAACACATTTCAAATGTTCTCATCAAATCAACAAAACGGACCTGTCATCTCATGCTTGTGTTCGTTGTTTCATGAGAATGCACATGTTTCGCAGAGTGAGTGGAGATGTTTCTTACACAACCAGTTCTTACACATTGAACAGGCAGAAGTTGTTTTCACATCTTTCTTGTATGGACACTTTCCGCAACGTCCTTGCTTTTTGCGTCCTGTGGGCTTCTGTTCCAGTTCCTTTTTTCCCTTTCTTCCATCTTTTGATTTATTCTCTGTCTTCTTTGAAGGCTGTCTTGGTGAGCCCTTTCCTTTCTTGGAGTCTGATGGTTTGTTTGAACTTTTTTCTTTGGACCCCTCTTCAGCACCTGCACTTTTTCTCTTCCGGCTTGTTGGATTGTCGTCTGTCACAAGCTGTGCCTCGTGACCCTCCGCCAAATGACCTAGGGCAGATTGGATGGTCACTTTCAGTGCTCTGGAGTGAAATGGGATTGCCAAGCGACAATGGAGGTGTCTAGCACAGAGTTGTTCCGCCACTGTAAGGATAAATTTCCACCTGGCATCTCTGAGAGAGTACTGGTCCTCTGGAAATTTCAGCATCCAAATGCAGCGTGCTGCTATTGTTGCAAGGTCAAGCAGATTGAAAAACATTACCATTGGCCATCGTTGGGTTTTCCGCTTGGTTGTGCATGCATGGGCAAGTTTGTCCATTGCATCGACAGCTTCCTTTGTGGAATTGTAGAATGTGATCATTTCTGGTTTGTTTTTTGTTGCATTCAGATCAATTTTGCCCTCCTTGTGCATTGTACTGAGGACAACCACACTTTTCAACCTCTTGGTCTGGTAGAACACAAGCGTGCCATCATGACGGAAGGCAAATTCTGACTCATGCAGTTGGAGACGTGACTTTGCTTTGAACTCCTCTGGCAGAAATCGTTTGTTCTGTCGAACAGTTCCAACACATGTCAGCCCTTTGTTTTTCAGTGTCTGAGCCAGCTCTAGATCTGTGAAATAATTGTCACAGGTGATGTTGCGACCCGTGTTCAAAAAGGGCTCTGCAAGATCCAGAGCAATTTTACGCCCCAGATGTTGTTGTCTCTCTGTGCCTTGTTTACCCAGGTAAGGAATTCCGTACACTGGGAAATTGTTCTCAGCATCTGCTAGCCAAAAAATCTTTATGCCATAACGATCTGGCTTTGAGGGCAAATACTGAAGAAAGGAACAACGGCCCCTAAATGGAACCAGTTGTTCATCAACGGTCAGAAGAGGACCAGGCACATAGTACTTGTGCAAATTGTTCTGAAAAGAGTCCCAGACGTCCCTGAATGGGGCAAAGATGTCTCTGGCTCGCCTGTGTGAGCGGGTCTCCTTGTCATCAAACCTCATGTAAGTCAGCAGGTCTATGAAGCGCTGACGACCCATTGTTGGTTTTACCATTGGGTTTCCATAGAAGGAATCCCAGATTCTTTCAGTGCCCAGCATGCTCTGTTTCTCAGCACCGAGAAGCAACAAGCAGCCGATGAGTGCTGTGATTTCACAGCTGTCTGTCATCTTCCACTGCTTTTTGTGCAACAAGCAGCCGATGAGTGCTGTGATTTCACAGCTGTCTGTCATCTTCCACTGCTTTTTGTGGACTCGTTGAGCTTCTTTGTTTGTGTTTTCCACAATCCTGTCAATGATCCCTTTGTCTGAAATGAACAGACAGAATGTGGTATCATATTACTGATAAGGAATGTTGCCTTTCTGGACTCAGCACCTCACTGTCTGAGACTGCTACCAATGTTCCAGTCTGTTGCCATGGCAACAGCAGCACGATGTATAGTGAAAGGGAAGGGTGTCTAAAACACCCACAGTCAGTGGATAGGGATAAGTTGACTTTTTCAGTCTATGAGTGTAAGGGTGTCTAAAACACCCACAGTCAACTAATAGGAATATACAGAATTTTCATTCTGATAAAGTATGGGTGTCTAAACCACCCACACTCAACAAATAAGGGTATTTCAGCTTAATTGTTTGTTTGTTTGTTTATTTTCAAAGTTTTATGGTTCTGTTTGGAGTATGTGGTGTGAAATAAAAAAGTTGATAGCTATTGAAAATTTTAGGTAAATATCTTGATTAGATTAAAAGTTATTGACAATTTAATGGCAGCCAGGGTGTTTTTTACACCCACAGTCATCGGTGAAGGTTAAGCTGCTTCTTATCCTTCTCCTTCGCTCTTTCTCCTCCTCTTCGTTCTTCTTCTCACCTTCTCCTGCTGTTCCTTCTCCTTCTATAACCGTTTTGTAGCTCGTGTAACAAGCCACTCACACACGAGGATGCGCGCACGTATGTTGAAATACGCGAAACATCAGGGACCCTCATGCCACATTTGGTTGGGTTTCCTGCAGTGTTCTGACCATGGCCAAATAGAGTGGCGAGAAAACAGGACACATGCAATGCTCATTACTGTGGAGATGTGAACATCCCCTGGTTAGTAAATGAAAACTATACAAAAAAATAGATGTGTTATAAATACAAAGAGTAATACACGAGCATTGAAAACCAAGGTTCTTTTTTGCTTGATGATAGTATTCATTGAGACAGATGGAAAAGACTGCTTGATATTACACTGATTGAAGCTGATGCTTTTCTATGTGAATATCTAATTGACGTTTGGTGAACGCGAATACAGGCTGTCACTTTTTCATATAGTTTGTTCCGATGATCTTTCACAAAGCACTTCTTACCTTCTCCTGATTCACTATCAAGCAATTATAAAGTTAGAACTGCTGATCGCTGTTTTCCTTCACTTCATATAGCAAAATTCTGTGTTCGAAATGCCATTCGAAAACTACTAAAATAACTACTGACAAAATTTTGGGAAAAATTAATGAGAAAGAAATCGGCGAGTTCTTTTCAAACCCATTACATTAAAAGATGTTCATGTCATTCATAATACACCATAGAAGTACAGGATCGGTCTTCGTGACACTTTCTGTGACAAGACTGAAAACAAGTAAAGAAAGTTCACACAAACACTGCACTCATCTATTAACATGAGCTCTACGGCCTGAGTCTACACTTCATGCATTTCTGGATGAGGTTGATGGGAGTGAGCCGAATAAATCTACTGTGACATGTGAGTTAAGAGAAAGGGATTAAACTCGCACTCTCCAAGATATCGCATTAACCACT
>CM031597.1:93111564-93121564 GCA_018398815.1 Conus ventricosus | reverse complement strand
ATTCACAAACCATGTCACTCGGGGATTGCTTGACTAGTATTCACAAACCATGTCACTCAGGGATTGTGTGACTAGTATTCACAAACCATGTCACTCGGGATTGTGTGACTAGTATTCACAAACCATGTCACTCGGGATTGTTTGACTAGTATTCACAAACCATGTCACTCGGGGATTGTTTGACGAGTATTCACAAACCATGTCACTCGGGGATTGTGTGACTAGTATTCACAAACCATGTCACTCGGGGATTGTTTGACTAGTATTCACAAACCACGTCACTCGAGGATTGTCTGACTAGTATTCACAAACTATGTCACTCGGGGATCGTTTGACTAGTATTCACAAACCATGTCACTTGGGGATGTGTGACTGGTATCCATAAACCCCAACCAAAAGTAAGTTTGCTGTGAACACTGGCTGGAAAACTAGGATTGTACTCTACATTTTTTTTTCTTTTATGTGCTGTCATAACTTCACTTTCATTCAGTTGTATTATGAGACAGTCGACCAGAGAAGGCACTGCTCTGATATCGAGTCACGTTGGTGTTATCAGCGGTGCTCTTTTTACTCCGACGTATTCGGGACGCCTCTATTAACCCTCCTACAAACGACAGTAAACATGCTTACTGGCACAAAAGATAAGACAACGAGAAAAGGGTTAATATGACTTCTGTACTCCCAGACTTCCAGTTCGGGTTTACAGTTTGTACATTTCTGTCTCGGGTTGGTGGAGACGAGTCGAAATAAATTCAGTGAGATGGGAATCAGTGAAAAGGATGACATTTACGTCTTCCAAGTAAGTGCTTATTTCCCAGCTGAGTGACTTGTCTAAATCCAGTAGTCGTTAAGTCCTCCTTTGTTTGTGTTACCCGCTGTATTAGGTGTTAGACAAGACCCCTTCCTGGTTATGGACCAAGTCTAATATCTAATGCTTACTCTGGTTATGGCGATAAATTGATATGACAACTAAATACATGCTCTTTTTGTCTTGTCTCTGCTTTTTTTTTGCACGCTTTTGCATAGATTGTCTTTAGACCAGTCTTGCAATGTTTGTGAATTATCAGGCACATGAAGATATTAAAATCTGTTTAGTTCAACACAATGTGCCAATGTCTTGTTCATAAACATTTTCAAACCGTTATTAACAGTCATTCTTTTACTCTCCTGACGGGACTTCGAAAAGAAATATTATACATTTGATGAAAAGAAGTAAGTAACCAGCAATAATGGCTTTGAATTTATATTGATTGGGGTCAATAAGTATAAAATGGGTGATTTTCTATGAAACGACATTAGAACAAAATAACTGTGGTGACACATCCCTACGAATGAATGCAAAACATAAATTATATGCTTACATCTGAAGGCATCAATTTCAATTAATATGACGAAGCAGTATTTTGTTTCTGTCACAACCAATAATACTACCAGACGAAAAATGTTGACAGCAAATGTCAATGCATTTGTCATTGTGTTCATAACCATTTCCCGAAAGTTACTGCTCTCATTTACAAACAACAACAAAAATGAGACGTTTACATTTCACTGTCATTAACATTCCATGTTCTCCGCCCCCTGCCACTCTATTCGTCAGTTTATTTTCCAGGAATACAGCAATGAGATTGAATCTAATGAAAAATTGAAGCATGACCCTCCTGATACGATTTCGTTGTTTTGCGCTTGCAGGGAAGACATGCACGCATGTCCATGTGTTTGGGTTAATCATTTTGTGATCTCATCACACTAACGAGCATAACAAAATGCAATCCAAGTTAAGGAATGAGAGGAGATGTGTACTGAACGAGAAGAAGAAGAAGAAGAAGAAGAAGAGGAGTATCCAAGATAAGTGGGGAGAATGGATGTGTATTTATGAACAAGAGCAAGAAGACGAAGAACAAGAAGAACAAGAAGAAGAAATGGAGAAGCCGAAGAAATGAAAATAAAACGACAAATTATACAAAAAGGACAAAACGGAGTAAGAGAAACTATGGTGCTAATAACGTCACAAATATTCCTCTGTATCTGCCTCATTTGATGAAAACAACAGAAACAACAGCAACAAATAAACAAACAAGGTAAGACAAAACAGTAACAACGTTGGCAAAAACCTACCAAAAAAAAAGCACAATCGGGCAGACATGTTCATGTGTTTGTTATAAATTTAGGGTCCATTTGAAAGTCTGGAGTCCAGCCATAAAATGGCGACGTGTCTTTAGACATCTGACCTGAACCAGTAAACTGCTTCCAGAGCCATCCGAATTGTCTTTCCTTGTTTCTCTTTTCTACCTCAGTCTTCCTCGCCCCCTGTACCATTCTTTCTCTTCATATGCATTTGTGTTGTGTGGTGTGTGTGTGTGTGTGTGTGTGTGTGTGTGTGTGTGTGTGTGTGTGGTGTGTGTGTGTGTGTGTGTGTGTGTGTGTGTGTGCACTCATTTTTCAAATCAATGGACTGCCCCCTCTCTCTCTCTTTCTCTCTCTCTGTCTGTCTGTCTCTCTGTCTCTGTCTCTCTCTCTCTCTCTCTCTCTCTCTCTCTCTCTCTCTCTCTCTCTCTCTCTCTCTCCGCCCCCCCCCCCCCCCCCCCCCCCCCCCCATTGCGTGTAAAGTCAAGTCAAGTCAAAATTATTATTATTGAGGTTTAAAGAATAAGCTTTACAGCTTTTTCATTGTGCCCTCACAAAAATAATCATAATCGTAAAGAACAAACAAACAAACAAAATCATGTATGAACGCATTATGAAGAAAATGCACACAAAAAATTGAAGTGACTAACACATCAAAGGATCATAATTCTATCAAAGCGAGTGTGTGTGTGTGTGTGTGTGTGTGTGTGTGTGTGTGTGTGTGTGTGTGTGTGTGTGTGTGTGTGTGTGTGTGTGTGTGTGTGTGTGTTTACGCATATGTATGTGTGTGTGCGCACGCATGCAGAAATGACCTGTTTCCAGACATCGTCCATTATGAACGACAACATTTCATGAACACAATGCTAATAATGTAGGCCTACATAACTCATACACAAACGCCAGCCCTGCTCCCAATAAGCAGGTCAGCGGTATTCATCCTGTCCCTGGCCGCAGACGTTTCCATTAAAAAAAAAAGACCCTTTAATGACGGAACCTTTTCCACATCAAGCCAGGGTTTGCAAAGGCTCCACAGAAGGAGCGTCTGTCATTGAATGGCAGTGATTAGATTAGACTGAACTCACCACTCAGAATGGTTTAATTAAGGACCCCTGGCCCATTACTGCAGGAATCTCTCTCTCTCTCTCTCTCACTCTCTCTCTCTCCTTCTCTCTCTCTCTCTCTCTCTCTCTCTCTCTCTCTCTCTCTTGTTGTGTGTGTGTGTGTGTGTGTGTGTGTGTGTGTGTGTGTGTGTGTGTGTGTGTGGTTTGTGTGTGTGGTTGTGTGTGTGTGTGTGTGTGTGTGTGGTGTGTATGTGTGTGTGTGTGTGTGTGTGTGTGTATGTGTGGTGTGGTGTGGTGTGTGTGTGTGTGTGTGTGTGTGTGTGTGCGTGCGTGCGTGTGTGTGTGTGTGGTGTGTGTGTGGTGTGTGTGTGTGTGTGTGTGTGTGTGTGTGTGTGTGTGTTACTCTAATCCGGAAATGTAAATTTGCTATTGGTTGAACATTAGGCCTTGTTCATCTTTAGAATTATATTATTTTAATGTATAACTGTTTCTGCATGATAGTGATACAGACAGCTTGTCAGACTGACAGAACCTTTTGATATCACGAGAAGCTTTTGATGTCTTGTCATGTATTTTAAAGTTTTGCAGGAAATGGAGTGGTACAACGAGGATAGGGTGTTCTTCTTATTCTTTTATTCTGAATGTGATTTGTGTGTTAAAAGGGAATATTTTGATATAGTCTGCTTACACTGCTCTTCATAGATCGATTGGGTTGTCACACAGGCTGAGGGTGCATATTCTGGTTTATTCCCTGGGATATTATTGTTTGTAGCTGAGAGTATGCTGTTGTGTGGATACGTAGGTTTAGATTGTTAAATGTTGTATGTAAAGAAAAGCAACTTTTCCCCTTTATTTAGGGTTTGTTGTATCTTTTGATTGTCGGTCTGTTCTAGGTTTGGACTTACGTCAGGCAGGAGCTCAAGGTCTGACCAGCGCATTGGGCTAATGCGTAGGTCAGACATCTCCTAAGTCATAGCCACGAGACCCTCTTCTTCAATTGTCTCATCTTAGTTGTTAATTCATTTATCCATCAGCTTAAAATCATGCGTAGCGTGGCCTCAAAACTTAGCGGATATGGTGTAGCGTGTATGGACTAGTCTGCACGCAGTGACGCGTCCTTGATAAAACTGAAACTAGGTTTGGAACTGGTGACTAGGTACGTCCGGCGTGGAGTCCTTGATGAGCACCTCCTCCTTCTACCCATCCCCTCACCTGCTCCACTCTGTCACACTGTACTTTTCCTTCCCGCCTTTTTTTTTTTTACTGTGCTTTCCTTCTTCATCCCTCCCTCCCTCTTTTCCCCATCTCCTTTCCCATTCTCTGCTCCCTATACCCGTTCCTCCTCTCTCCTCCTCCCTCCTACCCCGTTTCCTCTGTCCCTTTCGTGATGCTCGTTCTTTTTTTTTAAACATAATTATGTTTGAAGCGATACACGTTGCTATCGGGGAAAACGTTGAGATGTCACTGCTTCAGACCAAAACCTATCTCAGTGCATCTTCACGTCTGGACAGAAGACGCTGATACCAGAGGGCTTGTTTAGCACCCAGCGCATGTGTTGCCCACAGCAGAACAGGCAGCTACGTCACACTGCCGACGTCATGACTCCACTTCAAGGCAGATGGTTTTCAACAAAGCTTGACATTTATATTCACCATGATAGCTTTCCTAAAGATTAAAAAAAGTACGAATCTTGGTTCTGGGTGTGTTTAAGAAAAGTTTGTGGAATGCTTTGATAGTGCCACCATTTAAGAAAAGTTAAGGAATGCTTTGATAGTGCCATCATTTAAGAGAAGTTGAGGAATGCTTTGATAGTGCCGTCATTTAAGAGAAGTTAAGGAATGCTGTGATGGTGTCATCATTTAAGAGAAGTTGTAGGAATGCTTTGATAGTGCCACCATTTAAGAAACGTTAAGGAATGCTTTGATAGTGCCACCAATTTAAGAGAAGTTGAGGAATGCTTGATAGTGCCGTCTTTAAGAGAAGTTAAGGAATGCTTTGATGGTGCATCATTTAAGAGAAGTTGAAGAATGCCGTGATAGTGCCGCCATTCAGTGGTATGAAAGACGGGCAGAATAGAAAGAGAAGAGGTGTTGATTTCCCAGAAACACTCCGCTTGTTATGCTCAGAGTCTGGCAGACTGTTCAACGCTCTGCACTTGGTCATAGCCTGCATCTTGCCATCCCCGGAGAAATGATCCACAACACAATTCCATTTTGACACTCCTTTTTCCCAGAGCCCAGAGGAAAATAACCACAATGATCCACTACATCATAACGTATCTTTCTCAGGTCTGGGAGAGGCTATCCTCCAGACAGCCGGTCTCCTGAAGTCCGGAAAACAATCCACAACACTTCACTTTTCATAGCCTCCCTGCTAAAGTTCGGGAGAGACATCCGCAACATTCTGTCTGATAGAGCCAATCTCCTAGAATCCTTGAGAGACTATAATCAACATTCCACTCTTCATCGTTTATCTCCTTTAGCGCGTGAGAGACTACCCACAGCAATTCTCGTTGGTATGGCCTGCGCCTAGAGCCAGAGGAGACTGTCCCTGGCACTCCTCTTCGTCACAACCCTTCAGTTAGCATGTGGAGAACTCACCACCACATCTGACTTGGTCATAGGCCAGGAGATAAGAAGATGCCCTTTTCCTAACAGAATTAGCGAGTGTGAGCAAGGTGGAGAGAGAGAGAGAGTGAGAGAGAGTGAGAGTGAGAGAGAGAGAGATGAACCGTTTCCTCACAGAATGAGCAATGAGCGAAATGAAGGGGACAGAGAGAGAGAGAGAGTGGGGGAGGAGAGGAGAGGAGAAAGCACTAGAATAACCAGAGTGAACAAACCTGTCAAAATCAAGAAAAAATGCACTCAACGGTCGTCTCTTGTGAACAACACAAAAAAGACGAACCTCACAAAAAAAGGCGTCCCCTCAAAACCTGACGGAACAAATTCTTAATCCATGAATCGAACCCTGACCACTTAATAAACCTCTCCCTAGACCCCCAAACTTCTTGTCTCTCCCCTCCCCCTTCCCTCCTCACTACGATTCATTCGATTAGGACGGGTGGTCAATTGATGTCAAGACACGGCACTGTGGCCGCCATGCTGATGACGACGGACCTGTCACATCAAACCAGCTGGGTGGGAGGTCTCGTCCATTCTTTTCTTTCATTTCCGTGTCCCATCATTGACATGACTCCTATGTTATTCCCTGCCAGTCAAAAAGAAACACACTGCTAATGAGTGCGCACCTAGATATGTGCATTGTGCAGGTCAAGATGTGCGGGTTTTCATGCCAAAAAGGGTGCAAAACTGTGTGTGTGTGGGGGGGGGGGGGATGATAAGTGCGATGATTGAGTTCTCTGAGTGTGTGTGTGTGTGTGTGTGGTGTTTTTATGTTTGTTTGTTTGTTTGTTTGTTTGTTTGGTGTGTGTGTGTGTGTGTGTGTGTGTGTGTGTGTGTGTGTGTGTGTGTGTGTGTGTGTGTGTGTGTGTGTGTGTGTGTGTGTGTGTGTGTGTGTGTGTGTGGTGTGCGTGTGTGTGTGCGTGTGTGTGTGATAATGAGCGGGCATGATTGAAACTATGATCAGCTTTACCCGTGAACATTTTTCTCTGTCTTTGGACGCCTTGTTTGTTTTTTATTTCTCGTTTACCATTAGATCAGCTTGGAAGTGCTGTGTGATGGATATGCACGGATACAAGGCGATGACAGATTCGAAACACAAGCACAGATTGATACAATGTACTATGCATGTTTTCATTTATGTAACATTTAACATATATTATATATATACATTAACTGTATGTGTGTGTGCGTCTGTCTATCTGTCTGTCTATCCGGCTGTCTGTCTGTCTGTATGTCTCTATATCTGTGTGTTCGTGTGTGAGAGAGAGAGATGGAGGGTGTGAGTGAGTGTGTGTGTGTGTGTGTGTGTGTGTGTGTGTGTGTGTGTGTGTGTGTGGTGTGTGTGGTGTGCGCGCGCGCGCGGCGTGTGCGTGTGAGCGACAGAGAGAAAGAGAAAGAGAGAGAGAGAGCTTGATTCCAATGACCTTCCTGTCAACAAGTAGAGAATTCAATCTGGTGCCATGATTACTCACATTTTACATTGCTCTCTTTTTGAACATCGACGTCCTGCCTTTGGATTTTATAGGCGCTCGCTTTCTGGTCCCAAACGTGCGCCCTTTATGACATCGTCCTTGTCAAGCACACTTATAGAGAGGAGAAAAACATGCGCTCACAGAATGCGCCCACTGCTCAATTCGGCCTCTACACATGCACACCCAGATCCACCCTGCAGTAGATAGCACCGGCAGTTCACAGGAAACTATCAATTTCTTGGTATCCCACACGTCATCAGAGGAAATACTGCCTGTTGCTGAGCAAAGGGTATAAACGTTATACCGGCCTTGCAATGGGTAATATTAGAACGTGTGTCATATTTTCCGCTTGCAAGGTCTGTGTAACTTATTGCTACAGCTTTATTGCAGCGCTTTCCCATGACAAGAAAGGCTCTCTGCGTGAAATTCAGTCTGTTTTACACCAGGCACAGTATGTCGCCTTAATCTGGCTTCACACTTTTATTCGTTTTTTTTTTTTTCTCTCTGCCGCCTCTGTGGCTGCTAACCTATCACTGTGGAGGTGTCTGTGAAGTTTTGCATGTGACGATTTTGATGTTCTTGCTGTGGCTTCTATCAAGTGGTTGGCCTCGGTTTATGGAATCCTCTGAAAGACTGGTTGTCAGATCTTCACTCAAGTTGCGCTGGAGACAAGGACCATTCTGTGTTTGAATCAAGCCACGAGCACCTGTCTTTTCATCTTCTAAGAGTACACGTTAGTAGTTGAGCCATTCATGTCATGTGCCACTCACAATGAAACATTTCTTTTAGAGTGTTGGGACTTGCACGATGTGAGACACAAACATTTTACAGCAGATTCCATGAAAACCTTGTTCAGAGACGGTCCGCCTGACGCGATCTTTGCGTTCTTGAAAGAGATGAACATTTTTCGTCGGATCTGAGACTTTACAGTGGAAGATTTTTAACAAACTTTCGGATGGGTTTTTCGATGTATTTTAACGAATTGTGTGAATGAATTACTTGTGAGTTGATTTTATCGTGGTGACAGCCCTGATGTGGCCCTTTGCGGTCGGCTTGGCTATAAACAACATTATCTTACCTAGTAGTTGAGCCACTGGTCCATCATTGAACTGAATGATAGGATGGAGAAAAAAAACAGAGAGCTGAACTCTGTGAGGAGTCTTTGGGGCGCCACTCTGGATAACAGTTCACCAGGTTTAGCCGATGAAACCAGACCCTCTAGATGGGGGTCATCGGTATCATAAAGGTGGGCAAATTCTCACTTATATTTTTGAGATGTTCCATGTCTCTAGACTTCAGAAATGAATAATAACAATTTTGGGGACACAGCTTTCCCTGTGTTATCATACGTTATTTAAGGCCACCGTCATTGCTACAGATTTCTGAGTGCGGGCACTAATCGGTTTGTATCAAAGCAGTTAAATCAGTCAAATTGCATGAAATCTTACACAGACGTGTACACTAGATACCATAGTGATTCTAGGGACAAATTTAATTTTAAAAATCACATAAATCACTCTTCATTTTAAGGTATCAGACTCATCATTTCACCCCTTTCACTGAAATTGAGCTCAGTTTGAGCAAGTGATTCTTTCCGTAACAAACACACATCCATTAAAACATCGAAATGCTTTCCCCACCTTTCTGCTTTCTTTCCAGGACAAACAGTCCACAGATCATCACCATCATCACTTCCACCAGCAAGGTTCACTGCCATGTTGACAGTCTTCATTACACGGCTGGTTTTCACAGTCTTTCACTTTACACATGTCCGTGCATTTGAGGCCGTTCAGAAAGCAGACACATTTTTCCCTGGTGCATTCTTTGGGGCAGGTGAAGCCAGCAGTTCTAGAACAGCATCTGGTGCTGGTTGGACGCTCATCCAGTCCACTGAAAGAATGGCTTTGCCATCCTCAGTTTCAATTCTCTACCCACTGTGAGTTTACGCCGCTGCTTAATCCTCTGACCAGGTGCAATGTTCTGCACCTGCAGTCCAGCTGTTGCACCCCTGTTTGCTCTTTCATTGTACTTGATGGAAAGCCTCCTGTAGGTGTCAAAGACGATGTCTACTCTGGTACTGACTGACGCTTCACTGATGGCCATGGTGAAGATGCGTTCAGCAACATTGTCAAGTGTTGGCTGTTGGCCATCAAATTTGGCTCGTTGTACAAGGGCCATTCCATCAATTATAGTGGCAGAGTGGGCAGGAGAGTCTCAACCAGTGGAGCATTCTTCTTGATATTTGTGGCCAAAGCAGCCTTGTTGGTTTTCACACGCACACACGCGCGCGCACGCGCACGCGCGCGCACTCTCTCAGACAGACAGACAAACATACAGACAGACAGACAGACAGACAGGTAGACACAGACAGAGACACAGACAGAGAGCCGAGAGAAGAGGGGAAGAGGAGGAGAAGAGAGCCCATTTTCAGTGTTTGGCCAGAGGTATGAATTCTGTTCTAGTGGAAACTTTTGCAGCTGTTTCTGTATCAGCTGCATCTAAGGGGGGTTGTGTTGTTTATGTTGTTGTTGTTTAGGTTTTCTTGTTGCAGTCATTCTGTTTTCCCTCCCACCTGTCTGTACAAGGCTGTATCTGTCAACCTGGGTCAGACCGTCAGTGGCTAAGCCACTCTAGAACACTAGCCCTTTCCCCCTCCGCCTCCCCCCCCCCCCCCCAACCTGCCCACCGCACCCTAACTTCCTGGTGTGCTTGTATCAATCGT
>CM031597.1:93104064-93109064 GCA_018398815.1 Conus ventricosus | reverse complement strand
TCTGCGCGCGCACGTGTGTGCACATGCGTAAGGGTGTGCATTGGTGAGAGAGAGAGGAGAGAAGAGAGAGAGAGAGAGAGGAGAGAGAGAGAGAGAGAGAGAGGAGAGAGAGAGAGAGAGAGAGAGAAGAGAGATCTGAATGTAATGCATTGATCAAGATTCAAATTCACACACACACACACACACACACACACACACAACGCCGCGCGCGCGCGCGCGCACGCACGCACGCACGCACGCACCACGCACCACACACACACACACACACACACACACACACACACACACACAACATACACACAAATAGAGGCAAACAGGGGAGGGGAGTAGACAGGGAGAAAAAGGAAAGAAGAAAGGTAATCAAGGAGAAAATACAAGCGTGATGCTCTGAAACAGATTATAGGCTTAGGCTGCATGTCTCAAAGAGATGTTGCCTTTTTATAATGCTCTCCAGACTTTCAATTCGACCCTAAATTTATAGTCTTCCCCGTTCAAGTTTTTGTGTGTGTTTTTCTTTCGTCGTTTTTTGGTCATCTTTATTTTTATTTTTGTTTCTCAGTTGTTTGTAGTCGTTGATGTTTTGTCATGGAATCCAGCAGAGACAGGAAAAATATTCATGATGTTATATGTAGTGCCATTTTTTTCTTGGATTACATATTATTTATGTGTTCTGGCAAATGACTGGGCGGATGGGTGAAAAGTAGACGAGACTCACAAATGTTAAACAGACGTATCAAAACTCTTATTCCAAATCCCACCAGAACAGTACCAAAATCATTACTGACATAATTCGGAAAAAATAGGAGAAAAAAGGGAAACACATTAAGTTTACAAGACGTTGATGTTACTAATAATACCAAATAGTTACAAAAACAGTTTTAAAACCACTTTCTGTGAAAAGACTGCAGAAAAAAAGTTTTTAAGCACATAAATACAGCATTCATTTTGTAGACAACTGATCGCCATGTAAGGTATCCACATTAGAAAGATTGTGGGTTTGATCCATGATCAGGAAAGGGGTCTTGTCCACCGTTGGTACAGCGGTTAAGACAATCTTCTGACAACTTGGAGGACATGAATTCCATCCTCTTCGTTGTCTCCTGTGTTACTATAGGTCTCTTCAGCTACCTTTCACCGATCCAGCCAAAGTGCGCGGAGTGTGTACTCGTTCTGAAAAACTTGGATCTTACTCTTCATGTAAACTTTCTTCCTTTTTTTTCTTCTTTTTTTTCTTTTTTTTCTTTTTTTTTTTTGCAGTCTCATTTTCAGTCCCTCTCGATGGCATTTCTACTACTCCCCACGACTTGATTTCCGCTACTTTCTGTGCAGACTTTGAATTCATAGCGACTGAAGGTGAATCAGTATAAGATGGGCAAATTTCTATGAAATAAGTACAAAACGACATGTGCTGACATGCTCTCTATGAACGAATGCAAAACATTAGTTAAATGCTCACAGCAATAATTTCAATTTATATGACGAGGCAGTATTTTTCTCCTGTTAAAGACAATGATATCACGAAAAACGCTGTCTCTCTCAACGCATTTGTCGTTGCATTCGTGAATAGTTTCCCCAAACTAAGTGTTTTCCATTACAATGAGATCTTTACATTACACAGTCGTTAACACTCCGTGTGGCCCTTCCCCTGCCATCCTATCCGTCAATTCATTTGCAGGAATACTGCGATCAGATGGAATCTCACTAAAGTGAAATCAGAGTTCTTCTGAGCTAAACCTGTTGTTTTATGAATGTGGGGAAACTGAGCACGCGTGTTCCTGTGTTTTTGTGACTTCCTCTGTAGTCTTACTGCACTGACAAGTTAAATAAAATCTCTTCCAAGATAAGGGGGGAGGGGAGGGGGACGAATAAGGAGGAGTGGAGAAGGAGGAAGATGACGACAGCGAGAAGAAGGGGAAGGAAGAGAAGAAGAAGAAGAAGAAGAAGAAGAAGAAGAAGAAGAAGAAGAAGAAGAAGAAGAAGAAGAAGGAGTAGGAGGAGGAGGAGGAGGAGGAGGAGGAGCAGGAGCAGAGCAGAAGAGAAGGAAAGGAGGAGAACAACAACAACAGCAGCAACAACAACAACAACAAAACAATCAACAACAACAACAAATAGAGGAGGAGGAGAAGAAATGACAAAATGACAAATCATAACAATAAGAACAAAACGAAGTAAGAGAAATGGAAGTACAAATAACGCCAATAATATTCCTCTGCATCTACCTCATTCCGTGTACACAACGGAAACAACAACATTGACAACGACAACAACAACTATGACAACAACAACAACAACAACAGCAACACAACAACAAACAAAACAAGCACAACAAAACAAAAAGTGACAACGTTATGAAAAACTTACCGCCCAAAGAAGACGAATGAGAAAGGTGTTGTTATGTGTTTACGTAAGTTTAGGATTAGTTTGAAAGTCTGGAGTGCGACCATAAAATGGCAACGCGTCTTTAGACATCCACCTGAGCCAGTAAACTGCTTCCAGAGCCATCAGGGTTGTCTTTCCTTGTTTCTCTTTTCTCCCTCAGTCTTCCTCGCTCCCTATACTCCCTTTTCTATTCACGTGCGTTTATATGTGTGCAAGCAAGTGCGCGATTGTGTGTGTGTGTGCGCGCGCGCGCGCGAGTGCGCGCACGTGTTTATGTGTGCTTGTGTGTGAATCTTATTCAGTTCACTCGCGCACATACGCGTGTGTGCGCACGCACGCACACACACATACACATTCTAAATCAACGAACTGCTTTCAGTGTTCTCCCTCTCTGTCTGTCTGTCCGTCTGTCTGCTTATCTGTCTGTCTGTCTGTCTGTTCTTCTCTCTCTCTCTCTCTCTCTCTCTCTCTCTCTCTCTCTCTCTCTCTCTCTCTCTCTCTCCCAGCCATAGGGTCAGTCTATTACAGTTCGCCATGGTGAGAGACGTGACCTGAAAGGTCAGCGCCATTATAAGAATCTTCAGGACAAACGAAGTTCTTCACTTGCTTCCAGAGATCACAAAGAGCAGCGCCCCCTGGTGGCACACTTTGGTGGCCTGCTTTAACTTAAAGAGCGATAACCTACGTCTTCTGATTGATCAGGACGTGGCTGTCTGTTGTGGTTTCATTTTACACTAAGCTTTGGTGGCTTTTTTTCCGCTGTTGTAGAAGAAACTTCACAGCTTGAATTGAGGATTTAAAGAACAGGGAGAAGAAGGCACATGCTGGTTTCATGTACCAGCCGGTGCTATCTAGTGTTTAATTCCATGGATGGTGCGTTAGACAAGAGGAAGCTACAATCACGGATCATCAATATATTGCACTGGGTGTTGTGTAAACTTAAAAGGTTGTGCCTGTCTTGAATAAAAGTTACTCCGAGTTAGGTTTTCTTACGGGAGCAAGAGTTACCCTACTTGCTTCTTGTTTCTCTTCATCGTCATCGTCGTCATCTCGTCATCGTGTTTTCGTCGTTCTCGTGTTGCTGTGTCTTCGTCGTCGTCCGCTTTGTCGTCGTCGTCGTCTCTGTTTCCATCATCGTAGCAATCCTTGACTTCGTGTATGATTAAGAGAAAGGGAAAGAAATGGGTGAGAATGCAGAGTGCAATCAGTCAAAGCCGTGTGCGTCAGCAAGTGAGTGGGTCGATCTATGTTAATAATGATAATAGTAATAGTAATAATAATCATAACAACAAAGATAACAGCAATAATGATTATAATGATAATTATTAGAAGAAGAAGAAGAAGAAGAAGAAGAAGAAGAAGAAGAAGAAGAAGAAGAAGAAGAAGAAGAAGAAAACTAATGACACCATCATCATCATCATTAAACATAGCAGTGGTAGTGGTGGTAATAATGGTAGCGATGATGATGATGATGATGATGATGATGATGATGATGATGATGATGATGATGATGATTGATGATGATGATAATGATGATGATGATGATGAATTACATGTTATGAAATAATGATAATGACATGTCATGAAAAAAATGACAACGCCAGCATTTTTTAGTGATTATTTGTGAGATTTAGTTTCGTTTTGTTTTGGTGCAAACGCTGTATGGAGGCTATGGGATTTGAAAATGCCTTCTAAGTAGTTGGTCATTAACTTTTTCTCTTTTTTGTGCAATTTTATGATATATTGAGGGGGGGCGCTGTAATATTATGTATTGATACGTTGTTGTTGTAAAACGAGCTGGGTGTATTTGTACAAGATAAGGATCGTGTCATGTGGCAGTGAGGGGCTTGTATTGCCATTGTTTAAAAGCTCTACTGGACGGTTGTAACACAGGTTCAGGGTGCACATTGTCTTTTGGTCTTTGGAATGTCATTGCAGCTGGGTGTCTGCCGTTGTGTGGATGTGTACATTTAGGACCATAAAGTGTTGTAGATGAAGAATCGTTTGTATATTTCTTCCTTTATTGTGGGTTAGTTGTATTTTGTGGTTGTCTGTTGCCCTGTGATCGGTTTGTGTCTGGTGAGGAGGTACTTGTGGCCTAGAGTCCTTGACGATTCCCCATTTTCTTCAACCTACTCCTCACCCTCCCCTCTCCGCTGCCCCCCCCCCCCCCCCCCCCCCAAACCCCCACCCCCCACCCCTCCCTGTATCACACTCTCTGTCCCTGACTTTCACAATTTTTGTTTACTCTTTTTTCCTTCGTCCTCTTCCCACCTTTTATCTCCCTTTCTTCCTCATTATCTCCCTTCTCTTCCCTCATTATTCCCTTCTTCCCTCATTATCTCCCTTCTCTTCCTCATTTGTTGCCCTCCTCCTTCTCCCACCCTATTCCCCTGTCCCTTCCGTACTGCTCGTGTATATCATAGCGTAATGGCGTTTGAAGTGACAGGGGTTGTTATGGGGAAAGCATTGACATGTCCCTACTTCAGACCAAAAGTGATCATCCGTCTTTTCGACGGGGCGGAAGACCCTGATGCCAATAGATGACTTATAAACGCCCTGCATGTATTTCACTTAGCAGAACAGGTACCTATATGATATTGTCGACGCCATGACTCGAA
>CM031597.1:93094064-93096564 GCA_018398815.1 Conus ventricosus | reverse complement strand
CGTGTATAGCCGAACTGTGGTTGCGGTTTTATACAATTAGTATGCATTGGAGAAGTTTGGATGGGCTGGTGTATAACAAAACTTTGAGTGTGGTCTCATGTATAGATAGAATTTATCATTTGATCATGTATGTGGGAACTTTTGATGTAACTGTTTATTGGGGAACTTTGAGTGAAAGCGTGTATAAGAAAACGTTGGGTTTGATTGTGTGTGTGTGGGGGGGGGGGAGAGAGTGTTTGGAGTTGTGTCTAGGAAAACGTTGGGTATGGTTCAGTATTTAGGAGCTTGCGGTGTGGCTCTGTTCAGAGTTTTGGGTATGGTCGTGTATTTGATGACACTGGGATTGGTAGCGTGTAAGGAAACTTCGAATGCAATTCCGTGTGGTGGAACTCGGGGTGTAATTCTGTATAGACGATATTTCACATAAACACGTATAAGGGAATTGGAAATGAGATGCGTAAGAATGACGCCGCGGATATATTCGAAAGATGTGTCAATCAAACCAAAACTAAAGTAAAACAAAACAAAAGAAAACTAGCATCAGAAAAAGAACGATTTTAAGGGGGAAAGAAAGAAAGAGAACAAAAGAACAAATGGACACGCAGAAAAAAACAAGACATTAAAATAGAATATGTTTGCTACTTTTTTTTGCCAGCAATGATACCGCCACCAGCTCTAATAGAAGATGTTTGTTACTTTTTTTTTTCGTCAGCAATATGTACCAATAGGCTCCACCACCTCTCACCCTCGCCTCTCTTTTCAATCCCGTGGTCATTATACCGTGTGAAAATTTGCACCGGCACACAAAAGAAGAAAAGACGGGTAATGCTGTTACGCTCGACAGTGATGGATAAGGTGAAAGTCTGCGAAGTTCAAACAAAGTTAGCAGGAGGGGGACTCCCGGGATCATGCCATGCCAGCTGACTCCTCCGACGGGAAGAGGTCTAGGATTGTGTTAGAAAAGAAAAACTGTAATTAAGACTTGCTCCCCAGTGTGCGCACACCAGGTCGGATGCGGATGGTGGTAGTGCGGTTTGCTTCCGTGCCGATCCAACTTGGGAGTCCAGTTTTCATTCTCTGTGTGTGTGTGTGTGTGTGTGTGTGTGTGTGTGTGTGTGTGTGTGTGTGTGTGTGTGTGTGTGTGTGTCTGTGTGTGTCTGTGTGTCTGTGTGTTTGTCTGTCTGTGTTTGTGTGTGTGTGTGTGTGTGTGTGTGTGTGTGTTGTGTGTGTGTGTGTGTGTGTGTGTGTGTGTGTGTGTACGTGTGTGTGTCTGTGTGTGTGTGTACGCATGTGTGTCTGTCTGTCTGTCTGTCTGTCTGTCTATCTGTTCGTCGGTCTGTCTGTCCGTGTATGTGAGTATGTGTCTGTGTCCATGTCTGTACACATGTACTTATGTGTCCATGTTAAATAAAGGTCAATATTCAAACTGAGGCATGAATAAAATGTCGGACAGACTATAACAACGTCAACGACAATAACGACAATGATGACGCTGTTAACAATAATCATAATGAGATAATAGAAGCGCTGACAAAAATGATGATGACAAGAGCAAAGAAACGTTGTCAGCAACATTGCAACCGACGACAGCAAAAACGACAACAGTGGCGACGACAACAACAAAACGACAAAGACAAAAACATCAACAAAAAAGAGGAAAGACAACAACAACAAGAATGGCAACAAAACACAATGACAAGAACATCAATGACAATCACAACAGCAACAGTAATGACGACAACATTAACAACAGCGTGTATTTCAGTTCATCTCAGCGTGATTGAACGTCTGTGGATTGGGAAAAGAGATAGCAATTTGGCCATCAACTCATGTGATGGTAGGCGTAGTTCAGTCAAACCTTAGAAACAAAACGATCGGGAACGAGGAAGGTGGGGATCTAAACAGGTGGGGCGGCGGGAGGGGGGAGGGGACAAGGGATGAACCTTCAGATGTATTTATGGATATCTCCTACAAGGGTGGACGTGTGGGTTTCGTGTTTCGTTGCTAAAATTGTATGTAAAACGACTTACATGAGCATGTGTGTGTGTGTGTGTGTGTGTGTGTGTGGTGTGTGTGTGTGTGTGTGTGTGTGTGTGTGTGTGTGTGTGTGTGTGTGTGTGTGTGTGTGTGTGTGTGTGTGTGTGTGTGTTGTGTGTGAAGAGGGGGAAGGGGACAGCATACATGAACGTGGGTTCGGTGATTCTACTTCTGTTGCATGGTTTTTCACTACAAACTATTTAAAATTTAAAAAAACGACAAAATGTGTGTGCGTGTTCGCTCGGCTGTGTGTATTGTGTGTGTGTGTGTGTGTGTGTGTGTGTGTGTGTGTGTGTGTGTGTGTGTGTGTGTGTGTGTGTGTGTGTGTGTGTGGTGCGTGCGTGCGTGCGTGCGTGCGTGCGTGCGTGCGTGCGTGCGTGCGTGCGTGCGTGGTGGTGCGTTCGTTCGTTCGCGCGCGCGCGCGTGTGTGTGTGTGAGATATATATATATATATATATATATA
>CM031597.1:93086564-93089064 GCA_018398815.1 Conus ventricosus | reverse complement strand
TCGTTTCCCTTTCTTCTTCCTTTGGCTCCATTCACTTCCAGTTCTTGCGATATTTTAAGTAAGTTCTGCAGAGTCTAACACGCATTGTTCATAAGTTGTTAACTCTTGTCTTGGAGACGTGATACCCAGCTACATGTTAAAAGTGATTTTTTAAGAGATAATAGTTGGTTTAAAACTGACAACAAGAAAAAAGCTATGAGTACATCAGCCCAGTGTGTCATTTCCTTGTTTATAAACGATTTTAATTCAAAAAGTTTAATTTCCTTTTTTAAAGGAACAAAGTTTCGTTTCCTTCTTCCTTTAGGAGCAAAGGCGTCATAGTCATTACCATGCAGTTATAGAAATGAAATGGACCATTCTATTCAAAGAAGTCGGGGGATGGGGGAGTGGAGCTGCGAGAAGAGTGTGGGCAGATGAGTGTTGGTGGAGGGAGGGAGGATCGGAGGAAACGAGGGGGGGGGGTCGTGTCAAAATTCTGTTTAAGGATCAGCATTCATCATGGGATCATTCTTTGGCGACAGAATCAGGTGATTTATAAGACGTTTTGTCTTTAAGGTCCAAAATACACAGACACTATCACCAAGCCCACTCACCGAGCCTCTTTATAGCGCATGTTCTGCACCTGAAATGTTATCAGTGACCCATGAATTCAGCTATTAACCGTGTCAATTTCTATGGAACCAAAATGCTGAGATAACTTAGATGGTCGGCTGCCATTATTCGATTGTATTCTTTGTAGTCTTGAAATACAAACTACCCGTTGGCTAAAAAGCAAAAACGAAAAAACCCGCTGAGATAACATCAAGGTTTCGTATGATCACTACCAGTCTTTGAGAGTTAAGTTTTGTTAGGTTTTCGTCAGTGAAGATGGTTCACTGTTGTTTACCTTTCTTTCGCTGCCTAAAGATTTCTGATCATATTTTTTTCTATTTCTGAGACGCGCAATCGCTGGTCTCTTTGCATTGAGGAGAAAATGTACATTTAGAAATTCTAAGGGTGAGATCTTATAAAAAGAAATCTCAGATGTATGATCGTATATAGAGAAACTTTGAGTGTGTGGGATGGTGATTGTGAATAGATCATTTTTGGTGTGTTCATAAGTAGAAAGCTTTGGTTCTGATCATGTATAGAGAAATTTTAAGTGTGATGATGTAAATAGAAACTTTGAGAGTTGTCGTGTACAGATAAACTTTGATTGTGGTCTTGTGCAGTTAAACTTTGGTTGTGTTCTTGTGTATTTAAACTTTGGTTGTGGTCTTCTATAGTTGAACTTTGATTGTGGTCTTGTATGGGAAACTTTAGGATTTTACATGTGTTGGAGAATTTAGTGTGTGCTTGTGTAAGACTTTGTGTGTGGTGTCGTGTATGGAGTAATTTCGGGGTGGTCATGTATTTTGAAACATTAAGTCTATTGAGCACTTGCGAACTGTGGTTGAGATTGTGTATGGGAGATTGTTTTCGGACTGACTGTATAGGGGGACTTTGGGTCTGGTTGTGTACAGTGAAACTTTGGGAATGTTGGATTATTTGAGGAGCTTTTTGGTGTGGTCGTACATTGCAGAGTTTTTAAAGTGGTTGTGTGTTTGGGGACACTGAGTGTGACTGTCTGGTAGAGGAACATCGGATGCAGCTAGAACTTGGAGTGTGATTCTGTATAGGAGACATTTTTACAGAAATGTGTATACAAAGTCTGGAAATAAGTTGCGTGAGAATGACGTTGTTGAGAGTGTCCGACAAACGAGTTAATTAATCAAACAAAGCTAAGACAAATAAGACAAAAAGAAAGTAACAAACAGAAAAAAAAACAACATAAAATCAAAGATAAGAAAGAAGAAAGAAAGAGAGAGAAAAAAAGAACGTTAATATGGGGATGGAATGGGGAGAAAGAAAAGACACAAGATGAATGTTATTCTTTTCATCGGAATATGTGCCAGCAGTCACACACGGTCCCCCTTTTAAAGCCAACAGTCACTGTACTGAGCGAAAATGTGTACGCCACACCAAAGAAAAGACTAGGTAATGTTGTTATACTTGTCAGTGACGGATAGGTGAAAGTCTGCAAAGTTCAAACAAAGTTAGCAGAAGGAGGCTATTGGGAATCATGCCAGATGACTCCTCGAACGGGTAAGAAGTCTAGAATTGTGTTAGGAAAGAAAAGCTGTGATTAAAACTGGCTCCCCAGGGCGTGCACAGATGGGGTGTAAGTGTGGAAATGTGCGGGGTGCTTCGGTACCAAATGAACTTTGGAATCCAGATTGTGTGTGTGTGTGTGCGTGCGTGCGTGCGTGCGTGCGTGTGTGCGTGCGTGCGTGCGTGCGTGCGTGCGTGCGTGCGTGCGTGCGTGCGTGCGCGGTGTGTGTGTGTGTGTGTGTGTGTGTGTGTGTGTGTGTGTGTGTTCGTTCGTTCGTTCGTTCGGTTCGTTCGTTCGTATGTTTGAGTAATGTAGTGATTGAGTAAATGAGTGAGTGAATGCGTGTCTCTGTGCGTGTATGTTTGCCTG
>CM031597.1:93061564-93071564 GCA_018398815.1 Conus ventricosus | reverse complement strand
CAAACTTAATATCGCCTCTGTGTGTGTGTGTGTGTGTGTGTGTGTGTGTGTGTGTGTGTGTGTGTGTGTGTGTGTGTGTGTGTCTTTTTCCAGGGAACGCTGGTGTCAGTGATGTTCTGTTTCTGCAACGGAGAGGTGAGGCAGTGTTCTGTGCCATGTGTCAGTGACACTCTTGCCTGTATGTGATTCTGCTGTGTGTCACTGACAGTAGAGTGTGACAGTGTGTCAATGACAGTATGGTGTGTCAGGGACAGTGTCGTCTTTCAGTGACAGCGCCATGTGCCCGTGATAGTGTTGCGTGTCAGTGACAGTGTATCGGGTGAGAGTGCTCCGTACTTTGTGTCAGTGACAGTGTTGTATATCAGATATGGTTCTCTTTGTTAGTGGCTGTCTTCTATAACATCCGCACATATGACGAGTCAATTTTAGAAGCACCGGGAACGTAAACGATGTGAGGATTGGAGGGTTAGAAGTAAAAGAGGAAAATGAAGAGAGAAAAGAAGGAAAGCGGGTAAAAGAACACATTTATATAGCGTTGTGTTCAGAATAGTTTCATGGCGATTTACAATTAAACACAATAACCAAGAGGGCATTCTGGAAAGCGTAATCCTCTTTTTTTTTAAAAAGTCAAATCCGTCACCGCTATTCAATTCTGTTACTTACCAAACTCTGTATTTAAAAATGGAAATATGACAAGGATTTACCGTTATTTCAAGTGTTTGAAAGCTAGATTTGAAAAAGAAAAGTATGTTGTTTGTCTTTACATGTCACTCGCAAAGTTTGTCACACAGTGGCTCCCATATAGTACTTTATTCAACTACTGCATTAATTTTTCAAGGCTTCCAAATGATTTGACAACGGCCAGTTGCTTTGTTTTCTCCGTTTAATTATCGTATTTTCTTGTTTCTGTCATTTGTTTTTATGTATTTGACACTTATTTTTTGTAAGTTCGTTGTAGTTGTTGTGGTAGTAGTAGTGTTGATAATCAGGGTCGTGACATGGTGATGATCTTCATCATGGCAATGATGATGATTATGATCATTATGATGATGACCATGATTATTATGTTTTGTTCATTATTGTCTTAATACCTTAAGTATGCGTTGTTGTAATCCTTATTTGTAATTTGGGATTCTGTTTTGAAATGAAATATGATTATTTAACCTGAAAAAAATCAAAACCGCACCAGAATATTATCAGCGTGTTCTTGGTCCATGTTCCATCTTTCGACCAAGTTACATCAAAATCGGTTGAGAGGTTTTTACGTAATCTTGCTAACAACCAACCAACCAACCAAACAACAACAGGTGCAGATGAAAACACAGATCCGTGGAGGAGAAAAAAAATGTAGTGACATTCTCATACACACGAGTAACCAAACGGAAAATGTTCGAGTTGAAAATAGAAACTGAAATGACCAAACATATACATGTATCGTCGGCAGTGAAACATGACACAAAATAAAAATAATGTGTTTGCTCGCTTTTGGAGAGGAGAGAGAAGTAGAGGGCCATAAGTAAAGCCGTGTGACGCATCCACCGGGGTGAAAACGGAAAGACAAAAAGGAAAGAGTGTTATATATTCCCGCATTCGACTTGGGAAACTAAAGGTTATAATCATGACCTTGCAGTTTGATGAAGTACTGTGTGTGCAAGGTATTATTTGTGATTCCTATCTGTGTCTCTCTCTTTGCTTGCATGTCTCTTTGCTTATTTGTTTGCCTCTCTCCCTCTCTCTCTTCTCTCCTCTCTCTCTCTCTCTCTCTCCCCTCTCCTCTCGCTCTCTCTCTCTCTCTCTCTCTCTCTCTCTCTCTCTCTCTCTCTCTCCTCTCTCTCTCTCTCTCTCTCTCTCTCTCTCTCTCTCTCTCTCTCTCTCTCTCTCTCTCTCTCGTCTCTCTCATTTATCTTTCTGTCTGTTCGTCTATCATCTGTTTGACTTTTGAGTTTTGTCTGGTTGTCTGGTTGCTTCTCTGTCTTTCTGTTTGTTTATCAGAGTGTCTATCCGTCTGTTTGTCCGTGTATCTGACTTTGTATTTGCCTGTCTGTTTGCCTTCTTATCTGTTTAGTTGTCTACCTGTCTCTCTTTCTGTCTGGAATCTGCCTGATGTCTGTCCGTCTATCTTTTAGGTTGTCTGTCCATTAGATAAGTCGAACACATTGTGGAATTTTCGTCAGCTTCTCTAAGGAATTCCATTTGAAAATGTGTGGGTGAAAGCAACACTGTCACAATATTACAGCATTCGCAAGCGATAGTAACAGAGACTGTGTGTGTGTGTGGTGGTGCGTGCGTGCGTGCGTGCGTGCGTGCGTGCGTGCGTGCGTGGTGCGTGCGTGTGTGTGTGTGTGTGTGTGTGTGTGTGTGTGTGTGTGTGTGTGTGTGTGTGTGTGTGTGCGTGCTTGTAAGGAATGGTGTAATTTTCAATCGTGAACAAAATGCTTTAGACAAACAAACGCCTCTCCCAGTCATTCGTGTTGTTTCTTTGAACATTCTTTCAGTTGGGCTTACACAGTAAGAGAAACCGGTGACAACTGGAAGGACACAGGGGAGAGCGCAGATCTCTGCCGACGAGAAACGGATCCTGGATCCGTCCCTTAAAGGACGTGCACCACCGATGTGCACCAAAATTATTGTGTTCGTCCATGAGCTGCATTTTCATCTTTCTACCAAGTCCCGTTAGAGTCCGTTCAGTAGATATAACGTCATCTTGCTAAACGGATCCTGGACGCGCCCTTTGATACGGATCTGTACTACGGATCCGCACTTTAATTTAATGGATTCGTCCTTGGACCACATGGTCGTCTTTCCACCACGTTTCGTTCAAACAGGCTATGTAGTTGCCGTTTTTTCCGTAATCTGCTTAAAAGACAAGCAAACCAACATATCAACCGACACAAATAAGAGCATAACTTCCGAGGCGGAAGTGATTCTAATTTTGTCAGAAAATTCATATCGCTGTCCAGAAAGTTAACGATCAAAATTACGTGAGAATTGTAACTTCAGATAATCGCCACCATTATCTTCATTATGATCATCTGTGTCACTGTTGTGTGACCAGGTGACCTCTCTGCTTCGCCGGAAGTGGAACCAGCATCGCCTGATGACTGGCATGTCCGGAAGAACACTGCTCTGACGTCATCGACCTACACTGAGGGGTACACGATGGTCAACACGTCCACCCGTGATTTGTCCAGTCAGAAATCCAAGGTCGCCCCCGACCACCACAACAGAGTGATTCAGCAGGTGTGTGTGTGTGTGTGTGTGTGTGTGTGTGTGTGTGTGTGTGTGTGTGTGTGTGTGTGTGTTTCTCTGTGTGTGTGTGTGTGTGTGTGTGTGTGTGTGTGTGTGTGTGTGTGTGTGTGTGTGGTGTGCGTGTGTGGGGGGGGGGGGATGTGTGTGTGTGTGTGTGTGTGTGTGGTGTGTGTGTGTGTGTGTGTGTGTGTGTGTGTGTGTGTGTGTGTGTGTGTACGTTTGCAACTCTCTCTCTCTCTCTCTCTCTCTCTCTCTCTCTCTCTCTCTCTCTCTCTCTCTCTCTCTCCCCCCCCCCCCCCCCCACCCCACCCCCAAGGGTGGACAAGGCCATCCCACTCCTGCGTAAAAGAAGACAGAATTATCTTAGCGTAACAAAATGCTTTCGCACCGTTTAGTATGGCGTTGGGGTATCCTCCGATTGCACATCTTTCGGATCGAGAGTGAAATGGGGGAGGGGTATGTTCCCGCCTCTCTCTGCAAGTTCCCTCCTCCCCAATCTCTCCTCTCCTAGCAATCTCAAGCGCACATCTGCACCCCACCCTCTCCAATGCCAACTATTATATTCACCCCTACGCTCTCTCTCTCTCTCTCTCTCTCTCTCTCTCTCTCTCTCTTCGTGAAACGCAGCTATTCATACCTGATTCTTATTTCTTTGTTGTCAGGACTCTGTTGAGATGAAGCCGCTCAAGACGGACAAACAAGAAACGTGACGGGACTTCGCTCAACCTCTTGCCACGTCACTCAGACACAGTGACCTATGACGTCACGACGTGAACTCCATACACGTCATTTTGTTGTGACAGACTGAACCTGGTGAAGCACCTAACGTGGAGTTGTTGTCAGAGGTTCGGACCAAACAAAACCACAAAAAAAAAAAACAAAAAACGCCCAATGAATACCCTCCCTTTAAGACATTTGGGGAAACATTTTTGTCTCTGTAAGAGATGTACCTTCCAATGAATTCTCCCTCCCATGACAGACTTTTTTCTGGATTTTTTTCTTTTTTTGGCTAGATCTATTTCCCAATGATGTTTTCCTCCAGTAATGCTTTCCCCTGAACAAATTCATTTGTTCTAGATTTTACCTCTCTTTAAAGACACCCTTCCTTGTGAGACTTTTTTTTTTCATTTCTGGAACACTTTTGAGTTTGTTCCAGATTTACCTACCAGTAAATACTCCCCATCTTTAATTGTCTTTCTTGAAAAATATTGTTTGTTTGTTTGTTTGTCGTTGTTGCTGCTGTTCTAGATTTACCCCCCTTTAAAGATTCCCTTCTTTGTAAAAAAAAAAAAAAAAAAAAAAAAAAAACAATTCCCCCCCCCCCCCCCCCCCCCCCCCCAGCATTTTAGTCTGGGGTCTAGATTTACTTCCCTTTAAATACGCCCTTATTTTTACTGTCTTTTTTTAGGAATTTTGGTTTTTTGCTTTAGATTTATTCCCAATGACGTTTCCGCGCCCCCCCCCCCCCCCCCCCGCCCCCCCCCCCCCGAGACTTTTTGCTGGAACAATTTCATCTTGGTACTAGATTACCTCCGGAAAAAGACTCCCTCGTGGAGCAGTTTTGTCTTTGTAACTAGATTTAATCCCAATATGTCCTCTCTCCATCATCAAGGAAATTTTTTTTCCTGGGATATGTGGTCTTTGTTCCAGATTTCTTCACAATAAAGATTCCTTCCTTTCGCAGACATTTCTTGTTCTCGAACATGTTATTTTGTTGGATTCATCCTCCAGTAAAATCGCTTGTAACGACTTCTTCTGCATTATTTTTGTCTTGTATATTCCCAATCAGGATCCCTTTACACATTTCTTCATCTGGAATGATTGTGTCTTGGTTCTAGATTTAAAGGTTCCCTCCCTTTCAAGACATGTTCTGACACACTTTTAACTTTGCTTTAGATTTTTCCTATACAGACTTCCTCCCTTCAAAAAAATATTTTCTTGAACTGTTCGGTTATTCATATTCTGTGTGTGTGTGGTGTGTGTGGTGTGTGTGTGTGTGTGTGTGTGTGTGTGTGTGTGTGTGTGTGTGTGTCTTGGCTCTGGATTTATCTTTAGAAGACTCTCACCTTTTATAGATTTTCTAGGAACATTTTTATTTTAGTTCTGGATTTCCCTTCGGAAAAGGTCTCCCTTTCTTTGAAGACACTTTTTCTGGAATAGTTTTGTGTTTTCTCTAGATTTATTCCCAATAAAAAGGTTCTTGTTTAAAGACCTTTTTTTTAAGTATGTTTGTCTTGGTTCTGAATTTCTTGCCGGCAGAGAAGGTCTGTAAAGAGGTTTTCATCAGGAACACATTTTCATCTTTCTCCAGATTCATTCCCAAGAAAGATTTCCTCCATTTATAGATTATTTTTTCTGGAATAATAATGCCTTGATGTTAGATCTACCTCCAATTGAAGACACCCCCTTCCCCTTATCCTATTTCTCCTCCTTTTCCTTCTTCTTTTAAAAAAGTTGTCAATATTCTAGATTTACTCCCCAAAAAAGACTCCCTTCCGGATCAATATCTATTGTTGGAATAATGTGTCCAGGTTCTGGATTAATCTCCATGGTTGAAAATAAATAAATAAATACATAAATAAAATAAAAATTCCTTCCTTCAAAGGTTTTCCCCGAATATTTTTGTCTTTTTTTCCCCTGGAGTTTTATTCCATCCCCGTAAGAAAAAATTCTATGAAAACTTTTTTTTTCCTTTCAGTTTTTTTTTCTATCTTCCATGAATACTCTCTCCTTTTAAAGGGTGACTTTTTGAGACTTTCTAGAGGTCTTTGCTGAGGGGTTTTACTGTAATAAGTTCATATTTCCTATTCTATTATATCAGCAGCAATCGTTACATGAACATTAACATCAGTGATATGCTGTTGCCGCGTGTACATGTTAAGATTTTGTTGTTGTTGTCATCGTTGCTGTTGTATTGTTATTGTTGTTGTTGTTGTTCTTGTTGTATTGTTATTGTTTGTTGTTGTTGTTGTTGTTGTTGTTGTTGTTGTTCTGCTCCCGTGTGTAAACAGCTGAATCGATCTTATCATCTTATTTCAATTGTCCGTGCGTGCGTGCGTGTGTGTGTACGTGCGTGCGTGCGTGCGTGCGTGCGTGCGTGCGTGCGTGTGTGTGTGTGGGTGTGGGTGTGGGTGTATGTGTGTGTGTGTGTGTGTGTGTGTGTGTGTGTGTGTGTGTGTGTGTGTGAAAGGGGCGCCGTGTGAAAGGCGAAGAGGGTCTCCTCCTCCTCCATTTCCTCCTCCTCCTCCTCCTCCTCCTCCTCCTCCTCCTCCTCCTCCTCTCCTTCTCTTCTTCTTCTTCTTCTTCTCCTCCTCCTCCTCCTCCTCCTCCTCGCCCTCCTCCTCCTCCTCTTCTTCTTCTTCTCCTGCTGCTGCTCCTGCTCCTGCTCCTCATGCTCCTCCTCCTCCTCCTCCTCCTTCTCCTTCTCATCCTCCTCCCCCTCCTCCTCCACCTTCTCCTCCTCTCTTCTTCTTCTTCTTCTTCTTCTTCTCTTCTTCCTCTTCTTCTTTTTCGTTAACATCGTCTTATGGTTTAGTATTAAATCATTCTATTATGAGAGGGTAAAAAATAAAGGGAAAAAAAGGGGGGGGGGAGGTGCGCACTTGAAGCTACAACGTATTTAGGTCCAGATGCAATGGTAGTCGCCCTTATTGCGCGTCAAATCAATATGGTTCTGTGTTCTCGTCAGTTTCATATACAGCTGAAACCTTCTCCAGGACCTTAGATTAAAACCAGCTAGGAATCGGAATAAGTAATAGAGCGCAGACACAAGTATGATATGTATAAGCATGCTATGCACAGCTCAGACGGTCATATCGCAAGAAGTTAACATGGAATCCATAACAATCTACTTTACATTTTTCCATCGCATCATTTCAAGCTGTTCCTTCTTCCCCCACCCCACCCTCCATCCCTTCCCTTTCCCCCAGTCAACCCACCCTCGTCCATCCACATTTCACACAAGCAATCCTCACCATCCCTTCCCCTTTTCTCTCTTGACTGTGCACTCTAAAATCCGGGAGGGGGGGGGGGGGGGGGTTGTGTGTAGGTGAAGATGAAAACACCCTTTGGGAAAAACTGCCCGAGTAGGGGTCTGAAAACACAAACCTGTCTGAATAACGTAGATAATGAAATCAACGTAAAACTCCATAGAAATATAAACCGGTTGTGGGTATGGGAGTTATCGTTCAAGAACGCAGAAGATGCTTGATCTTTGCACTTCGACTCTATGTCTGGATGCCCGTCTGCCTGTCCATGTCCTTAAATCCCTTCACGCGAGAGAGAGAGAGAGAGAGAGAGAGAGAGAGAGAGAGAGAGAGAGAGAGAGAGAGAGAGAGAGAGAAGAGAGGAGAGAGTAGAGAGAGTTGAAGTGACATGCTAATTTCCACGAAGTGGGGAGAGAGAAGTGAAGAAACAGACAGACAGACAGACGGACAATCGGAGAGGTAGGGTAACCATTATGCAAACAACAGATCTAGGTGATCAGCTGGATGTTTCTCCATGTCTTAGGACAGGGTCCCATTTACAGAACACAGTAGTCCACTTAAGACAGAGCCGGCAATTCCCAGACAAAAGTGCCTGACAGTGAATGTAAAATGAATAACTAGGATTACTTAAAGCAAAGGAAACCCGTGAAATGTTTAAAAAAAAACATGAAATATTCAGCTGCATGAGTGATCTCAAATGCAGATGTTATCAATTCATCGCTGGCATGATCAGTCAGAGAACTTTTTCCCCAGGGGGAGTTGGGGGGGGGGGGGGTAGAGAGGGGGTGAGAGGGAGGGGATATGAAAACGGCGTACGAAGTACTCAAAACATGTCTCCGAAACATTTTGCGAGCACTTTACCCCTAAACTGTATGAAATATTCAACGCACATCCTACAGCATTTTGAGAGTACTTATCACCACACTGTTCAATATATCTCTTTGATTATTTTGTTTGTACTTTACCACAAACCGCGCAAATTATTCTACGTACATTCCTTTAAACATTTTAAGGGTACTTTACCACTAAGCTGTTAAAAATGTTTCACACTTTCTTTTAGATTTTCTTTTTACATTTTTTTAATTGCCTTTTGATTTTCCGAGTCTGTGCACAAGAATGATATCAGTTGTGTGATGGGATACATACTACATAATACCAGGAACCAAATTCTGGTTTTTTAAGCAAACGAACATGTGTCTTTACTTTCCGACAACATAAGAATAGCTTTGATTACTTATGAAAAGTATTCGGTGTTGTTGTTTTTTTTATTGATCTTGATAATGAATCACAAAACATGATTCAGAAACATAACACAAACTTTGAGTTATGACATAAAAGGAACATTCCAAAGAACCAACAAGAGTTAAAGTTAATTCAAAACAGTTAGCATGTTCAAAAATGCAAGAAATGACAACTCAATCGACTACCCTATCAGAGATGTTTATCATGTGTGTGTATGTGTGAGTGTGTGTGGTGTGTGTGTGTGTGTGTGTGTGTGTGTGTGTGTGTGTGTTCTCTCTCTCTCTCTCTCTCTCTCTCTCTCTCTCTCTCTCTCCTCTCTCTCTCTCTCTCTCTCTCTCTCCCCTCTCGTAACCATGGTCTTCCTTGACATCATGTGACTCTGTCATTCAAATCAATACAACACAGCTGCTTGCTCCACTTAACATTTTCATTTGAGCAGCAACACCAATTTATTTTGTTTCCTGTACATTTGTACAAAGAAGCGTTTCGCGCGGGACCGTTCCAGATTTTTTTTTTTTTTGTCTTTTTTATGTTGTTGTTTGTTTGTTTTGGTTTGGTTTGGGTTTGTTTTTGTTTTTCTGTTGTTGTCTTTTTTTTCGGTTGTTGTTTTTTTTGGTTGCTTTTTTTGTTTTTTTCATGTTCCACTCGATTCTCTCTCACCGCGAAAGTTGGGTTTACGTGTCGTACCTGTGCTCCATCATTTTCACCATCGGGTTGATTGGAGGTATTATATTGAGGATCTATGTGTTAGAGGATGTCTCGTAATGAATAATTCTACATCTTGTGGATTGTCTGGACGTAAACTATGTATAGTGATTTTTTTTTTTTTTTTTTTTGCTGTCATTTTCCTCAGAGTTTTGATCCCGTATTATCATTGATTTCACAGACTACTTTTTTAAAATTATTTGGTTTGTTTGCTTTCTCCTGTTGCTTCTTTTTTTCATTAAAAAAAAGCTGTTAAAAAGTGTTCTTCGTTGATTATTTGTGTTTCCCCCTTTTTAAAACAAAAAACCACATTAGTCAGGTAATGAATTGTCTAGGATGCATAAACCCGCTCATTGGAATGCATACGCCCCCTGACTATTTGTTGTTATCGTTATTGTTGTTGTTGTTGTTTCTGATAATGATCATATCGCTGGGTTTTCCTGTCCCATTACTAATATTTCTATAATCCATGATGGTGACGATTGTTATGTTATTATGGTTATCAGTATTATCATTATTATCAATATCATACTTATTATCGTTGTTGTTGCCGTCGTTGTTATTACTGCTGTTGTTGTTGTTATTTATCTATCTCTTTATTCATTCTTGTATAGTCATTGAACTAAAGTACGTGTACACAAGTTTTGATTCACAATTAAATAAAAAAATGACACCACAAACATCTGGTTTAAGCACAAAATAAAGGGGAGGGGGATATTAAGCTGCTTATTCAAATCACACGTGTGTGTGACAGGTAAGAAGGAGAGAACGAGGGAGGAAGAGAGAGGGTGGCCGGTTCTGTTTTGTTTTTAACAACT
>CM031597.1:93056564-93059064 GCA_018398815.1 Conus ventricosus | reverse complement strand
CGTTTGTCATGAACTAACTTCACTGACGATATCAGTCTCCTTTTCCATAGACACAAACAAGCATGTTCCGGTAAAAGTACCTCGCCTGGTTGAGGATGCAGAGAAAACAGGTCTCAAATATTAACATGAGAAAAAAATAACTGTAGTGATGAGGGGTAAATAACAAACAGCAAGACTCGATTAAGCTGGGGAACGAAAGCATCAAATTTGCAGAGAAATGTGTCTGCCTGGGTGGTATCGTCGGCACAGATGGTGAAGCAGACCAAGACGTCAGCAGCCCCATCAACAAGGCTAGGCATGGTTTTAGCATACAACAAACAAACAAGCACACAACAAGTGTAAAGTGACGGTTATTTTATTTACAAAGGACACCACAAAACTTCTGGATATTTCGGCGAAAGCGCCTTTTTCAACAAACACAGGACAAGAGAGAAAAGAGATCAAAAGAATACTTCCCTTGCACAGCACAATCCACAAATTAAACTAAAAGGCAGAATGCATTTGTGAGCACTATTCAAGGGGAAGAGAGAGAGAGAGAGAGAGAGAGAGAGAGAGAGGAAGCAGGTGAAGGTGAAGGTTGGAGACAGTGAGTACAACGTGATCAGCTGAAGAAGTAGGGATAGTTGAGTTGTATGGAGATGGGGGTGAAAGAGAGGGGGCAGGGGGGGGGGGGGGGGACTGTATTCAAGTGTTGTGGATACAGAGAACAAATCAAAAGTTCATTGTAAAACTAATGGGTGGATTTGGAGAGGAGTGGGGGAAAAAATAGGGAAGGGTGAGGGTGGATTTGCCGCCTATAGCATCAAACCCAAGTCTGACCCCAGAGTGGGTTGCCCCACCCTGGGTGAGGGGAAAAACGGAAGTTCTCCGTGAAAAAAAAAACCTAGTCAGACGAACTAGTCCGGATATTCAGGGAATAGGGGGAAAAACTCAGAGAGAAAAAAACCTCCCTATGTGAGATGTTGAAGGAAAGTGCAAAAACCCTGGACATACACACAAACACAATTGTACGTTTTAGCATCTTGCGACCTAGATAGGCTTCCACTGCCCTATCGCTCCAGAACAACATCAAAATCGTTTATTTAGCAGGCATATGAAGGCTGTTTGGTTGTATGGTCAAAGATACGAGGAACAACAAAGCCCAATACCTCCATTGAATTCTTATCATAGACACAAGCACAGAATATTAATGAAAAAAGAATTATGAAGATGAATGTGAGTAATATGAACAGTCAGGAAGTAAAACGTTTGAAACACAGCACAGACTGTCACCACATACATTGTGTTGCTTTGAGGTTTTTGTTGTTGTGTTTTTTTATTTTTAGAATCAAGCGGGGTTGGGGGGGGGTTGTTCAAAGTTTTAAGTACCTTTTTCTCAGAAATGACGTTTTTGTGTCACACCAGGTGATCTGATCGGCATTCGCCGATGAATTTATGCAGTAAAATTCTCATCATTCAAACTGGTGTGTTTAAAGTATTCAAAATGAAAAGGCAGAGACAGAGAATAAAAAAAAAAATCAGGAAGGTGGAAATATATCATTTGCAAAAAAAAGCTAAAAACAGTTACCACTGCTCTAGTCATCATCTTCTTTCTCATCGTCATCATCACTTCGATTCCCTTCAGGTGGAGACAGATGGCACCAAACGACATCCAGGAACCAAACTGGCGCTGCACACTGGTTAAAAAAAAAAAAAAAAAAAAAAAAAAAAAGACACCGAGTCACATGTGCATTTCACGTCACCGTGACACTAATGAAACGACATAACACAGAGAGAAGACACTGGCGTTAAAATATTTACGATCTGTACCTCCGTGGAATGAGGAGACGCTCTTTTGAAGACCGACGTTCTATCGTTAATCAGTTTCTCTTTGGTGTTTCATTCACTAACGGAACCGGTGTAACATGAGAATTTTACCACACGGGAAATTTACTTGGAGTAAATTTCTCGTACTAGTCAGTCAGTCTCTGTGTCTGAGTAGTTATCTCCTTCAGTCTTTGCCTCTCTTTGTGCCTTTTCTGTCTCTGTCTGTCTGTCTGTCTCTCTGTCTCTCTATCAGTCTGTCTGTCTGTCCTGTGTGTGTGTGTCTGTCTGTTCTCTCTCTCTCTCTCTCTCTCTCTCTCTTCTCTCTCTCTCTCTCTCTCTCTCTCTCTCTCTCACACACACACACACACACACACACACACACACCACACTCTCTCTCTCTCTCTCTCTCTCTCTCTCTCTCTCTCTCTCTCTCTCTCTCTCTCTCTCTCTCTGAGAGAGAGAGAGAGAGAGAACAGGTCAACGATCGTTGATTATGTTCGCGAGATTTATTGTGTAGTTTGTGTGCTTATGCATATACTGTATTTGACGATGTATTGATTTCTTTCCTTACTTATTTCATTTGCGATCAGTTTGATTTTGTTTCTACCCCTCCCTTGTTCCATTGACACGGGCATGTGGCCTAGTTCAATTAAAACATTTGTCTTGTCTTGTCTTCTCTTCTCTCTCTCTCTCT
>CM031597.1:93025382-93055564 GCA_018398815.1 Conus ventricosus | reverse complement strand
CACTAGAACGCTCTGCACATTGTTACCCATTGTTATGCCCAGATGATGCAAAACAAGAAGCATCTCATATGCCTGTCTGCATCGCCGTGACATGGGTAATTTAAGGAGCTTTAACCAGTATTTTTCTTTCTTTCTTTCTGCGCACGCAAGCTGATACTCCTGCGGACACTCCCTGTATAGACAGGCAAGGATTAATCCCATCTATCCAACAAAGGGAGTGGAGATTTGTGTGTATGACCGTTTCTTTTTTTTATCCCGCCATTAAAGCAGCCATGCAACAAGTCAATGGGCGGGGGATGGGTGAGATGATTTATCTGTAACCACCTACGTAATCGTCTCTGGGAGTTTTGAGTAAGTTTGGATAACATTTTCAATCAATTCTGCCACAGGTTTATGGAGAGAGAGAGAGAGAGAGAGAGAGAGAGAGAGAGAGAGAGAGAGTCAGAGATAGACGTACAGACAGACAAAGGAGAGAGAGAGAGAGAGAGAGAGAGAGAGAGAGGGGAGAGAGAGAGAGAGGAACTGACAAACCGACAGATATATAGACAGACAGACAAACTACAGAGAATTCAGAACTGCAATCTGTCAACCCAAGCTCGTCGGACAGAGGTTTCATCTATAATACAGTGAGACACAGACAGACATACACACGCAGATGACAGAGAGAGAGAGACACACACACAGACAGAGAGAGACAGACAGACAGAGACAAAGAGAGAGGAGAGGGGAAGAAAAGAAAAGGGAGAGGCTGACATACTGACCAAGAGGCAAAGACAGCCAACACAGGGCGAGAAGGAGAGAGACAGAGACAGACAGACAGAGACTGAGACAGAGACAGACAGACAGACAGACAGACAGATAGAAAAGAAGAGAGAGAGTCAGAAACCTAGAACTCAAAAGATCTCTAACCAACATGAAAACTAGAACGGAGCCATTCAGAATGTGTCGGATCTTCCTGAACAGCAAGAAGCTGAGGACGTGAGGGGAAAATAAAACAACAACTTTAAACAGGAACAGAAAGGAAACATGAAGGCAAAAAAAGGATAACACGGAAGACGGGTTAACACACGCACACACATAAAAATGAAGAAAGAAACCAGAGCATTCTGAAAACACGGCAACAAAAATTAGAAAAAGATCAAAACGAATGGAGAGAAGAAAAAAACACTTCAAAAGAAAACAAGAACAGGAGAAGACACAGAAGGACGACAGAAAGAAATACGGATAAAACGAAACAAGAAAGCTCGTTCCGGAGAAAAAAAATACCAAGCAAACAAACAAACAAAAAAAAGAAAACATACACTGGTGGGAATTGAAAGAGAAAGAGTGTGGATGAGTGTGGGAGAAAGAAACAGCGAATTAGAGAGGGAGGCAACTAACAAACGAACAAACGATTTTTTCCGGGGTGGGGGGGGGGGATAAAAGGATAAGTGCACACTGGTCTTTTTACATCTGCCCTCAGTAACAGAGAGAGAGAGAAGAGAGAGAGAGAGAGAGAGAGAGAGAGAGAGACAGACAGACAGAAAGACAGAGACAGACAGACAGAGACAGACGACAGACAGCGAGAGAGATGATTTAGGTGTTCGGCTATGGACCCAACAATTAAAAGTCTGCATCCATTATGATATTGTATGACAATCATTATTTTTCTTCCCAAAAAAATATGTATTCTTGCTCAATATACTTTGAGATGGAGACACAGACAGACAGACAGACAGGCAGAGAGAACTCGAAATTTTGAAACTAAATGAATACACGTGAGCTCGACTCACGGACGTGCGTACCGAACACAGTTCACCCCGTCAGTGTGCTGATGAAGGCTGCCGGATGGTGGCCAATAGCTCCGCTTTCGCCCGTCTATCTTGAGAGACCAGATACGAATGTTTAATCATAAATAGATACTACCAAACATCCCCTTTCGTGGCGAGAACAGACTCATACAACATTCCTTTTCAAATTAGAGAGAGAGAGAGAAATAGAGAGAAAGAGAGAGAGAGAGAGAGAGAGAGAGAGAGAGAGAGAGAGAGAGAGAGAGAGACAGACAGACAGACAGACAGACAGAGAACAAAGCACAAAAGGACAAGAAGTTGACTCTTCGTTATCCCAAATTTTTGGCGAACACACCTCGCCTTCCTCAGAGGACTTTAATTGTCTTATGTTCACACAGGTATCACAAATTATTCGGACAATCACTCAGTTAAACAAGAAAGAAGAAATAGGAAAGTGAAAAGCATGGAAAACAATCTACAGAATCGGAACACCCACTCACAGGCGTGCGCATATACTGAATATGTGAATAGTGTGCATTCACACGAGTGATTGAATGAACGAGTACGTACGCCAAAGCGGCGGAGGGGGGGGGGGGGCGATCGGAGGGCGGGGAAGGGGGAGGGGCAGGGCGGGGAGGGGAGGAAAAACGAAGATGGTTGCAAGTGTATGAATGGGTGTGAATGTGTCTGTGCTTCTGCGTTATGGAATGTAGTATAGTAGTGATGGTGGCAGTAATGATAGTAGTGATAGTATTACCAGTAGTATTAGCAATAGTAGAAGTGGCAGTAGAAGTCCCAGCAGTAGCAGCAGCAGCAGCAATAGTAGTAGTAGACGAAATAATGGTAGTGGTGGGTGTAGTAGTAGTAGCAGTAGTAGTAGTAGCAGTGGTAGTAGTAGTAGTAGTAGTAGTAGTAGAGGGTTAGTAGTAATAGTATAGTAGTCGTAGTAGTAATAGTAGTAGTCGTAGTAGTAGTAGTGGTAGTATTAGTCGTAGTGGCTGTAAATGTAATTATAGAAACCATGATGACGATGACGATGCGTGTGCGACTATGGGTGCGCACATAAGCGCGTAGGTAAGCCCATGCATTCGCACGTGGATATAACCGGGTGTGTGAATGAGAATAGATGAAAATTAATGTGTGAGAGTGTGAGTGTGCATCGCCATTCAAAAAAAAAGTAAGGGGTGAGGGGGAGAGGGAAGCAGCGGGCGGGAGAAGCGGAGAAAAAAAAAGGGGGGGGGGGCAAGGCGGGGAGGGGTGTACGGGGGAAGGAGCCCTGGGAAGCGGCGGACAACAGGAAGGGAAAGAGCATGCAGACCTGTCTCCTCCAAAGAAGGTCACCCTCTCCCCGCGTGAGTGACCGCATCCCAAAGAACACCCCCCACCCCCCCACCCACCCACCCACCCACTCCCCACGACGCTGTCAGCACCAAAAAGAACAACTTCCAAATTAAGACACCGCCGCCCAACCTAGGCCCAGTTATTCCGATCACACACCCCATCACCACCCCCACCACCACCCCACACACCCTTCAACTACCACCCCCCCCCCCCCAAGAAAAAGACCATCCCCCGGACACCCCCAACCCCCTTCCAACCCCCCCCCTCCCTCCTCCCCGCACACACACACACACACACACACACACACACACACACACACACACACCACGCACACCACGCACGCACGCACGCCCCGCACCACACACACACACACACACACACCACACACACACACACACACACACACACACAACACACACACACACACACCATGTCCATGTCGTGAATGGTGTGATTTGACTGGTTGAAATGTTTGGTGAGGTGTGTGTGTGGTGTGTGGGGTGTGTGTGTGTGGTGTGTGTGTGTGTGTGTGTGTTGATGTTTGATAACGGTGTTGGTAGAAACGTGTCCGAAGTGAAGTTATTGTCTGACCTACATATTGTGTGTTGTTGCATGCATCACAGTAAAGGAGGTACACCACGTGTGAGCTTTCATAACTCAGTCTGTGCCTAATCAAAAATACTTCATCAGTGACCTGGCTGTGAAAGTTTTGTGTTTCTACGTTATGTTCTCTACAAACAACACAACGGTTATCACATTTCAAACATCCAGCATCAAGATCTTGGGGCGTAGGCATAGATGAAGGCATCAAAATGTTTGCCAGTGATCTGCAGCATCGTTCTCCGAGGAGGGGGGTTTCAGGAATCGCTTGCTGCAGACGGGACTTGAATGGAGGACCGGTTGGAGTTCTTGAAGCCAGAGACGGAGGTGTGGATTATTCGGGTGATGCATAGCTATCAGAGGTGGTCTATTGCTGTTTTGTTTTTCCTTATATTGTAAGGTTTGGCTGCGGGGAGTGTTTCTGGCTCTTTCAAGGCTTTGTGTAAGGAATCTGAGTTGAATCCACGCCAAGAAAATATGTTTTCATTTCTTCTGATCGCTGGTTGAAAACCTCAGTGTCTGAACAGATGCGTTTGAGTCGTAAAAATTGGCTGTATGGAATATTCCTGTGTGCATAGGGTGAATGGCAGGATGGCGATGGAGGTAGGTATGGGAGTCCGTGGATTTGGTGTGTACGTCGCTGCAGAGGAAGCCCTTATCAAGACGTCCAGAAACGGGATCTGTTTAGCAGAGGCCGACACCGTGAACTTGATTGTCGGATGAAATGTATCTAGATGTTCTGTGAACAGTTTGAGATCCGCATCTGTCCCCATCCAGAGTAGAAAAATGTCGTCAATAAATCGAAGCCAGAATTCCCTCTGGACAGGCACTGGGCTGTTGTCAATTAGTTGGGACTCCAGCCACCCCATAAACAAGTTGGCTGCAGACGGGGCCACTGGAGTACCCATGGCTGTGCCCAGAATTTGTTGGTATAGGCATTCTTCGAAAGCAAAAACATTAGATGAGAGAATGAAGTTGATGATTCCTATGACTTTTCAGTGGAGGGTATGGGAATGTGCTGTAAGTTTGAAGTTTGCAAGAAGTGGCGGAGAGCAGCTTCCAGGTCTGACTGAGGGATGTTGGTGTACAGGCTGACAACGTCTATGGTGACTAATTGTAGCCCCTCCTTGTAAGGGCCAAAGTCTCTGTTCTACTGTTTTAGAGTGCGAAGAAAATGAGTAGTGTCTTTAATCCAGCTCGGGAGGGTTGTAACCACATTCTGCAAAAAATTAGTTTAGAAATTTTTTCCGTGGGTTCTTTAATGCCTGAGACTATCGGCGACCTGATAGGTTAATCAGGGTTGTATCAATTTTAGGTAGCATGTGAAACTAGTGGCAGTGAACTGATTTAAGATCTTCAAGGGCCCAGCGTAATGTCGTGTCACTGATACACTCACTATGATAGAGATCTGTAACTAGTCCGTTGGCTGTCCTGGCATTCTGTAACGTAGGATCTTCATTGATTATCTGATAATGTTGAGGGGTTTGTATTGTCGGCAGGCTTCGGTAGTGCAATCCGTACAGTCCTGTACATTCACAGCGCCTCCTTTGTCAGCAGGAAAAATGCGAACTGTCCTGTTTTGTACCATGCTCTTGAGTTCTCGTAATGCCTGGAGCTGTGCTAGTCGCAGATTGTCATGGAAAATTGTAGCACTTTTAAAATGTGTAACCCGATTCATTAATGTGTTGCAACAAGCATCCAAAGCTATATCTCTGCCCGACTTAGGACAATAACCAGTAGGTTTGTAGAACCCCGGAGGTTCCTCCTCAAGAGTATCTGGACAAAAGTATAGTTCCTTTAAACACACACGGCGGCAACCCTTGGCAACATCTTCGATCAGCTGGTCTTGATTGAAAGAGAGAGGTGTGGACAGAACTTCGGTCCTAGGGACAAAACCTCCCTTTGTTCTTTCGTGAGGTTAACTGATGACAAATTAATGACGTAATCATTGTTCGTCGTTCGCACTTGACTCACTGCCTTCTGCTGATCCACTGGGACTCCACTTACCTGTTTCTTCAATCTTCTTGTCTTCGTTTGGGTTTAGGGCAGAGGGGTGGGTTGAATTTTGATTCGAAATTAGTCTGTTAAACTTCCCTCTCTTCTTCCCATTCGCTTTCTGTCTAAGTATGTTCATACTCCAAAAATGTCTGTTCAGAATTGCCTCAAAGGTATTAAAAAAATCCGTATTCTGCTGTAGATCAAAGTTTTATGCAGTGTGGATGTTTCCTTCATCATCATAGATTTATATGCATCTCTACAAGCTAACAGAATCTCCTTATTGGTAGAATGTGAGGCATCTTTCATCGTCGGATACAGGTATTGTGGATGAGGTAAATCGTCTTTTCCAAACTTGATAAGCGTACCTTTAGGAATGACTCGCTGTGAAGGACAGTCAGACAGAAAACAAACTTGTGCCTGGTACCTGGCGAGTTTGTCCCGGGATCTTGACAACTGCTTCAGTAGGTTGCCAAGATCTGTTGTCATCTTGCCAGATCCAGTGAAGGATTCAGCTGAGATCAAAATAGGCGTAAGGGTGAATGGTCCGATGACAACCAGGAGGAGGCTAAAGAAATGTCCAGTTTGGATCAACAAATGTGATGCATGTCGTATTGTCATGATATTATACAGAGAACAATGTACAAAAGAACAACAAGTTGGCTCTTCGTTATCCCAAATTTTCGGCGAGCACACCTCACATTTCTCAGGGGACTTAATTGTCTTATGTTCAAACAGGTCTCTCTCTCTCTCTCTCTCTCTCTCTCTCTCTCTCTCTCTGTTGTTTAGTATATATATATATATATATATATATATATAATATATATAATATATATATATTGTTAAAAGGTAAGGTTTTAAAACTATCTACAGCGCTGTTTCATGCAATGCAATCATCAGGATGTGGTGGGTCTGTGCTGCCGGTGTTTTATAACTGCTTGTGTTGTCTGTCATCACATGCTGTCTGTGTTTTTCGTGTGTTTCTGGTTCTTGTTCACTGATAGGAATTTCCACTTGTGCCTGCAGTTGTTAACCATTTCTATCCTAGTATTTAAAGTTGCCAGTTGTGGTTTGCATAGTATTATGTACTTTTCTGTTGAGCATAGGTTACATCTTTTTGAAATGTTGTTGTATGGTGCTGCTCTTTCTATGATTTTCCAGAATATATTGTAGTCTATCTTTTTCTCTTTGAGCTTCCAGATGTATTTACTTAATTCTGTTTGGTTTTTGTATCTTTCTTTGTTAAATGACTGTTTCTGGTTTGCATATCTAGTTTTAAATTGGTTTTCAGTGATACCTATATATGTTTCTTCTGCGTTCTCTGATGTTACAGTGGCTTGGTACACAATGCTGTTGTAGAGGCATTTGTTGCTCAGAGGCACTGTTCTTTCTTGATACAGTTGCAGGATTTCCTTTCATCACCCTCGTTTTTCTCCGTACTGCTTTTCATTTTGTTGGTTGAATCAATGATGTTTTTAAGGTTGGGCATACATGAGTATGATAATTTGATGCTGTTTTTGTTGAATATCTTGGATAATTTGTGCTCTTTTGGGAATGATGATGTTAGGATTCTAAAGAATTCTTTCCTATATTTGTTTTCACTCTTCCGTCATATGGGGGGTTGTACCATATGATCTTTCTTTTCCTGTTCTTCTTGTGTCTGCTCATGTCATTATCTGGGTCATATTGTAGTTTGTAGTTGTAGCCACTTTTGTGTAACGCTTCTTGATATTCAGCTGCAGCGTTATTGAATGCTGTTTCATTGCATGACAGGTTAGATAATCTCTTATTTATGCCTCTGGGTATTGTTTTTAGTATGGAAGGTGGATGGTTACTTTTGATATTTACATAGACAGGTGTACATTTGTTTTTTTGTATGGTTTATATATGTGCTGGTTGAGGTCAAACGTTATATCTAGGTAGTTCACTATCTTTTTATTTGCTTCTATAGTGATTTTTAGATTTTGGTTTTGGAAGATTTTACACAGTTCTTTTTCTTATTTTCAATGTTTCTAGGGTTGTCGTTCAGCGCAGCGAGGCCGTCATCCCTGTACAGTCCGACTTGTTTTCCAAGTGTTTTTTGAATGTTAGATAGTATGAATAGTCCAACAAGTTCGCAAGTTTCGGCACCATCATACGATCCCATTGTGGCATCAAAAGTTGAATTCTTGTTTGCGCTCTTGGTCCAGATTTCATTTTTGCTGTGTAGTAGAGTTTTCTTTGTATGGAAAATGATTTCCATTTCTGACCCTGATATTTCAGTGTATTTGCTGGCAAATTTTATAGCTTTGGTGAGCAGATCTTCATCTATAGATGTGTAGAAGTCTACTATATCAAATGTTATAAAAACTGTATTATCTTGCTTGTTGAGTTTCTTGAACCATTGTATGGCTTCGTATGTGTTTTTCCAGAGGTTGAGTTCAGTGTTCTCTCTTATGTTTTTTATGGCTTTTTCTAAGATTTTTTTGCTGATTTTTCCTAATTCAGATTTGGATGGTTTATCAATCTGCATGTTGGGTTATTCAGGAAGTTGGGTTTGTGGTCTTTAAGTGTTATGAAAGCTTCTCTTGCTGCTGTTGTCTCCACTCTATCGCTTAAGTCCATTTGGTGCACAAGCTCCTTTTCTTTTTTCTAATGTACTCGTATGTAGTTTTATCAGCTTTTTTGTAATTTTTTTGGATGTTTTTGTCGAGAAGCTGTGAGTACTCTTTAGTTTCCATTTTGTAGAAGTTGCTGGTTTTGTCTGCTTTCACAAATACTTTTTTGTCATTTTGGATTTGTTTGATTTCATTTTTAACGATGTTTGGAATTCATTGTTTGATTTTTTGAACTCTATATTGGCTATCATCCTTTTCATTTTATCCTCAAATGTCTTCATGTCTTCGATGGCTGGTGGAGCTCGCCATGTTTTGAAGTCATATGTGTTTTTATCTTCTCTCTTGGCATTAGGGTTTAAAAAGAAAAAAACTGCTTCTTGATGAGAAAGCCTTCGTGGCGAAAGCTTGAATATTAAAGTTGTCCCTGTGGGAAAAGACGTTTAACTTGTTTTAGTATTCATTTTATTCAAATCTTCCTGTTGACGTCGTTTTGTTGAGGCGCAGTGTGAGTTTTAGTGAGAATTTTACCTGTGAAAATATATATATATATATAATATAAACATAAAAAAATAAATAAAATAGTAAATTTTAATTATTTGGACCACTTTTGTCTTTTAATATTTATAATTATAAATTACAACCCCGGTTCACAACCTTTTTTTAAAAACCCCTTCCCACAAAGTTCCCTCCCCAAATTGGTTAGGGGGAAAGGACAACGGTGGAAGGGTAGTGAGCTACGGGAACACGAGAAAATAGGGGTGGAAAAGAGAGAGAGAGAGAGAGAGAGAGAGAGAAGAGAGAGAGAAGAGAGAGAGAGAGGAGAGAAGACAGAAAAAAAGGGGGGGGAAGGGGGGGAGGGGGGGGGGAAGGGGAGAAAAAGCAGGGGAGAGGGGAGGTAGGGGCACGAGTACATCTCAAGTATTTTAATAGGACGGAATGGCAGACAAATTGTACACAGATGTAAAAATGAACATATAGAATAGAAAATGAGTCATCCCACTCATCCCCCCCCCCCCACCTCCCACACACACATACGCACACACACACGCACACACACACACACACACACATAACACACACACACACCACACACACACACACACACACACACACACATACACACGCACACACACACACACACACACACACACACACACACACACACACGCACACACGCACACACGTACACACGCACATACATATACATATTCACATACACACACTCATTCACTCACTCACTTACTTTATTCAGTAAAAGAGATTAAATCTACATTTTAAAATAGTATAGCGTGGAGCCCTATGAATAAAAAAAACTTTTTAGTAGACACAAACTGTGATGATTAAATAGATACATAGAATAAATTAAGATGACAGGTGAGGGGGGGGGGAGGGAGGAAAGGAAGGGAGAGGATGGGGAACTGACAATTATGCCTCCAAAGTATTGAGGCCCAATGGAAATAAAGTCTTTAGTTTGTGGATCCAGAATCGTTCTCTTTTAAGCCTTGAATTGAGGTTAAGATACCACACTCTTTCTATTACAATACATTTTAAGTCTGTCAGAGAATGGTCATTTTGATTAAAATGTCGAGTGACTAAGGTACCGGTGTTCTTTTTTATATTTGATCTATGCTGGTAGAATCTTGTTTTCAGAGAATATATATATATATATATATATATATATATATATATATATATATATATATATATATATATATATTTTCCTCTCCACACTTTCCTTTTGTTCCATTTTACTACCCTTCGCTGGCTGCTTTGGGGGTGCTGTTGGATTCTTTTTTTGAACCCTTGGTGATGAGAACACCACAGAATTATGGACTTTGGTGTGTCTCTATTGACACCAAGGGCACAGACACAATCAGCCGTGTCTCCCTGATGAGTCCGATCCAGCGGACGAAAGGCCTAGGAGCAGGCAATACAAATAGATCTGTCTTCGAAGGGGAGTACGATGGTTCCTCAGGCAGCTAGTGAAGGGTTTGTCATATTTATAATATATTCCCCCCATTTTCTTCATCTTTAATTTTTTTTTAATTAAAATCTTTGCCAAGTCGTTACTATAATGACTAAAGAATTGTTAACCTGCACTTGTTTTCTCCCACTATTTAATTGTTCAGCAGTATAATGTTTGGTCAATCAGTGGGAGATTGCATCTCTTAGGAGATCCAAGTAAAGGTTGTTCTGTACAATTCTTAGCCACTGACAATGCTTGGGTTATTGAACAGCAGAGCTGACCACTCAGACTGTTCCATATCTTTTGATCTCCCTTGCATCCTTGAATGGATCCTCAAGCATAGGCTCAGAGATTGTCCCCTATATTTTTTATACTGTTTGCATAATGCTTTTAGTTTTTTAGCAACTTTTTTCCTCTCCACACTTTCCTTTTGTTCCATTTTACTACCCTTCGCTGGCTGCTTTGGGGGTGCTGTTGGATTCTTTTTTTGAACCCTTGGTGATGAGAACACCACAGAATTATGGACTTTGGTGTGTCTCTATTTGACACAAGGGCACAGACACAATCAGCCGTGTCTCCCTGATGAGTCCGATCCAGCGGACGAAAGGCCTAGGAGCAGGCAATACAAATAGATCTGTCTCGAAGGGAGTACGATGGTTCCTCAGCAGCTAGTGAAGGGTTTGTCATATTTATAATATATTCCCCCCATTTTCTTCATCTTTAATTTTTTTTTATTAAAATCTTGCCAAGTCGTTACTATAATGACTAAAGAATTGTTAACCTGCACTTGTTTTCTCCCACTATTTATGTTCAGCAGTATATTTTGGTCATCAGTGGAATTGATCTCTTAGGAGATCCAAGTAAAGGTTGTTTGTACAATTCTAGCACGACAATGCTTGGGTTTTGAACCAGGCTGACCACTAGATGTTCATATCTTTTGATCTCCCTTGCATCTTAATGGATCCTAGCATAGCTCAGGATTGTCCTATTTATCTGTTTGCATAATGCTTTTATTTTTTGCACTTTTTCCTCTCCACACTTTCCTTTTGTTCCATTTTACTACCCTTCGCTGCGCTTTGGGGGTGCTGTTGGATTCTTTTTTTGAACCTTGGTGATGAGAACACCACAGAATTATGGACTTTGGTGTGTCTCTATTTGACCAAGGGCACAGACACAATCAGCCGTGTCTCCTGATGAGTCCGATCCAGCGGACGAAAGGCCTAGGAGCAGGCAATACAAATAGATCTGTCTTCGAAGGGGAGTACGATGGTTCCTCAGGCAGCTAGTGAAGGGTTTGTCATATTTATAATATATTCCCCCCATTTTCTTCATCTTTAATTTTTTTTTAATTAAAATCTTTGCCAAGTCGTTACTATAATGACTGAAGAATTGTTAACCTGCACTTGTTTTCTCCCACTATTTAATTGTTCAGCTATATATATATATATATATATATATATATATATATATATTATATATATTCTATTACAAATTTCTTCAATCTAAGACATAAGAGCAAGCTTTGTTTATAATTGAACATTTTTTGCAGTCTTTGCAACACCAATCTGCTCTGTAAGTTGCTGGAATGGCGCTCGGTTACTTATCCTTGGAATTTATCAGTTTATTGGGGGCCGGAATAGCTCAGTTGGTAGAGCGCCGGACTCGTGATTCTGGGGTTGCGGGTTCGAATTTCGGTCAATGTTGATTTTTCCCTCGGAGTTAACATTGGTTCTGACTTCATTCCCCATACAGTCCTTCGAATGAGACTATAAATCGAGGTTCCGTATGTGAACGCACGCACAACATCTTGCACACACGTAAAATCCATCACCAACTTTCGGAAGAGAAGGCCAGTTTGGCCGTTGGTATGGATGACACGTTACACATAGCATGCACCTTCCCCGAAGATGGAGTATGGCTGCCTTAATGGCGGGATAAAAAACGGTCATACAACACAAAACTCCACTGCTGTCTGTATAGGCAGCGTCCGCAGGAGTATCAGCCTGCGTATGCAGAAAGAAGGAAAGAAGGAAATTTGTTATTGTATATATATATATATATATATATATATAAAATCAGAGTTAAAAAGCCACTCAGAACATTAAAAAGGCTCCCATTTTAAAATCCTATCTTAAACTGGTATTATATATATATATATATATATATATATATATATATAATTGCGCGCGTGTGTGTGTGTGTGTAGATGATGATGGATAGATAGATAGACTGACTGATTGATGGATAGATAGATACAGATGACGGGAACAAAGAAGTGAAGACTGAAGAAGTCAGACGAGGAAGTATCAGTGCTGATGTGGGCCCTACATCTTTGCAGTTTACGAACACTATGTATCACACAAGTCTGCGTCATCAATAAACTTTGGTCTTACCTTGAAAGCAGCAAGTAGGAATTTGGACTGAACATTGATTTCTTTTTCTCGCAGTTAACTTAGTGATACATTAAACCAATTTACCATCCACAATTTTACAAACAGTTACATCTAATTTATGTTGGTGTCTACCATTTTCAACACATGTCATGACTCTGCTCGGATTGTGCGCCTTACTGCTTCGCGCAACACGGCGCGCACATTATCGCTGCACACCAGTCATTTCAGACATATTGCTATTAAGATTTGTTTGCCAACTTTGAACTGGAAAAAAAAAACGAATCTTAGGAGTCTTGAGAATAATTCTATATGAATTGTGAAAAACATACCTACTATGCTTTGTCGCTGTCCGAAAAGGAAAAGGACATTTTTTGAAGACCTAAAATCAGGTGTTCTGTGAGAATGTACTGTAGGGGTACAGCCGACCATACATTGGGTGTTTGAACATGAAATGAATTTCATTTTTCTGCTGTGTCGACCTAGTGGACGCGCAATACTTTCGATGGGTGAGAATGGACATCTATGTACATTCAACAGAGATTCATCCATTGTGAATTTTGCCAATACTTTTCTATGAGCGTCAATATGCAATACAGTGACATACATATCTCTTGATGATAAGTCTTTTAGGTTTTCGATTAAAAGATGATGGCAGACGAGTGTAGTGTGCATCCGCTTTCTCCAGTTGTAGCAAAAATTACTCAACGGGTTTTTTTTTCAGCTCTTTTATAAAAGTGTACGTCGATACCACACTTAAAAATCCACTTCTTCACATCCCATTATCGCACAGATTATCTCATTCTAATATCGGCCCTGTCTCGTGCACAGAGAGAGTAGAGAAGAGAGAGAGAGAGAGAGAGAGAGAGGAGAGAGAGAGAGAGAGAGAGATTTCCAATGAGGGACGAAACGGAATTAGTATATATACGTTTGCTTTTTTTTATCTAGCCCTCAAAAAGGAAAATGTGTGTGTGGGGGAGAGAGAGGGGGAGGGGAGAGGGGAGAAGGGGAGAGAGAGAGAGAGAGAGAGAGAGAGAGAGAGAGAGAGAAGAGAAACAGACAGACAGACAGACAGACAGACACAGACACAGACAGACAGACAGACAGACAGACAGAGATTTTTCAATGAGAAACGAAAAGGACACATAGCCTATTTTTCATCATGCCCTCAACAAAGGAAATGTGAGAGAGACAGACAGACAGAGACAGAGACACTGACAGAGACAGACAGACAGACAGACAGATAGACTGACTGACTGACAGACAGACAGACAGAAAAAAAAGAGAGGCAAAGGGATAGACAGAGATTTTAAAAAGGGACAGATATAGAGATAGGGTTAAAAAAAAATCAATTAAAAAAAGACAGATAGACACAAGCAGATGCAAGCACTAGGATGCAGACAGAAAATGTCCGTTCGTTTTCAACATTCTGTGTCTTCGACCTCTCGACCACAGATAAAAAAAATAGCACACCGTTAACCTCAACGACAGGCACAACAGCAACGTAAGGATGGATAGAGCCATTTCCCAAAGGTCGCGATGAACTGAACAGTAACGGCCGCAAAGCAGCCTACGCAGGAAAGGATTAGAAGAATTAAGATGTAGGGAGAGATATAGACAATTAGAAGAAAAGCAGTATTGGGGTGAGAAAGGGGATGGGTTAGGGGGGTACCCGGGTGGGGGTGGAGGGGGGATGGGGCAGTTAGGCTCATTGCTAATGCCACAGTTATTCCTCTATATCCTGAGACGGAAGTTTTCATTAGAAGACTGCTCTGGTCAGTAGGCCGTCGGGTAGGGGGAAAAAACTTTAAAAGGGAAAAGAAAGAAAAGAAAGAAAAATAATACGTAGAGAAAGGCGTTTTTAGTTCTGGGGTCAGGGGGAACTGGGTCTGTATTGAATAGATATACATACATTCACACGTGCAAATGCGCGTGCTCTCTCTCTCTCTCTTCTCTCTCTCTCTCTCTCTCTCTCTCTCTCTCTCTCACATACACACACACACGCACACACACACACACACACACACACACACACACACACACAACACACACACGCGCGCGCGCGCGCGCGCCGCACGCACGCACGCACGCACACACCACACACACACACACACACACACACACACACACACACACAACATGCTCTCCCTCTCTCTTTCTCACACTCACCCACCCATACACACACACACACACACACACACACACACACACACACACACACACACACGAGTTCGTGCACGTGCAGCACGCTGCATTCACGATTGCATGTGCGCTGGCTTACACGACTGTTTAAAGAAGAAAAGCAAGAAAGACAAAGAAATGAAAGAAAGAAAGAAAGAAAACGATAGACTAAAAAACACCATGAAAGAACAAAAAAGGCAAGAAAGAAGAAAAAGGAAAAAAAGAAGGAGAGGAGAAAGAAAAGGAAGGAAAAGTAAAGCAGGAAAAAAAAGTGCGAACGAACTCCCAAGTTATTCCCAAAAGTTACATCTTTTTTGCGGCAACGAGGGCAATTGACGGTCACACTCCACCGTCACCACGTCAGCCACCCACCCCCCCCCCCTTCTCTCCTCCTCCTCACCCCCCCCCCCCCCCCCCTCCCGCCCCCCTCTCGCACCCACACTGTCTCTCGTGTTCAGTCCTCGGGCCACAGGTCTGAACTGATCTTTTTAAGGGGAGAGAACAAGAACAGAAGAAGAAAAAGAACACTTCGTACAAAAAGTCTGGATCCCTGAGGCTTCTAAACAATGTTGAAAACTTGTCACAAGTACCTTACCGAAACTAGCAACAACACACACACACACACACACACACACACACACACACACACACACACACACACACGCATGCACGCACACGAACACACACACAGACACGAACACACACACACACACACACACACACACACACACACACACACACACACACAACACACACACACACCACGCACGCACGCACACACGCACACACGCACACGCACGCACACACACACACACGCGCGCGCGCGCGCACACACACACACACACACACACACACACACACACACACCACACACACACACACACACACACGCAAGCATGCACACACACACACAACACACACACACACACACGCACGCACGCACGCACGTACACGCACACACACGCACACACACACACACGCGCGCGCGCGCGCGTGCGCGCACGCGCAGTCGCATGCTAGATAGATAGATAGATAGATAGATAGATAGATAGATAGATAGATAGATAGATAGATAGATGATAGATAGATATAGGACATACAGATTGTGGACCATTGTGACTACCCTGTGTCACAAAGTGAGTCTGTGTCATCGCCTGGCGAAGACAAGGTGTTTCAGACATTCAGCAACCTCTTCCGGTCCACACCTTGAAAAATTATCAAAACATGACCATGAGTTCCAATCTATGGAAGAGTATGGCCCGAAAAGTTTTGGTTCTTGTCCAAAAGATGCAGGTTAGGCACAAAATTCTAATGGTCTCTACTGGCTCGGCTCCATACATGCAGACTTGGGGACACAGCAATTACACTTAAACTGTAGATAGATACTACCTGCAACATTTTCCTGAAAACAAAAAATGACCCTCAACCATTTGCCATTCCCATCATTCGTCCTTCAGCCTACATTCCCATCGCTCCCATCCTCATGTTCCCACTGTGGCACAGTACTGCCGCTTTCCGGAATAGCTCACTTGGTAGAGCGCCGGACTCGTAATCTTGGTGATCCTGGGGTTGCGGGTTCGAATCTCCGCCCGGCCGTTTCGGTACAGGGGGATTTTTTTCCCTCGGAGTTAACATTGGTTCTGATTCCACTTCCCAAAAGTCCTTTAAATAAGACTATAAACCGAGGTTCCGTGTGTGAACGCACGCATAACATCTTGCGCACACGTAAAATCCCATCACCAACTTTCAGAAGAGAAGGCCAGTTTGGCCGTTGGTATGGATGACACGTTACACATAGCATGCACCCTGCGTAAGAAATGAAAAGAATGAAGGAAATAAGGAAAGTGGGTGAACGATTTTGAACAATACAGACGGGATGACACGGGAAACGACTGAATGAAGCGCCAGCTGGCAGCTCTTCAGTCGGCACTACCCAGGTAGGCAGCCCGTTGTGTAAACGAGTGTGGATTGTAAAGCACTTAGAGCTTGGTCTCTAGCAGAGAATAGGCGCTATATAAGTATTCATTATAACAATACTAGACTATAAAGTTGTTTGAATGCGTCAGATTTTGGTCACACATCTCACTTCATCTCCATTTACCCTAACTACTCTTAGGCCTTATTTGTCGCTTTCATAATTTCAGAAAGCCATTCTCAACTGAATGAACCATTTGTTTGCAGATCTAGATCACGAACTGACGAACCACACTTTTTCCCTTGGCTGATGCCGGAGATCAACAATCTAGTTCGAAGAAATCGACGAACATAGATCAGTTTCTTGATTGAAGTTTGAACGATCAATTCTCGGAGGGGTGGGAACACATCATGCAAAAGAGCGCTCGCTGATTCTCACACACGCACGAGCACGCACAAAGAGAGGAGAGAGAGAGAGAGAGAGAGAGGAGAAGAGAAGAGAAGAAGAGGAGAGAGAGAGAGAAGAGAGAGAGAGAGAGAGAGCGCACACAACCACACACACAAACACACACACCACAACACACACACACACCACGCACGCACGCACGCACGCAGCACGCACGCACACGCACGCACGACACACAACACACACAACACACCACACACACAGAGGTCTTGGTGCAACGTGCAGCCTTAAGAAAAAACAAGAGAATGGAGGAAAAGGACGAAGAACAGAAAAGGACGAAGAACAGAAAAGGACGAAGAACAGAAAAGGACGAAGAACAGAAAAGGAGAGAACAAAAAGAACGAAAACAAGAAAAACGAAAACAACAAGGACGAAGAACAAAAAGGAGGACAGGACAACTAAGAGAACAAAGAAAAACGATATAACAAAATGGCGAGCAAGGTATGACGGCTGAGAGTGATGCATGAAAGAGAAGATGAGAGAGAAAATGTAATAGTCATGATGATGATGATGATGAATGATGATGATGATGATGATAATGATGATGACATATATATGAGTAGATAATATAATGATGATGTGTGAGTTGTATGTGATACATAGGTGTAATAGTAGTAGTTGTTGTGTTGTTGTATGTAGTTTAGTTGAGTAGTAGTAGTATAGTAGTAGCAGTTGTTGTTTTTGTTGTTGTTGCTGCTGTTGTTGTTGTTGTTGTTGTTGTTGTTGTTGTTATTGTAATAGTATCAATAATGATGACGATGATGATTATGATGACGATGATAATAATGATGATCATGATAAATAAATGAATAAATTCTTCTTCTTTTTCGTCTGCCATCGATTTTCCCGTTTGCATCAGCTCTTTAATCCTATCACCACAGTGAACCCCACAGTCTTCTCGAGGTCTTGACGGCTGCCCCCCAAAAGCTGCATCTGCCATTCTTCACCCACAGGCCAGGTTGACACCGAAGACCGTCATGACTGAACAATGTTGGGGGGAAATGTTCTGGGGATCTGATATCCAGTCCCACACGGACATTCGTCTGTAGGAGCAGTCTTCTTTCGGCTGAGGTGGCTCAGCAGTCGGCAGTGGACAGTTCTCAGTCTGAGATGAATAAATATATACATAAATAAATGAATAAATAGATATAAATGGATAAAATGAAGAAACAAATTTTTGAAAAAAGGTCATTCATCAGGGGAAGTAATCGTTGGGGGATCCATAATTATCAAAGCCGAAGCTTGTTAGGAAGGAAGAAGATACGATACGAGAAACTACGGGAAGAACTGCATGTAAAAATAAGCGCTGTTTCCACTGTTCTTCCTGGCTGGAAGAAAGAGATATGATCACTATGTCTGTTCATCTTTGTTTGGTCGATGATTTGTTGGATAGTGTGTCTGTTCGTCTGTATCATAGCGATATTTTGTTGGGTCTTCGTCTGTCCATTTTCGTCTGGGCTGTGTTTTATGTTGAACATCTGTCTGTCCGTCTTTGTCTGGGCGGTGTTTTATGTTGAACATCTGTCTGTCCGTCTTTGTCTGGGCGGTGTTTTATGTTGAACATCTGTCTGTCCGTCTTTGTCTGGGCGGTGTTTTATGTTGAACATCTGTCTGTCCGTCTTTGTCTGGGCGGTGTTTTATGTTGAACATCTGTCTGTCCGTCTTTGTCTGGGCGGTGTTTTATGTTGAACATCTGTCTGTCCGTCTTTGTCTGGGCGGTGTTTTATGTTGAACATCTGTCTGTCCGTCTTTGTCTGGGCGGTGTTTTATGTTGAACATCTGTCTGTCCGTCTTTGTCTGCGGGGGCCTGTGTTTTTGGGGGTGCTATGCTGGGATTCTAATTAGTTCCCATGTGGGGCAGAATACAAGGGAGGCCAGTCCCTTTGTTATCATTGTAGAGTTGCTCCCCTGTAGCAAGGGAGGGGCTGTCTGGAGTCTGACCTCATCAGCTGTAACGCAATGGATGGACACTCCTCTCTCTCTCTCTCTCTCTCTCTCTCTCTCCTCTGAGTTGAGTCTAGTTAGATTTTTTGGGTGTAAAATAATGTGCTCTTCGTTATATGATCTATTAGTATTTGCAATATTTTGTATGCGTATGAATGCACAGGTGTGCACGTATATTGCATGTGAATGTTGAATTAAGCTTGTGCTTTCGATACATACGTTAGAACGAAGATGAAGAAAAGAGGAGGAGGGGAAAGATTTGTTTTATTGATTCCTAAATTTTGTTTCTTTTTCATTATTGAGGGCAAGATGTAGAGAAATCCATATTGCTAATTCTTTTTCCTCTTTGAACAAATCCCCTCTCTCCTCTCTCTCTCTCTCTCCTCTCTCTCTCTCTCTCTCTCTCTCTCTCTCTCTCTCTCTCTCTCTCCCTTCTTCTTCTCTTCTTCTTCTTCTTCTTCTTCTTCTTCTTCACCATCATCATATTTCTCTCATATATAAATGTGTGTGTTGATGTGCATTTGTGTGCCCGTGTGCGTGTGCGTGCTGTGAGCGCACGTGTGTGTGTGTGTGTGTGTGTGTGTGTGTGTGTGTGTGTGTGGTGTGTGTGTGTGTGTGTGTGTGTGTGTGTGTGCGCGCGCGCGCGCGCGTGTATGGTACCTTGGCCATCGCATACGCTCCATTTAGCACCAAAAAGACCTATTAAAATGACATGAAATGAAGGAGGAGAATGTACACAAGAAGATATGTCTACCAGAATAACTATGGCGATGCTAATGCATGAGAGTCGTGTAAGTATACGGGCGCACGCGCACGATGATTTGCATCTGCTCTGGTTGGCCATCACTCAGGCCTACCTTCTACTAAGGGGCAGCACACATTTCTGACTTTCCCTCGCCAACAAGAACTTCCCCCACTGGTCCTGGACACCAACAGGTCTGCAGAGAAGCTGCAGTGAAGAACGCTGCGCCAGCTGCTCCATCCCCGAAACATGTAGGCAAGTGCGTGAGATAACGGAAGAAAAGTTATTCCCGGGTTCGTTCAGTGTTTGTACACTGCACTCTCTTTACACCCTGAACTGCCTCTCGAGGGATTGTTTTGGAGAATTCTTGTCATATGTCTATACTACATCATTTTTTTCCCCTCAGTGAGGTCAATAGCTTCTCGGATGCTTATTTTGGAGGGATCTTGTCATATGTCTGCACCACTTCAGGGTTTTTTTTCCGTCGGTGAGGTTAACAGGTCTTCATAGTGTTTCACGTGCTGCATCTGATCGTTCCGCTGGCTTCGTCATTTAGTGATATGCATGCTCCGTATAAGAGGAGATGCCAAGTACAGTCTAAGCATTTGTCCACACAGCCCTGCCGTCAGAATCCATGATTCACAAACACACCGACGACTAGAAATCACCAGGCTTATCTATGGTCACCCAGTGTCGTCAAATCACGCAAAAGTAGACAAGCGCAAAATTCACTTCTCTCGTTGGAATAGCTCAGCCACATACATAAATATTTGTTGTGACGAATCTATCAAACGTTGATTTTTTCCCAGGTGAAGGAGTATAGGGAATATCATGAGATAACAAAACACCGGAAAGAAAAGACGTCAAGAGATGACGGGAGGTGGCGAGGCAACTCGGTTGCCCATCATACGACAAGTCACGTGACATTTCCACACTCTAACCAGTTCTCTACCTTATCATGCAAGGGGAAGAACACTGCTGTGCAAACACGTGACACGAACCCCTCCTTGCATTCCGAGAGGAGGCTGACTAGGTTTCAGGTATTGACTTTGGACTAAACACGGGCCAGACAAAGAGGACTAGTGCAGAAACCAAGAACAGGAAACCTGTGGTCTGTCTGCTTTCTTTCAACAGAAAACAAGTTGAGTAACAGATCTGTTCTTCAGTTCTCTCACTCCATTAATTGAAAGAGAGAGAAACAGAGACAGACAGACAGACAGACACAGAGAGAGAGACGATCTGTGTTGTTGTTGTTGTTGTTGTTGTTGTTGCTGTTGATGATGATGATGATGATGATGATGATGATCATGATTATGATGTTGGTGTTGTTGTTGCTGCTATTGTTGGTTTGCAAATAGTGCACGGAGAAAAACACCTGTCACACACACACACACACACACACACACACACCACACACACACACACACACACCACACACACGCGCGCGCGCGCGCGCGCACGCACCCACACACACACGTGCACGCGCACCCGCACACACACACACGTGCACGCGCGCCCGCACACACACACACACACACACACACACACACACACACACACACACACCACACTTAACTCCCTCTCTCTCTCTCTCTCTCTCTCTCTCTCTCTCTCAGGCACATGTGGCGCGCGCGCGTGCGCACACACACATACACACACGCGCGCGCGCGCGCGCACGCATGAAGACATGCACGCACACACACCACACGCACACAGACACACACACGCGCGCGCGCACTTGCTCGCGCAGAGATAAGAGATAGAGTGAGAAAGAAGCGCAGAGAGAGAGAGAGAGAGAGAGAGAGAGAGAGAGAGAGAGAGGAGTTTTTGATACAACATATGACTTCAAATAGAAGGAAAAAAACCATGGAAGGTGGTCAGGGAGGATAAGGATTACATTCAAAGAAGAGAAATTGACTAAAAGGACACTCATGAGACTGCACCGCGGTGAACTATTCGGTAGGTAAAGTAACTGCTGGTGACAATGGTCGGACAGAAGGATTTACTTATCAATCTTGCTATAAGATTCTAGATCAGCTGTTTAGTTCTGATCTGCACAACGGATCCATTATGAATTCAATGTTTTCGTCCCTGGGTCATGTCCTATCCTTACATTAACTAAGTTTTGTTAAAAGTCGATTCGGCAGTTTTTGTTTTGTTTTGTTTTGTTGTTGTTGTTGTTTTCTTGTTGTTGTTGTTGTTGTTGTTGTTGTTTTTTTTGCGCTCAGCTTGAACGCAGGGAAAGAAACAAACCCATATACGTGTGAAAGAATAACCCCTCGGCTAAGGTGACAATAATAGGAGACGATTCGTGTGTTTTTTTAACCCAACCGACCACGGGCAGAAACAGGGGAACGAGCAAGAGGCTAAGCATCAGGGCAGAGAACGCGTTAATCAAACCAGCAGCATCTTAGAAAGAAGAAATGAAAGTAAGGAAGCATGAAACTCGGTCTTCCTCTCCGAGGGCTCGGACCACGAAGAAATGTATGAGAGAACGTGCGCTCTTTTGACCTTTATTCCTACAATGCATAAACTATTTTGTCACCATATCCGTCTGTCTTTTTGTCTGGGTGATGTTATGTTAAACGGACATGATGTGGGCCCATCTTTGTCCGATGGGTGGTATGCTGGACGTCACATCAGTCCCTGATGTTCAGCTGGACATCTTGCTCCTCCATCTTTGTCTGGGACATGTTCTATCGGTCATCATGACTGCTCATCTTATAACGCTTTGAACGTTAATGACATTTTTTATGTGAACGAAAGAGACGTTGTCACGATGATTATCTATCATTAACTTGCACCCTTTCATGTGGCGCTGTGGCCTAATCATGAATATGTTGTCTTGGCACAAGTATGTGCTTGGGTATGTAGGCCTATGTTTGCATGGGGAGAAGTATTTAGGTATTTAACTCTGGTCAGAGTTAAAACGCCATGAAGTAAAAAGCATGCCCATCATGATGACATTGAGAGAAGGAAGAGGACATGTCCACGAGGATGACAATGAAGACAATGGTGATGCCGATGTCTGCCAATGGTGTCCACATGCAAAAACATGCGCATGGTGATGTGTGCCTACATTACTCTTCCATTACTGAAGCCCATCCACTCCTGATGGGAAAAACATGTTTCTGACTGGCCAAAATCTACCAGAACTTCCCTTCCTACACTGGTCCCAGAGTCCATTCGAACTGAGTGGAAACTTGCAAATGCTGGATGTTGTACCAGTGGTCTCCATTTCCCGAAGTCGTGGGCAAACGCCTTCATTATGGCAAAGCTCTCTCTCTCTCTCTCTCTCTCTCTCTCTCTCTCTCTCTCTCTCTCTCTCTCTCTCTCTCTCCAGTCCATTCAATAATGGTGTGTGTCCATCTCTTGCCCTGCTGACCCTGTTACCTCTTCACTTGCATTGTTCTTTGGAGGATGGTGTAGCACAGTCCACTTGATCACTTGATTTCATGGCACATCCATAGCACTTCAGCTTGTTTACCTCACTGTGGTCTACGGGTCTTCATAGTGACTCACATGCTGCGCCTGAACGTTCTGTGAGCTTCTGCACTTGTGACATGCTACAAACAGGTGATGTAGAGTATAATTCCGAAGCCGCTCATCTCCACTAATCAGACCCCTCTGTTGAAGCTCTGCCGTCACAGGCCGTGTTTGACATACATTCAAAATCCGCTCAATCACAACAAATGCCTTAGGCCACCCACTGTCACAAAGTTAAGCAAAAATAGGCAAACACTAAACACGCTTCTACCATTGGGCTATATAAAGCACTGACCTATTTACCATCATATACTGATTGTTTTCCCCTAGGGAAGGGAAGGTGAAGTATATGATAACATAACGTAAAAATGCGAACAGATGACGGACATTGCTGAAGTAAAACTCGGTTGCTCTACTTTGAAATCAAGTAGCTGACGTCATTACACTCTGAACACTTCTTTCTCTCTCCACGCAAGGGAAAGAACACTGCTGTGCAAACATGGGAGACAATTCCCTTTTGCGCTTGTTCCAAGAGGAGGCTGATCGGGTCCAAGGCAGTGATTTCGGACAAAACACGGACCAGACAAACAGGGAAAGCACAGAAACCAAGGGCTGGAAACCGGTGGTTTGTCTGCTTGCCTTCCACAGAAAACAGTGGGAGTTATCGATCTATGTACGTTCCTCTTACTCCATCGACTGGAAGAGAGAGAGAGAGAGAGAGAGAGAGAGAGAGAGAGAGAGAGAGAGAGAGAGAGAGAGAGAAAGAGAGAGAGAGAGAGAGAGAAGGTAATCTAGATATTGTTTTTCTTGTCACTGTTTTGAAGATCAAGAACAAAAAAAAACTATCACACGCGTGCGCGCGCGCGCACACACGCACACACACCACACACACACACACACACACACACACACACACACACACACACACACACACACACACAACACGCGCGTACAGAGAGAGAGGGTAATCTAGATGTTGTTTTCATTGTCGTTGTTTTGAAGATCGACAGCAAAAAAAACATATATCACACATACGCGCGCGCGCGCACACACACACCCACACACACACACACACACACACACACACACACACTGAGAGAGAGAGAGAGAGAGAGAGAGAGAGAGAGAGAGAGAGAGAGAGAAGAGAGAGAGAGAGAGAGAATATGCAACCTGAACAAGAAAAAAAAACAGCAAAAAGAAGAAGCGAAGATGGGAAGGAGCTAAAAACAAATGTGCGAAATTGTCACTAGGTAAAGGAACCACTGGTAATAATTGGTACAAATCGAAAGATCTACTCCCCCATGTCCACATAAACCTTCGTGTACAATTCTGCATCAGTTGTTAGGTTCCAATCTGCACTAAGGATCAGTCTCAATGTTTGTCTGTTTCTTTGTTTTTTGTTTTGTTGCGTACTTTTGAACGCAGAGAAAGGAACAAACCTACTAACATAAACGAGAAAAAACAATCTCTCAGCGGAAGTGGTATTAAAGGGAGTCCGCTGGTGTGGTTTATATCCCGGCCGACCAAGGGGTGTTTAAAGGGGACGAGGGTAAGCGTCCGACTTCAGGGCTCAGCGCATGTTAAAGCAGCAGCATCTTAGACTGAATATAAACTGAAAGTAAGAAAGCATAAAACACGACCTTCCTCAACGAACGAAGTCACCACGTGAAGAACTGCACGAGAAAGTGCTGTGCTATGACCTTTCTTCTCTCCGCGCAGATCTTTGGTCACCTTGTCCGTCTGTCTTTGGGTAATGGTTATGCTGGACTTCGGTCCGTCTGTCTCTGTCCGGTAATATTATTATATTGGAATTCACATCTGTCTGTCCTTGTCCGGGTAATGTTATATTGGAATTCACATCTGTCTGTCTCTGTCCGGGAAATATTATATTGGAATTCACATCTGTCTGTCTCTGTCCGGGTAATGTTATATTGGAATTCACATCTGTCTGTCTTTGTCTGGGTAATGTATATATTGGAATTCATATGTCTTTCTTTGTCTGGGTAATGTTATATTGGAATTCACATGTCTTTCTTTGTCTGGGTAATGTTATGTTGGAAATCACATCTGTCTGTCTTTGTCTGGATAATAATATACTCGACAACATGTCTGTCTTTATCTGGGCGATGTATATAGGACATTATGTCTGCCTGCCTTAGTCCGGGTGGTGTGTTTGGACATTCTGTCTGTCTATCTTTGTTTACGCGGTGTTCTGTTGGACATTACGTGTGTCCATCATTCTCTGAGTGGGGTATCAAGCCGCGCTCTGATCAGTTCCTGTGTGGACAGAACACAAGGTAGGTCTGTCTCTTTGTAAACATTGGGGAGCTGCTTTCTAAAGCAAGGTGGGGGGGATTGTTGACAGTTCGACCCGATAACAGTTCAGCGTGATGAATGGATTGCCATTCTAAAGATCTCTCTCTCTCTCTCTCTCTCTCTCTCTCTCTCTCTCTCTCCTCTCTCTCTCTCTCTCTCTCTCTCTCTGTCAGGAAGAGCGCTATGGAGAGATTAAAAAATTGTCTGGGTATATTTAGTCACGGGATAAAAAATTCACCCTTACACCTGTGTGTGTCAGAGAATCATTTTTGAAAGTGAGTGATGTTCAGAGCACTCAATTTTGTGACTGTCTCTTCTTTCTAGGGAGACTGGGAGAAGACAGCCTGGAGAGCGGATGGGCTCTCTGTTAGTTAGCCTGGCTTGGTAGCGGGCTAATAGGGGATTTCAGGTCAGGGAAAGTCGTATTCCCCCTGAGTGTTAATTTGTAAATATAGCACCAAGTGCTAGTGTAGACTAGGTGTCTACGGGTTCCGAAAAGTAAGTGTCAAATTCGCTTGTAACCTCACCAGGCAGTGGAGACTGGAAGATTTAAGAATATATTTACATTCTTTAAATTAACCCTAAGGTTTTGCTTTGATGTTCATTGTATTAAGTATACATATTGTGGTTCTTTCCTAAATGTATACAAACGTTGATATGTTCATAAACCTGTTTAGGTTTATAAAGTTAATTGTCTTTGTAAAATGTTAACTGCATTTGATCAGAGATGACTTTCATCTGGCTTTTCTAAAGATCTTTCAGCAAAACTATTTTAAAATCATAAGCTCGGAGTTTAATTGTAAATTGTTGGAAAAGAGGCTTTAGGGAACTTGTATCTTACCATTAGGATTCTAGTTCCAGAGCGCTCGTTCCTGGGAAGGACTCCGAACGTATCCCCCTGTCACTTTGGCTTTTGTGAGCCAGACTGAGGAAGGACTCCGAACGTGTTTCCCTGTCATTTTGGCTCTTGTGAGCCAGACTGAGGAAGGACTCCCGAACGTGTTTCCCTGTCACTTTGGCTTTTGTGAGCCAGACTGAGGAAGGACTCCCGAACGTATTTCCCTGTCACTGCAGGATGGGGTATGTTGCGATCTGTATCTCTGTATCTGTACATTACACTGCTGTCGCCATGTGAATATGGCATTAGCGCAGTGGACGGGGGGAGTGCGCAGCCTAGGCTTCTACATTTGTCCTAGAGAGTTGATTTTCGACTTGAAGGACTCGACTGATGGTGCTGTCACTGTCTCTTCTTCCAGGTGGTTCCAGTCACGGACGGCACTAACAAAGAATGAGTTCCTGAGTTGTTCTGTCTTGCACCTGCTAACTTTGAAGGATTTTGAATTGTTTTTTAATGTGGTCTGAGATGGCACTGGTGGTGTTGTAGGCGCTTGCTTGTTTAGGTTTTATCAAGCGTCCTGTTTATTTGGGGTCAGGTACTCAGCAGGTGGTACGGCCGGTACCAACCCCTCAACCACCTTGTACATAAGGATGAGGCGCAGATCACGTCTGCGTTGCTGTAGTGGAGGGGTTGTAGGGTGTTCAGCATCCTTGTGATGGAGCCGGTGTTCGGATTTGTAGTCCCCTGTGATAAATCTGGCGGAGAGACGTTGCACTCTTTCCAGTTTTTCAATGTCCGATTTTAGGTACGGGCTCCAGATGGTGGACCGTATTCAAGGACGGGCCGGACAAGAGACAGGTAGGCGGTCTTTTTACATGGTAGAGGGCAAGAGCGGAGGTTCCTTCGAATGAAGCCAAGGGTGCTGCTTGCTCTCTTACAGATGTGGGCAATGTGGGTGCTCCAGGAAAGGTCATGTGAGAAGAGGATACCTAAGTATGGATTGGTGTTGACGTTCTGTAGGGGGGTATTACAGAGTGAATAAGTAAAGTTGCTGGATTGCTGGATGCTCAAGATGTAGCACTTTTTGGGGTTGAATTTCATTCCCCAGTCGGTGGCCAGGTTTCGAGTTTCTTGAGGTCTTCTTGAAGCTGTAGGTGGTCTTGCAGGGAATGGATGGGTCGGTACAGAAGGCAGTCATCGGCAAAGAGACGCACTTGTGTTTACTCTTTCGGGCAGGTCGTTAATATGGCAGAGAAAGAGGAGTGGGCCAAGAACTGTTCCCTGAGGCACTCCAGAGTCCACCGAGGATGCTTCTGAAGTCTCGCCCTCCATCACAACGCACATCTTCCTCTGCTGGAGGAAGTTTGACAACCAGGCGTGTAAGCGATCCTCTAATACCATACTGGTGGAGTTTGTAGAGGAGACGCTTGTGGGGGACGGTGTCAAACGCCTGGAAAAGTCCAGTATAGCAACGTCGACTTGATGTTTTTGGTCCAATGAAGTAAGGAGGTCGTGAGAGGTTAGAAGGAGTTGAGTCTCGCAGGAGAAACCGCTGCGGAAGCCGTGTGTTGAGGTTTGTCAAGGTGTGGTGTTTTTCAAAGTGGGTGAGCATGTGTCGGCAGATGATGTGTTCCAAGAGTTTACAGGTGACAGTGGTAAGAGAGATTGGGTCTGTAAGTTTTCGGCGGCATGCTTATCCCCTTTCTTGTATACACAGGCGACGTTTGCATTTAGCCAGTCGGATGGGAGGTCACTGTGTCTAGGGAGAGCTGGAACATGGTTGCTATGGCCGGGGCGAGGTTACTGGCGCATTCTTTAAGGACTAGGTTGGGGATTGGTCGGGACCGGGGGCCTTATGGGGTTGAAGCTGTTGAAGGAGTTTGTAGACATCCGCCAGTGTTGATGACGATGGGGGGGATGTCTTCGTTGCACTATTGGCAACGGGTGGGGTGGGGGTGTCTGGGTCACGGGTGAAAAAGATTTGAACTGGTTCAATAGGATGCGGGCCTTGTTCTTGTTGTCGCTGTAGAGTTGCCCTTTCTCTTTTAGTGGAGCAACTCAGTGTTGTCCTGCCTCCTTGTCTTAATGTACTGCCAGAAGGGTTTGTTGTTATTCTTTCTAAGTCCTTCTTCCAGGGTGTTGCTGACAAAATTTCGTTCAGCCTTATGTATTTGCCGTCGGCACTCTTTTTGGTGAAATTTGTAGGTGACCAGTCGTTCGTTTGTCTTGCGCGGGTTAATAGTCGGTTTTTCTTCCTGAGCATGCGTTTGAGGGTAGTGTTCAGCCAAGGGAGGTGGTGGCGCTTGGACTTCATCTTGTGTGGGATGTGGATGTCTATGGCGGTGTGGAGGGCTGTCTTGAAGGTGGTCCAGAGGTGTTTACGTTAGACCCATAGTTTGCTTGGCCGGTGACTTCTTCTGAGATCCTATCGCAGCTTGAGCGCATGGAGTCCCAGTCGGCTTTGGAGTACTGGTAACACTTGCGGGCGAGGGGCGGGGGACGCTGGGGCTTGGTGTCAGAGTCAGTGACTATCATTATCGTGGTCACTGATACCAGGGACAGAGATGGAGGATTTTACAAGGGATGGGTTTGTTGAGAATATCAGGTCTAGGGTGTTGTGTTGTCTTGTCGGGGAGTGGTGTAGCTGGGTCAGGAGTGACGAGGAGGCAATGTCGACTAGTGTTTGTTGGATTGTGTTGTCCTTCCCGCTTGAATGTGTGTGTGGTTGTTCCAGTCGATGTTTGGGCAGTTGAAGGTCGCCGGCCAGCATAATGTGCCGTTGCTTTTTGCCGTTATCTGTCAGTAGGTTGATAGATTTCTGGAGTTGTTCTAGGTCCTGTGGTGTTTCTGTGAGCCAGTAGAAGCAAGCGACATAAAGGTCCTTGCTGTTATGTAGTTCAGTTTCACCAGAGGATTTCACATGCGGTAGTCAGCTCTGGTTGCTCGATGACTGTCAGTGATTTGTGCACAAGGACGAAGACGCCTCCTCCATGGCTGCCTCTATCGTTCCTGTAAACTTCGTAGTTGTCGGGGAAAATTTCACTAGACTTGATGTGGTTTAGTGTCGGTGGTTTCCCGGGCTTCACTCCACGGAGCCAGGATTCTGTCCGCAGATGATGTCGGGTTTAATATACTTAACTGCCGCGGCAACTCAGCTGTCTTGCCAACGATGCTATGGCAATTTACAACGTGCGTGCGGAGGTTGCTCTTCTTTGGTAGGTTATATACCTGGAGCTTTTGAGCGGCGTCTTGTGAGTGGGTGTGATGGGTTTGGAGGGCGGGACCACTTGCTCCTAGAGTAGAGGTGGGATTACACAGTCCAAGTAGGTTTTTCGGTGGTGTAGTTTGGTGTGTGGTGGTCGTGGGCGGTGATGTTAGTATGGGCGGCGGTCGCGGGCGGTGGTGCGGTATGGAATATTGTGGTCGCTAGTGGTGGTGTACGATGAGTGGTAGTTGTAGGTGGCGAGGTGTGTTGGTGGTGGTTGGGTGTGTGGTCTCTGCCTCCGTCGCGTCCTGGGGAGCGGGGGGGCAGGGGGGGGGGGGGTATGGGCTTTCGGGCTGCTGGCTCTGAGTGGGGAGAAGACTGAGACGTTTGAGGAGAATGAGTCAATAGTGGGGTAGTTCTCTGAGTCTAGTG
>CM031597.1:93015382-93020382 GCA_018398815.1 Conus ventricosus | reverse complement strand
TTCAGACTACGTATTTCTAAATTTGTATCACATTATTTCTGCCACTGAATTCATGTTGAACATTATTTAGTCTGCCAGTTTTGCAGAAAGAAGAAAGAAAATAAAATGCATTTAATATAATGTTGCCTTCTTAAGCGCAGATTAAGAGCTCGGTGTACACTGTTGAAATTTAAAACCTCTGCAAGTCAATCTTTGATCAGCCCTTTTTATGTGATGTACTCATTGACAAGTTGCAGTTTGAAGTTTTCTTTCATCTTAACTTTTTTTTCTGAATGAATGCTAGTTATGATTGTGTGTATACATCAGGCTGCCATGATGATTGTCGTTAATTTGCAGCTTTTCATGGGGAGCCATATCCTAACCACGAATAAATCATTTGAGCGCGAGTATTGAGTGGGTATGCGTGTATGTAGTTAGGAGGAGGTGGGGTCTGTGTGTTGTTCCCTGACCATTGTTAATACACAATGATATGAGAAGAAGAATTAGGACATGCACATGAAAATATGACCCCTGGGATGACAATGAAGTCGACGATGGCGATGCCAGTGTATGTCAGTGGTTTACATATGCAGAAACACGTGACGCCGACGTGTACCTGCTTTCGTCTGCTGTTATTCTGGCCTGTTTATTCCTCATGGGCAAAAAACGTTTCTGAATACCCAGCATCCAAAAGCAACATACTACACTTGTTCCATTGTCAACCAGAACTGAGGGGAAATCTGCGGTGTTGAATGCTGTACAAATTGTTTCCACTTTCCAAAGTTGTGGACAGAGGTCTGTGTGAGGCCAACGCTCTCTCCGGTCCATGCAGTCATGGTGTGTGTTCACGTCTTTCTCTCCCAACCCTGTCTCCCCTTCCCAAGCACTCTTCCTTGGGAGATGGTCTAGGAGAGGCTGCTTGATCTCTTCACATGTCCATACCCCTTCAGCTTGTTTACTTCACTGTGGTCGACCTGTCTTCATAGTGACTCGCAAGCTGCACATGAACTTCTACGGGCTTTTGCATTCGTGAAATGCTGCATAGGGAAGATATGGAGTATCATTCTGAAGCCCCCTTCCCCATCTCCTCTCATTGAATCTTCTGTTGCAGCTTTTCCACCAGAATCCATGACTGGCGTGCATACCGAGTTGACTCAATCACAAAGAATGCATGAGGCCACCCACTATCGCTAAATTCGGATTTTAAAAAATAGACTAGCACACATCACACTTCTGTCATTGGACTATTTCAACCACATATCCATCAAATACATAAGGTTGGTGAGGGTGAAAGATATAATTAGATGAACGACTTGGATGTGAAGATGCGAAAAGACGACGGAAGGTGGCGAAGTAACGTGCTCGCTGTAGTTTGAAATCAATTACCTGGCATCACCACACTCTAAACAGTTCTCGCCCCTTTTACGCAAGGAGAACACTGCTGTGCAAACACGGGAGACATCTCCCTTCCTGCTTCCCAAGAGAAAGCTGACTGGATCCCAAGCAGTGATTCCGGACAAAATACGGGTCAGACAAAGACGTTTAGCGTAGAAACCAAAGGCAGGAAACTTGTGGTCTGTCTGCTTGCTTCCACAGAAAACAACTGGGATTATTGATCTTATAAATTTCCTTCTAACTCAGTCGACTAAGAGAGAGAGAGAGAGAGAGAGAGAGAGAGAGAGAGAGAGAGAGAGAGAGAGAGAGAGAGACAGAAGACAGACAGACAGACAGACAGATTCATGTTAATCTAGCTGTTTTAGTTGTTCTTGTTTTGAAAACGATAGGCAGAAGAAAACGACTCTCTCTCTCTCTCTCTCTCTCTCTCTCTCTCTCTCCTCTCTCTCTCTCTCTCTCTCTCTCACACACACACACACACACAACACACACACACACACACACGCACGCACGCACGCACGCACGCACGCACGCACACACACACACACACACACCACGACACACACAACACACACACACACACACACACACACACACACACACACACACACACACACACACACACTGGTAGTGTTATTTTCACATCTGTTTGTCCGTCTTTTTTGGGTGATGTTACTTTGGACATCATGTCTGTCCATTTTTGTCTGATCATGTTGTGTAAACACTACGTCAGCTCCCGATGTTCTGTTGGATAGTGTGTCCCTCCCACTTTTTCTGGGCAATGTTCTGTCGAAAATCATGTCTGTCCACCTTATCATGCTTCGCTGGACATCATGTCTGCTTTTATCTGCGTCTTTTATCTGGGTGACCTGATGTTGAACATGATCTCCTTCCATCTTTGATAGGCAGCGTTCTGTTAAATATGATGTCTATCCATTTTTCTCTGGGTGTGTTACGTCATGTTTCCAATCAGTTTCCATGTGGATCAAAATACAAGCGACTCAATCTCTTTGCTACGGTGCCGAGCGCCGTGCCAGTTGTCTTCACTATCCACTCTTGTGGACAAAGGCCTAGATTAAAGCAAAGCTCTCTCTGGTCTGTCCAGTAATGATGGGTGCCCATCTCTTTCCCTGCTGACCTGTCTCCTCTTCCCTAACGCTGTTCCTTGGGGCAATGGTCTAGGATAGTCCCCTTGATCTCGTCAGACGTCCATACCACTTCAGCTTTTTTTTTTACTTCACTGTGGTGAACAGGTTTTCATGGTGACTCTAATTCTGTGCCTGGTTGTTCTGCGGGCTCCTGCATTTGTGACATGGTGTGTATTGGAGATTTGGAGTATGACTCTGAAGCCTCTCATCTGCACTCATTGGATCTTCTGTTGCAGCTCCGCCACCAGAGTCCATAACTGGTATACATGTCAAACCCAATCAATCGTGAAGAATGCCTGAGGCCACCTACTGTCTCAAAAGGTGAAGTAAAAATAGGTAAGCACAAAACACACCTCTATAATTGGACTACTTCAACCACAGACTTGAGTATTTATCATGAAAGACTGATGTTTCCACCCTCGGCAATGGAGGGTACGCGGTATAATTAGATCACAAACGACTGGAATATAAAGACACGGAAAGATGACGGAAGGTGTACAGGTAGCTCGGTTGTTCTACTTTGAAGTCAGTTACGTGACATCACCACGCTCCAAACAGTTCTCCTCCCTTTCGCTCAAGGGGCGGAACACTAATGTGCAAACGTGTGAGACAATTCCCCTTTTCCGTCTGTTCCAAGAGGAGGCTGACTGGTCCCAGGCATTGATTCTGAACAAAACAAGGACCAGACACTCAGCATGTTAGAGCAGAGACCAAGGGCTGAATACCTGTGGTCTGTCAAAACAAGGACCAGACACACAGCAGGTTAGTGCAGAGACCAATCGCTGAATACCTGTGGTCTGAGGTCTGTCAAAACAAGGACCAGTCACACAGCAGGTTAGAGCAGAGACCAAGGGCTGAATACCTGTGGTCTGAGGTCTGTCAAAACAAGGACCAGTCACACAGCAGGTCAGAGCAGAGACCAAAGGCTGAATACCTGTGGTCTGTGGTCTGTCAAAACAAGGACCAGACACACAGCAGGTTAGTGCAGAGACCAAGGGCGGAATACCTGTGGTCTGTCAAAACAAGGACCAGACACACAGCAGGTCAGTGCAGAGACCAAGAGCTGAATACCTGTGGTCTGGTCTGTCAAAACAAGGACCAGACACACAGCGGGTCAGTGCAGAGACCAAGGCTGAATACCTGTGGTCTGAGGTCTGTCAAAACAAGGACCAGACACACAGCAGGTTAGTGCAGGGACCAAGGGCTGAATACCTGTGGTCTGTGGTCTGTATACTTGCTTTCCACAGAAACGTCTGGGGGGGGAAGATCTTTTCTACAGTTCTCTAGCTCCATCGACCAAGTGAGAGATGAGGGGAGGAGAGAAGAGAGAGAGAGAGAGAGAGAGAGAGAGAGAGAGAGAGAGAGAGAGACACTTTGACACTGACACTGATATTTTATTGTCATTACCAAACAGGTCTTTTGACAAGGGGGGAGAGGTAACAGAACAATAACATTTCCCTCTTCCTTTCCTGCAAACAAATAGTACACACTCATTCCTAAGGTGCACCAAATCAAAGGTTAAAAACAAATAAATTCATAACATTTACTTATGTCCTCACGCACAGGAGTAATGCAATTTAAAAAAAAAAAAAAAAGACTAACTCGACCATCCACTCGTTCAAATGATGACAATGTATCTTACTGATCTCTTCCACTTGCGATGAACGATAATATTCATTCAGATATCTCTTATAATGCATTATTTTAAATTTCACTATCCTCCATCTGTCTAATTTTCAATGCTTCTGCGATGAATTTCGCAACTGATTAATTACAAGTTCATCATCTGATGATAACACGACTGCAACATTTTGTCTTTTCGCTATATCTAACTGGAAAAGTGAACAATTTGTCCGCACTTCATTATAAGCAGTACAGTGGAACAGAAAGTGTTCTTCGTCATCAATAATGTGTCTACATGCAGGACAAGGAGATTCTGTGGATGTTTCACATTCAAACCATCTTTTGTTCGCATTAAAACCTAAAGTTCTCAACCTAAATCTTGCGTAATTTATTCTGTGCCATCTATCTGTTATGACATTGAGAAACTTTTCAGAATGAAACACATTCTTAAATGAGAAAAACCAGCGATATTTTTCTTTACTTTCCATATCTGAGTGCCAATTCTGTTTAAAAGAACAAATAAGCCTGTCTTTAAATTTCGCAATAAACTGATGCTCATTCCCTACTTCCTGGGCCATCCACACTATTCCAAAACCCTGAGAAAGAGAGAGAGAGAGAGAGAGAGAGAGAGAGAGAGAGAGAGAAATTGGTTGGTTGCTTGGTTGGTTAGTTGGTTGGTTGGTTGGTTGGTTGGTTGGTTGGTTGGTTGGTTGGTTGGTTTGATGACGAATGAGCAGAAAAGAAAACGGTCTCGCACACACACGCGCGCGCACACACGCACGCACGCACGCACGCACATAAGCAAGCAAGCGCGTTTTCTGCATCTAACCCCAAACAATAAAAGATAAATAAAAG
>CM031597.1:93007882-93010382 GCA_018398815.1 Conus ventricosus | reverse complement strand
CGCGAAAACAAACTGTATAGAAATGTTGATGTAATTTGGCTACCGATTCCTTTGAACTGGTAATAGAAAGTGAGAAAAAGCCATCGAACACCGCAAAAGTGTCCTTTCAAAGTTCATTCTGGTAGAAAATAAGGTCACATGAACTTGACCTTGACCCTGTGTTAACAGCAGAATGTCAGTATCTGGTGTGACCACCTCGAGCATTGATCACAGCTGTGCACCTGCGGTACATCGAGCGCACCAGAGTGTTGGTCTGCCTCTGGGGGACTTGCCACCACACCTGGCCCACAGCGACAGCAAGCTGAGCTGCTGTCTGGGGTCTGGGGTTGAGCTGGTTCAACTGCCTCTGAAGGGCATCCCAGAAATGCTCTATTGGGTTAAGGTCGGGAGAACGGGCTGGGTGAGGCAGCAGATTGATGTTGTTCTGCCTCAGGAAGTTCTGCGTAGCACGGGCAGTGTGCGACCTTGCGTTGTCCTGCTGAAACAGGTTCTGTGGATGCTGCTGGAAATGCGGCAGGATGTGGGCCTCAGAACTTGGTCGATGTAATGAACAGCAGTGACCCCGTTACCACGTCCTGGACCCACATTCTGGAAGATGACTGGCCCAATACGGCGATTTATGCCGATAGCCCCCCAGATCATGATGCTTTCACCACCCCATGGGTCCCTTTCGGTGATGTTGGCATCCGTGAAGCGTTCCCCCGCTCTTCTCCAGATCCGGATGCGGCCATCGCCTGGGTCGACGCAGAACCGGCTTTCATCACTGAAGAGGACTCGGCCCCAGTCCCGATGGCGCCAATGCACGTGGATCTGTGCCCACTGCAGACGGTTCTGGCGATGCTGGAGTGTCAGGATAGGTCGCCGGGCTGGACGCCTGCATTGGAGACAAACTGTGTTCAGTCGGCGACGCACGGTCCTGTTGCTGATTGGCCTGCCATGGTTGCCGACGGTGTTCCTGGCTGTGTTGGCAGCGGTTTGGTAAGGCTCCCGTCGATGCTGACGAAGAAGATGGCGGTCTTGGGCTGCTGTGGTGACCTTCGGTCTGCCGCTCCTCGGACTGTCATCAGTGGTGTTTCTTGCTTGAAAGCGGTCCAGAAGGCGATAGACGGTGGAAATGTGGACTCCGAATGCGATAGCGACCTGCCTCATTGGAACCCCGGCCTGCAGTTGCCCCATTGCTATGCAACGATCTTGACGAGAAAGTCTCGGCATTATGTTGGCGCCTCTGGAAGGGATGATTTGAACTTTTTGGGGTTTGGAAATTTATAGCCCCACAATGGGGGCCACATTGAGTTGCAATTCACATTGATGCACGTGGCGTAGGTAGTCCACATGGCAAATGCACTCCTCGTGCCAAAAACGCTGACCCGGCAACATTCACCCACTGTTACAAGGTTACAATCGGCCAAGACACCACGTACTGCTAATGTTGCACGTGCCAACGACATTGCTTACGTCCTGTTCACAATGTGAACAATCGTGCACTGTCTCTATTTTTCGCGTTTTTTTTGCCTCTGAGTATATAGATATATATATATATATATATATATATATATATATATAATATATATATATAATATATATATATATATATATATATATATATATATATATATAACTAGCAATTACTACAAAATGGAACCAAAAGAATACTCTCAACTCCTTGACAAAAACATCCAGAAAAACTACAAAAAGCCGACAAAAATATACATGACAGTATCCGCACTAAAGAAAAAGAACTTGCAGAGCGCATAGACCTAAGTGACAGGATAGAAGCGACAGCAACAAAAGAAGCTTTCATAACACTCAAAGACCACAAGCCCAATTTTCATAACAATCCAACATGTAGACTAATAAACCCATCCAAATCTGAATTAGGCAAAATAAGCAAGAAAATTCTGGAAAAAAATAATAAAGAACGTAAAATCAAACTCTGAATACAACCTCTGGAAGAACACATACGAAGTTATCCAATGGTTCAAAAAACTCAATAAACAAAATAATACAGTATTCATCACATTTGACATAGTAGACTTTTACCCATCTATAGATGAGGAACTACTCACCAAAGCCCTGAAGTTTGCCAGTAACCACACAGACATAACAGGGTCAGAAATGGAAATCATTCTCCACACCAAGAAAACATTACTACACAGCAAAAATGAAACCTGGATCAGGAAACCAACAGAAACTCAACATTCGACGTAACCATGGGATCATATGATGGTGCAGAAACATGTGAACTGGTCGGACTATTCATGCTGTCCAACATCAAGAAAAAACTCGGAAAACAAGTCGGACTATACAGAGACGATGGCCTTGCTGCACTAACCAACAATCCAAGAACCATCGAAAACAAGAAGAAAGAACTATGCAAAATCTTCCAAAACCACAACTTAAAGATTACCATTGAAGCAAACAAAAAGGTAGTGAACTACTTAGACATAACACTGGATCTCAACAATCACATATATAAACCATACAAGAAACCCAACGATAC
>CM031597.1:92985382-93005382 GCA_018398815.1 Conus ventricosus | reverse complement strand
AGAGAGAGAGAGAGAGAGAGAGAGAGAGAGACGAAGGCAGGGACGGAGAGAAGAATACTCATACATCCGGCGAACAGAGAGGTGACACCCCACCCCCACCCCCAGGTTCTTCATCACACACACACACGCGCGCGCAAATTCACATAAACACGCGCGTGCACGCTTGCACACGCTTACACACACACACACACACACACACACACACACACACACACACCACACACACGCGCGCGCAAGCACGCACGCATGGAAGCACACACACACACACACACACACACACACACTTTATAGTTACTGTCGATCTGTTCAACTCCAAACTAAAATCTCTCAGGGACACCCAACGCCTCAGTCAACCGTCGTCAAGTAACAACTGGCAAGTCAACACCTTGGCTCAGTTCTGTCTCCGGAGTTGCATTTCTCGAAGCAGCAGAAATGTGTGGCCAAGGGATGCTGGCTTTGCTAAGACCTGCCTAGGGCTACACGCCATAATTAGGATTTTGCGCTAAAACACCATCTAATCCATGTGAGCGTTTTGAGGCCTGCCATAAATTTGAGCCTGCGTTTAATGTTGAACTGATAACTGATCAAAAGAACCCCCCACCACCACCACCACCAGTTATTTCCCTTGTTTGGGGGGATTTTCACCGATGAAATCACAGTCTTTAAATGCACGACCTTCCCCTTAGTTAACAACGTATTTCAGGCCTTTGCACTCACCCGTGACTCTATCTTTGCGCCCGGGGGGGGGGGGGGGGGGGGGAGGGGGGGTTCACCAAAATATGTCCCATTCTTTTGATTTTAATCTGTCTGCTTGGAACCACCTGGCTTGTACCTTGATGGCCATATGAAAGAAAATGAGGAGAATCAACTTTCGGACATAATAATACTCAAAACAATGTAATTGCACCAGTCTGTAAATACTTGACCCCTTAACCAAAGCCTTGACGCATTAATTTTTGGTTTGCAGCCTGTCCATAGACAAATAATTGTGAACTATTTTTTAACCACAACAATACTCAACTTTTAGCCACAACGAAACAAAACAGCTTCCACAGTCTCCAAATATCCGCCTGCAGAATGTGCAAAGAAATTTTTCGCATCACAAATAATCTCGTGAACAAAACTGATGATTCGCTCCCTCCGTTTATCTATCTCCTTTATGAACTAGCAGGTGTTTGTTCAAAGTACATTGTCACGAGTTTGTCACGAGGCCTACGACGATTGACCCGTCTAGGGTGGCGGAATTATTCATTTATTTATTGTCGTTGCTGTTGTCGTGTATCCGTCCCTTAATGTGGTTTGTAGTGCGTTTGCACCTTAATGTCGTTCAGCTCAGGTTAGGTTTACTTTCTCTCTCTCTCTCTCTCTCTCTCTTCCTCTAATTCCACTGCCCGTGCAATTCATCCTGCAGGTTCACGGGTGGCTGGTACCTTTCGCTTGAACTGGCTGTCTCTGTCGGCCTCTCTCCTGTCTTGTACCTGCCGCACGTGCATCATTCCTCTTAGGCTTGAGGTATGCTCACTGTGACGTAGCGTGGCATGTTGGCTGCCATCGTTTAGGCAGGTTTTCTCTTCACTCGAGCGGAAGATGTCTCTGAGAGCGCCTGCTCTGTTTTTGGTTCTACACCACTTCGTCGAAGGTACGGTCGGTACCTTCATCCCTACAGTCGGCCTGTAGGGGAGGGACATCACATCACGTCATCTTTTCCGCATCTGCTCTGCTGGTCCTATCGACTGGACAGAGGGCAGAGAGTCGCTTGACCCGCCACTTTGGGTCACCCACGGGTAGCTGGTAAGCATCAGTTTCGTGGTTTATTTGTTGTTGTTTTTTTTTGTTGTTAGCCGGCTAATTCTTCTCTTTTGCGCAATTTCTTTTGGTTTTCAAAATTATAAAAGAAATATTGTTTGAGACCACTTTTTCTGGTTAATTCAATCTTTAACCTGGCCAGTCAAAATTATATCTTAAAGTCTTTCTCCTTTTTATGCATCTGGTGATGCGGTAGTCGGCGGGGAAGGGGGAGAACCTGGTGATTCAGGGTTGGTACTTGCTTGGTCTCGCTTGTCCGCCCCTGTCACAATCGCCGGTCTCTTATTCTTCGGCCACCGTCTGTTTGTGTGTGCAAGGGGAACGAGTTTTATGTTTGCGAGCGTGTGTACGCATGATTAGTCGTTTGGATGCGTGGTTGGAGAATTGTGTCATTTTGAAATGTTGTTATAAAATGTGGATAATTGTGCCATTGAGTTAGTATTATTTGTAAATGTGGTGGCAGTTATAGAGCAGCGGTTGCTGTATTAGTTCAGTTCCTAAGAAAGGAAAATGTTGAACGTGAGTGAGGGAAGGATGAAGATATAATTTGTGTGTTTAGCCTGCGAATGTAATCTCTTACCTGCTTCGTGTGAAGAGACCTTTAGCGAACATTCCTCAGTTGGTTTGTTTACTGTGTTATGCTCAGGTCTGTGTCGAGCTGGTGCGGTGAATGTATTTAGAAAACCTCCCCTCGCCCATCATGCGAGGGGCTGTTAGGATTTGACAGCATATGCTAGACTGTACTGACGGCGGGGTTCCAGTACCCTTCCTTCTTTCTCCTTCCCTTCCAGTTCCTTCCTTCTCTCCTCCCGGGGCTCCACCCGATGCTTGCGCTGTTGGGGCCGCGCACTGGTTGAGGAGCACGTGGACTTGGCTGGATGGTCCTGGCCCTGTCCGGGACTTTCCGCGACAACGCCCTGTCCCACGGGAGCCATTCTCCACCGTCCACGGACCTCCTGCAGTGCACGTGACCGGGTGTGGGTAACTCTGTGTCGTGCCATTTTGGGGGTGCGCGTGTGTCAAGGGTGTCGGCCTTGAAACTCTATTCAGGAACAGACCCGGTGTGGGGCGCCTGAGTCGACCCGGTGCTCTCGAAGGACTTTGGAGAGACAGAGTACCCTTCTTTCTTCTTCCTTCTTTCCTTCCAGTTCCTTCCGTGTCCTCTCCTCCCGGGGGGTATTCACCCGAAGCTTGCGCTGTTGGGGGCCACGCACTGGTTGAGGAGCACCAGGACTTTGCTGGAGGATCCCGACCCCTGTCCGGGACTTTCAGCGACAACGCCTCGTCCCACGGGACGCGTTCTCCGCGGTCTTCGGACCTCCTACAGCCCGTGTCACCAGTGTGGTTCGTTGTGCGTCGTGCAATTCGGGTGTGTGTGTGTCAATGGTGTCGGCGTTGAAAGACACTTTGTTCAGGAACCGACCCGGTTTGGGGCACTTGGTGCGACTCGGTGCTCACAGTGGACTTTGGGGAGGCAGGGATGTGGGGGAACCACATGAAGCACGGAGGGGAATGCGTGCTGGAAATCCTTATTTAAGATTATAGTTATATTGTGTGCGTTGAAATGTTTGTTTGCGACTATGGGTATGTCGTGTGTGTTGAAATGCTTAATTGTGTGTATGTCGTGAGTGTTAAAAATGCTTGAGTGTGATTGTGCATGTTGTGTGTGTTGGAATGCTTATTTGTGTCTACGTGTGTGTTGGTGTGAATAAATGGGGTGTTGTATCGTAATCTTTCTTGTGTGGTCTCTTGCGGGGCGTGTGAGTTCAGTCACTCCCTTCACTCCCATCTAGACCGATCCTGTCAGGGCAGACCTCCAGGGGTCGGTCGTGACATACATTCAGAAAAGGAGGAGTCTGTTCGATTGATCCTATGTCTTTTCAAGTCTCCTGTGATATACTTAAAGAGGTTTTTGACGGTACATCACTTACCTTTCTGTTTACTTGTATCCAAGATCGATTGTCATAGATCTATGTTACACACGTCTCCAAGAACTTGTCCTCTCGATCCAATTCCATCATCTGTTTTGTGTGGATGCTGTGGTGAAATGGTACCGTTGTTGTTCCCTATCATCATGGAATGCTTGTATTGTTGCTGGCTGTCTAAAACCCGCTATGGTGAAACTATTTTTGAGAAAAAAAAAGTAAGCTTTTGACCCAAATGAGTTTACAATGTACCAGTCAGAGTCAATTTTCCTTTGCGTTTCAAAACACCCCAAACATTTGTTTTATCTCAGGTTATGCAACATCTGAATGCTAATACGCTGCTGAATTAGTTTTAATCAGGTTGTACAGCCGGTTCACTGTACAGATGCTGCCTGGCTAAGAGTATTTAATGACACTTTGATAGCAAGTCATGACAACCAGACATCAATTATTACCTGTTTAACCTATATGCTACCTTTGACACTGTATATGACATTTTCTTAAACCTGCTCCTGCTTTTTTTTTTAGTTTAGGATAAACCTCTCCATTTTTTTCCGCTTATATCTAACAACACTCAGTTTCTGTCCTCGATAATTTGTCTGACACACCTCCTTTTACCATGATTATGGTGTCCTACAGGGTTCAGTCTTGAGTCCTAATTTGTTAATATTCTACACAATCTCTGTCCTATGTCACTGCGCGATATACTATTCTTCATTATACGTTTACGGATAACACTGAACTTTATAATCCATCTAGACCTATACAGATTCATACCTTGCTGCAAATAATGTAAAACAGTGTTGCAGACTTTAAACTTTGAACTATACGCAACGAATTTAAAACAAGACAAAACAGAAGCTATTCTGACAAACATTTCTGGTGGAACTATTCCTCCGGACTTACGAGGAATTAGCCAAAATGTGGTCTCTTTTTTCAAAGTCAGCCAAAAATCTGGGTCTAGAATTTGACAATCAGCGCCCAGGCCAGCAAAAGTTGCCAAACTGTTTACCTTAAGATTTTGAGTATTGGCTCCATTCAATGTGGTGTGTGTGTGTGAGTGTGTGTGTGTGTGTGTGTGTGTGTGTGTGTGTGTGTGTGTGTGTGTGTGTGTGTGTGTGTCTGTGTCTGTGTGTGTGTCTGTGTGTGTGTGTCTGTGTGTGTGTGTGTGTGTCTGTGTCTGTGTGTCTGTGTGTGTGTGTCTGTCTGTCGGTCTGTCTGTGTATCTGTGCGTGTGAGCACATGCGTGCATGTAAGTATATAAGCGCGTGTATGCGTGTCCGTGTGCATGTGTGCCTGTTCATGTTTGTTTCTGCACGTGTGAGTCAGTGTATGACAGAGAGAGACAGACAGACAGAGAGTGACAGAGACAGAGACAGACATACAGACACAGAGAGAGACAGAGACAGACAGACAGACAGAGACAGAGGGACAGGAAGACGGAGAGACAGAGAGAGACTGAGAGAGACACAGAAAGACACGGAGAGACAGAGAGAGAGAGAGGCGTGGATAAAACGCCGGGCCATGTAATTGTATCACGCTGTCTGGCTGACAAGCAGAGTTGAGGAAAACAATGAAACCAAAAAGCCACAAAACACAAAGGCGAGTGCTGCAACTCGAGAGAAATAACACGCCAACAATTTCTTTTTTCCCCAAAAAAGGACAAATACGTTTATAATGTTATCCCGCCATGTGGCTAACACGAGCGCTCGCCGAAACCACTCGAGCGGAAGTTGCCATTTTCCATGGATTTGTCTTGCGGAAGGCATGCGCACTAACAAAAACTTCCCCAAACTTCCGCTGACAAATTGCTTCTCAGTCCTATAACCTGGCCTTTTACAATTACACTTTCACCCAATATTCCGCATTGGCTACTCTGCTTGATTCGTTGTTTTCAACTGGGGGGGGGGGGGGGGGGAAAGGAATTGTCCTGCGTTTGTATGAGTGTCTATCCATCCGTTTGTATGCCTGTTGCATCTTTGGTCACTGATCGACCTCGGGTCGACTTGGCCGTCGTCTGTTGTCTGAGCCAAGTCTTCGTCGGGTTTTGTCTTGATCAGAAGATAAAATGAGCTGTTGTGTTGGCGGGCAAGAAATAACAGGGCTTGGCTCAATGTGTCGACATTCTAAACCTGAAGCAGCGTGTGTGAGAGCACAACGGCTCCGTGCTGAAGCTGAAAGTTTGTGGTGCCGCTGTAACACAGCGCAATGGTTGACTAGGCTATAGTAGAACAGCTGAGACAACTGGCACCTGAAGGAACAGTCCTAAAACCCCAGCCTCCAGCTGAAAATGGGACTATGTATTGTCATCATATCTTCATAGTCGTCATACACACACACACACACACACACACACACACACACACACACACACACACACACACACACCACACGTATACACACACACACACACACACACACACACACACACACACACAACACTACACACACACACACACACACACACACACACACACACACACACACACACACACACACACACACACATGTGCGTCCGTGAGAGAGAGAGAGAGAGAGAGAGAGAGAGAGAGAGAGAGAGACACGAGAGAGAGACAGAGAGTGTGTGTGTGTGTGTGTGTGTGTGTGTGTGTGTGTGTGTGTGTGTGTGTGTGTGTGTGTGTAACACAAAGAGAGAGGTTTCTCTATCACAAACAATCTCCGACAGAGAAAGAGTGAGAGTGTGTGTGTGTGTGTGTGTGTGTGTGTGTGTGTGTGTGTGTGTGTGTGTGTAACACAAAGAGAGAGGTTTCTCTATCACAGACAATCTCCGACATGTCTGAAGCGCGATTTCTTGATCCTGACTTCCAATATCACATTTCTGTTTCAAATTTTCGACAGATGGTGCCCCTCGTCGAACACATCCAAAAAAAAAAGAGGAAGGTTGCCATGGCTTGATCATGACATTCTTCAGAAGCACGTGGGACTGCAAGACATGCGCAGAACAGCACCGTTTGACGGGCAGCCATGACGGATGCATTGTGGGAGTGAAGTCACAAAAATTCTGCGCAAGACAAAAGCGGTTCGCTGAAGCAGACTAAAATGTTGTCAGACGACGGGAAGGGTGCGGGGATGAGGGTGAGGGTGAAGGCGGAGAGGGTGAGGGCGGGGAGAGGGTGGGGGTCCAGGGTAAAAGCTCTGGAAGCATATTGTATGCGTTCAGCACGCTTACTGGGGAGGGGGAAGGTGGGGGGGGGGGAGCTTCTTGAAGCGTAGTGTCTGTCGGCTTCACGGCTGATGTGATATGCTTCCTCCCCCATTTCGCTTCTGGATAGCTTTGTACAGACGATTTCATGTCGGCAACTCTTGAGTTACAGTCCACCCCCACCCACCTCCCGGCCATCACCATTCCACCACCACCCACCCACCACACACACACACACACCCTTCTCTCTCTCTCTCTCTCTCTCTCTCTCTCTCTCTCTCTCTCTCTCTCTCTCTCTCTCTCTCTCTTCCGTCTCTCTTCTCTCTCTCTCTCTCTCTCTCTCTCTCTCTCTCTCTCTCTCTCTCTCTCTCTCTCTCTCTCTCACTCTCTTGCTCTCTCTCGTTGATTATTTTGGCTGTTTGAAAGAAAACAAGTTCTTTCATATGAAATAAATAACGTTTGTACCAGATAAAAAAAAAACAAGTTTCTCTCACCTGTGTCAGGTGCAATAAGTATCACAAAAGAAAGAACGGACAGAAATATGTATGTATTAAAGCGATAGCAGTACAGCGCTCAAAGAAAGAACGGACAGAAATGTATGTATAAAGCGATAGCAGTACAGCGCTCAAAGAAAGAACGGACAGAAATGTATGTATAAAGCGATAGCAGTACAGCGCTCAAAGAAAGAACGGACAGAAATGTATGTATAAAGCGATAGCAGTACAGCGCTCAAAGAAAGAACGGACAGAAATGTATGTATAAAGCGATAGCAGTACAGCGCTCAAAGAAAGAACGGACAGAAATGTATGTATAAAGCGATAGCAGTACAGCGCTCAAAGAAAGAACGGACAGAAATGTATGTATAAAGCGATAGCAGTACAGTGCTCAAGCAGGGTGCTACTGGAGAGGGGTTCCATACTTCAGTTGGTGTTTTGCCTTCTGTCTCCCGCACTGTCCAACCTAATCCTGGAATGTATCATACCTGATGCACTTGAAGGTCACCGTAGTTAGCATCAGAGGCAGAACCATCGTGAACCTTCACTGTGGGGATGACATCGACGGCCTAGCAGGCAGTGAATGAGAACTAGCCAAGCTTGCTAAAAGACGGGTGTAACAATAAGATTTGCATGGACATCAGTGCAAAGAAGAGCAAGTTGATGATAGCCAGCCACACCACCACCACCACCATCAGTACTAACACAACAGACGCTAGGAGCTGTTCAACGGTTTAATTATCTGGGATCCTTCATTAGTAATGAGGGGTCCGAACCAGAAGCCCCGTCAACGACAGCAAAGACAACATCAGCATCGACCAGACTAAAACCTACTTGGAATGACAATAACATCTCAGTGAAACACGAGATCAGGCTTCCAAAGTGCAGTGCTATAATTTCATCTCTCTGTATCCATGGAGACATGGACCCCCAGAGCGGACCGGTAAAGAAGGATCCAAGCCAGGGAAATGATGTGTTCCTGCGAGGTATAAACCTTCAGATATGCTACACACAGCTGCAGTCAGCAAGTATGCACAACCATCAAGCCAGGGAAATGATGTGTTACTGCGAGGTATAAACCTTCAGATATACTACACATAGCTGCAGTCAACAAGCATGCACAACCATCAAGCAGCGCATCGGACCACGTGAAGATCCACTGACATCAATTCAGAAAGGAAAACTACGCTGGAATGGCCAGGGAACAAGATCCAGCTGCTTTGATAAAACAAACTTCTAGGGGGCGAGATGGAGAAGAGAAAAACAACCGAAACATTGCAGGATGGATAACGAAACTGTTTGCAGAAACCCAGGTCTTAGCATACAGCCGATAGAACCAGAGGTACCTGATGAACTCTTCTTCATCATGGCGTCCCAGTGACTCCCACAGAGTTCTTCATGAGAAGAAGATAAAACTAGTAATAAATACATTACTTACATGAATACGATAGCACATCGCACGAGGTTTAACATTTATACACGCATCATCTCATAACAGTAGCTTTTTTTTTTTAATGCAGCTCTGTGGGTTGTCTCCCTTTGAGAACACCATAAAATTTAAAGAGGAAAATCAAATAAAACATCAACACTGCCACAAGGTCATCCCCCCCCCCCCACACACACACACACACACACACACACCCATCCACACCCAGCTAATTCAATTCAATTTATGTTTTTATGGCCCAGCTAAATACAAGAAAAATATCAGAGCGTATGACCTTGTCAAAGGTATTTCCATACATGGTCGTAAAAACAATTAAAGATCAGTAAAACATTTTTTCACATACAGGCTTGCTTTAAAATCTTCCTTTCTAGGTCTCAGATCAGATCAAGTTTTTTTTTTAAATTTATATCAGGGACTAAAAAAAACTCACATCTGGTGGAGCATCTCTGAGCACAGTTTTAATGGAGTCTGCTGTAATATTAAACTATATCATACTATGCCAAAGCATAACATACTACTCTTTATATACATGTGTACAAAACAATGTCTTACATGCTTGCCATACCATACCATACTTTATCATGCTACGCTATATTATTCCATATAATAACATCTAAATCCACATCCATAACTACATACCGTACCGTAACTTTCGATAACATACCATACCTTGCATACGTATACAATACAATGATTTACCCGACACACATACCATACCATTATCGTTCTAAATCATGCCAAACCACATCATTCCATACGATACCGTTAAAATCTACATTCATAACTATACCGTATCATATCATTCCATGCCATATAATACCATACCAGAACGTACCATACTACATTCCATGCCATGCCATGCTATTTACCATGCAGACCATGCAACACCATAACACACTATTTCCTACCTCATCTGCCATTGGTCAGACGATAATGACACGAGATGCAGTGAGTGGGGAATCCACTAGTAGAACCCATCTGTGGCCAGCCATGCGGCACACACGTGCACAGGAAAGGGCTTCTCTTGTGCTTCTTTAGTTCTTGGTGTATGCGGACCAAAGCAGGAATCGACAAGGAAAACAGGTACTTACTTTCTCCGTTTTTGATGAGAATCTTACACCATAGATTAAACTTTAATCTACATCCCCACTGAAATTGACATTCGGGTTCCTTGTACCAGCAAGGGTTTTTTCCCCTAATTATCGCGTGCGTTCAATAATGTAACCGTATATTTCCACAACTTAAATGTGTGTAATATATTGCTATTGTGTTTTTGTTGTTGAGTTTGACAGTCCAAATTTGTTTCGTCCCAAACCTGCTCTGCCTGCTCGGTTATTTGGACTAGGTCTGTCATGTAGGACAGAAACCCCGAGACTGCCCGATTCAGCTCAGGATGAGTCCAATGAGGTAGGACTGGGAATACATTTAGTTCGACGCCTTTTGCATGAAATGGATGCTAAATGTTAAAGCCATAAAAGAATTCAACGAGAATCTGAACTTTCAGACACCAAAGGTAGGCCTATTGATTCCTCTCAGAAAACACGAAAACCAAGCGGCTCGACACTCTCAATGATCATCACTCAGTTTTCACAAAGAGGAAGAGCTTGAAGAAGTAAAATGGTGTGCTTACCCTACTCCCACCAAGAATAAGTGGAAAAGTGCACTGAAAGATATGTCAACGAAGACGAGCGCCAAGGGTAAAATGTCCGAGGCAATCTTGCCAAACTTATGAATGGCAGATTTTCTAACAAACTCGGAGACGAAAACTTACAAAAAACGCAGGAGGGCCAGAGAACGACAGGCCGATTGTCCGACACTCCAACTCCCCTCAGTAAACCCAGAAATCTGGCGCAAACTCCCATCTCATGTCCAACGCGCTGTGGTCAAAAGGTTAAAAAGAGAGTGAGTCATAGCACTGGCGCAAAAGCTTTATTGGGACACGCGTAACAGGAAACTTTCCCACGCAGGCTAAGTGCGTTGAAACGCCATGCAAATAAATCAGTTACCTCTATGTATGACCAAACCTCGCGAATTGCTTTGCAGACAAATGGTTTGGACATAACTTGGCGGCCACTGTGAAAGACGTGAGAGAGCTGAACAGACTGAGGGCAAGTGTGTCAACTGTTCATTACAAACATGGTCCATTGTAAAGAGAATGGGGGTCTTTTTATGGGAATTGACAACCCAGACTATTATTCCAGTCGCAACCAGAGCTACACGAGCGTGGAAAGGGCAGGTCGATCTTCAGTCTCAGTTTGGTAATGAAGGCCGCCATAATCACATTTAGACACTGTAGATCAAGAGGTGGATGAATTCCTACTGTCTCTGAAGTTAAGGATATGTGGCTGGTAGATTAAGACATTTTCAAGAGGCAACGAAAAACTAACTAGTGACTTAGACATTCTTGCAATGGCCACAGGAGTGAAAAATGAATTTCACAGTAATGTCCATGTTACATCCTCTTCCAGTGTGGCAGACAATTATGATTTGTTGTGAGAATGATATTGACTCAGAGGCGTCCCAGCTGTTAGATAAATAGGTGATCTCCCTGTGTGGTCACTACTTACAGAGGGTCTGTCACCAGATTTTACCAGAAAGAAGAAAGATGGATCCTTTAGAATGACACTGCATCTTATATCATTAGCTGTCACAAATGCCATCCTCGAACTAATCCGAATTAAGCTTCATCTTCCAGGTGGGACTCACTTAATTCTATGATTCAGCCATACGACAACAAATAATGCTTCTATCTGTCATTTCATACCGTACCATACCTCACAATACCATACCATACCAAATATCAAACTATACCATATAGCATACTATATCCAATTTCACCAATATCTATAACATAACATAACATACCGTGTGTGTATGGTGAGGTAATTTTGCTTATAGCCCAGCCAACTGCAAAGGGCCATATCAGGGCTGCCGTCTTGTTCTTCTTCTTCTTCTTCTTCAGTTAAATCTCCGAGGTTCACCAGCCCGAAGTGATTTTTTTTTCTTTTTGCGTAAGGCCTGTGCTATAAATTTATCGTTAAGCTAGCCACATACCGACTTTCGTGGATGATGTCCGAAGACGACACCAGTATGTGTGCGTGTTATTGTGCGCGTGCACGTGTGAGTGTGTGTGTGTGTGTGTGTGTGTGTGTGTGTGTGTGTGTGTGTGTGTGTGTGTGTGTGTGTGTGTGTGTGTGTGTGTGTGTGTGCGCGTGGGTGGGTGAAACATTCCACCTGCACGCAATGTTCTACTCTTTCACAAATGACAGAACAGGATGGAACGAAATCACAAGACTTATTTGGTGACTGGTAGGTTTTCGTGGTGATTGTAGCTATTGCTGTTACTGTTGTTACTGGCTGTTATTGTTGTTGTTGCATACATTCACACACGGGACGTCATCCAGATACTTGGAATGGTGTGGAGTCTTTACAGCTACTGACTCGGAAAAGAAAATCTCCTCGGCTTACGGTCTCAAACGGGGGATTGAACCCGGAACCGTGGAATCAAGAGAACAAAGCATTATCCACCGGGCCGGCCAAGCCTCTGTTCGCCCTGTCACCTCTGGTGGGTGTGCATGTCAGTCCTGAATGTTACAGGATCCCCATTGTAAACATTAGTACTGTAAACCATACAGCTGCCGTATACTGCCCCACTGAACTGCAATAAGGAAGTACAGTCAGAGATAACGACCAGCATGTGCGGATCCTGCGCTTGCTTCCCACGGTTTGAGTGGCGACCGACGCCGATCTCTATAAAACGAAGTATTTGATCTTTCTCCAGCCAAAACATCAACGATCGGCTAGAAGACAGTATCATTCGCCAGTCTCGGTCCGTTGTGTAACCTGTTCAGTTCATCCTGTGGTGTAGAAGTGAAAGGAAGAAGCGGCAGGATGAATCTCCGCTGCACTATTTCCTTGGCACTTCTGAGTTTTCTTGTGCAAGGAACTTTTGCCTTACTACTGGATGATCGGTAAGACACATGACGATAGATACTGGAATGGTGGCCTCGGTATAGACGTGAAAGGAAACAACGGTACAATGAATCTCTTATCTTTACTTCCTCCTTCGTGCTTCTGACGTGTCTTGTTGTGTACAAAACTCGAGGCCCCCTTTTGTGATCGTTAAGATATATGACAATACGTTCTTTAATTTTTTTTTCAAAAGTGGCCATGGTGTTGATATTAAAGCATGCATTGGCGGCGAGGATTTCTACACTGTCTTGTTCTTCTGAGGTGTCTTTTTGTGCAGCGAACTTGAACCTTTCCTCCTGATAACCGGTACGAGACATGACAATACGTAATGATAGAAAACGGTGTTCCTGGGGAGTTGTAGATGTGAAAGGAAATAATCGCAGCATGAATCTCTGTACCTCCTCCTTCGTGCTCCTGATGTGTCTTCTTGCGCACAAAAACTTGAGCCTTTCCTCTCAATAATGATTAGAGATGCGTGACGATAGATATTGAGAAGGTGGCCCGGCGGACGATGCATAATCCTTGGGACCGAGTGATTCCTGGGTGTGTAGTTTGAATTTCCCATCTCATTTTCAGTAGACTATAAATGGTGGTCTGAGTGGTAATCTGTTGGATGAAACGATCAAGCGAGGATATGTGTGCAGTATGCACTCGCCGAACGTAATAGATCAATCGACAACGAGGATATTGTGCCTGGCAAAATTCTGTGGGAAAATCCGTTTGGAAAGAGTAACCAAAACATCCACAGACAGAGTAAAAAAAAAGAAAAAAAAGGAGGTGCCGTAGTTTGATGACATTGCGTTCTCCCCGAAAGAGTATCCCGAAGGTCACGTACAGAAAGTAAATGTAACTGTGAACTTATGCAATACACTGCAATGCAATACACTTTAATAAATACAAGCAAAGAAGACAATGCAATATAACGTAACAGAACGCAACGCAAAGCAAGACAATGCAATATAACGTAACAGAACGCAACGCAAAGCAAGACAATGCAATATAACGTAACAGAACGCAACGCAAAGCAACGCAAACAATGCAATGCAAAAGAAAGACAAGCAATAAAAGACAACAAGATGCAACACCATACGATACAATGCATTGCAACATTTTGTGAATTGTGTTTAGTGTCTCAGGTGGTTAACTTTTATATGAATAGTCTGTTTTGTCTTTCTTCGTTGTTTTTTTTTTTAAACCATACTTTACATTGTACTTCATGCCCTGTCTTTGAACCAGCCATGTATACTGCCTATCATCCACATACCTTTAAATCAAGCTTGTTGTCATCACCGATATTGCCTCAGAGGTTGGCTGGACTATACACAGGATGACTTGACTTGGTTCGCCCTCCAACCTGTATTTTCATTTAACTGTGTATGATGTATAATATGTGACTGGGCCATCAACGCTTTCCATGTTTATGTCACCGATGTACACTATGTGAATCACCCATCAATACCGGCTTTTCGTGTTTTAAGTGAAAAATGTCCTCTGTTTGAATCACCCATCAATTTTTCTGCGTTTCAGTCATCGATGAACAGCGTGACCCCCCACCCCCCTCCCCCCGGCCCCAACAACCCTTTGCGTGTTTCAGTCAATGATGTACACTGTACAAATTCCTCAATAGCAGTTTTCCTGTTTTAGTCGACAACATACTCGGTGTAAACTTATCCATAAAATGTTCACAGCAATTGAAATTTGGAATTGTCCATCAACATTTTGTGTACTTCAGAACACTGTACACTGGGTGAAACAACCATCAAATCTTCGCTCCCCTTCGTCAAAAGTTTAAAGGCCTACTGTGTGATTCGCTTATCATCGCTTTGTGTGTCACAGTAACAGTCAGCAAGGTACGCCATGTGAATTGCACATGAACGCTCTGTGTGTCATTTAGTCAGAAATGCACACTGTTTGAATTATTTATCAATAACAAAAGCAGCAGTCCTCCAAAGGGAAGAATGTAATGTATGTTGTAGGACTTGCCCATCAACCTTTTGCACGCTTTGGTTAATAGCGTCCTTTGTGTGATCTTGTGTATCATTTATCAATACTTTGTATGTTTTAATGACAAAGTAGTCTGTGTTAATCACCGCTCAGTTTAAAATGCTATATGTGATTTAGTCAGCGTTGCACACTACGTAAATCACCTGTCAACGCTTTGTGTGTTTTGGTAAATAATGTATGTTGTAGGACTTGCCCATCAACGTTTTGCACGCTTTGGTTAATAGTGTCTTTTGTGTGAATCACCAATCAAAGCTGTGTCTGTTTTGCCAACAATGAATTTAAAAAGATAGCCTGTCAACGCTTTCTGTGTTTTAGTCCAACACACTGAGCAATGTACACCCTGTAAACACTGTGTGTGTTTTTAGCCAGCCATGTACACTGTGTGGACCACCCATTGATGTGTCTTTGACCGCTGCCAACAACTTCCGGCTGCCATATTTCAACATCACGGTGACACTGCGGAATACGGCCCAGCGAGAACTGATCCACCTGCTTCAAGAAGCGGCAGACCAGGATGGCCGTTTCAAGTATGTCTGTGGTGTTTGAGGTATCTGTAGGGCGTGAACATTCTGTACGTGACTGCCATATTTCATAATTAGCTAAGTGGATTATAACTAATGAATTGGTCGACACGATGACCGAACATTGTGACGGGGTAGATATTTCCTTGCTCACCAACTGGGGCACTGTTCTGTTCAGTTCAGTTTCATCAAAAAGGCGTGGTTGTGTGTATTCTAGTCCATATCTGTGTTTACCAAGCTATGCGGTCCGTATTTATTGTTTGCTAACCTAAGAGACCGCAGCGTCCCAAGGTTGAAAAATGAATAAATAATTGACTGAATAATCTTGCATCCCTTGCTTACTCCTCCCCAGAGCTAAGTGTGCTATGAGCTCCAATGGGAACACTGGAATCACACTGTCAATGTTCATTCACCTAATGTATGCGTCTCTGAGGGCGTTCCTCCAGTTTCCTGATGAACACTTCCTGCTTAACGCCTGACTTTATTTGATGTGAAAGGAAGCGTCAAGATTTGTACAGCCTACCATGCAGTCTCAGACCAAACTATGCATCCTCATAGCAAAATCTTCTTTGTCATTTTTTTCACATTTTCTTTTCTTCATCATGGTCGACCCGACGGTTCCTCATTCTGGAACAGCCATGGCCTTCAATTTACAATCTAACAAGACACTTCCTGTGTCTTTGAAAAAAGAAAAATGAGGCGTGCATTCTTGCAGAGTCTCGCTGTCTTTCTGGCGCCGTCGACCAGTCTTTTCTCTCTCTGTTTCAACTACCCAACCTACAGGTAACAAATCTCCCTGAGCTCTCTCAGCATGCATGCTACACGGTCTTCTATAACAGGTGAGCGCAGGCACAAGACTCTTAAATCCTATTTTGTCGATAGCCTGCACAAGCGATCCATGTTCTCCAGCGACACACTCCCCTAATAAATAAACACACAAAACCACCAGGAGCTTGGGCACAATTCCTGACATGCCCTGATCTTTATTTTGTTCAGTGACCACGGGGAATTGTGCTGACTATGGGGAATTCAAACATTGTGTGTTTGTTCTTTTGGCCAAAATTTTCCAAAAGAGCATAATGAAATATATCAAGCGTGGAGAATCAAATTGTTGTAAGTTTACACGTGTTTTTTTTCCTTCGTTCTTTTTTTATTTCCTCAAATTTTACAAGCAGCACAATGACACACTTTTGTTCTTTTGTTCCATACCTTCTCAGTGACCTGGAAGAATTAAAATGTGATTTTTGGTTTGTTTGTTTTACTTTTGCTCCAGTTTGTAAAGGGTTTGACAATTGGAGTGTCGTGGTTACTTTGTTTTTGATGCTGAACAATAAATGGTGGAAAGGGGATGACGTTTTTTTTTCTTTTCTTTTTTTTATAAATACATTTTTTTTTTTGCTGTCCCAACCCTTCAGAGGCAGTGCACCCACACCGCTCATTCCGACACCCCGTCCACAGCCATAGCCATAGCCCCGCCGCAGCCCCGGCACCAGCAATCCACAGGGAGCAGTCAATGTCAAGTCGTCAAGAGGCAACCCACCGGAGGAGACACTGCACTGCTGCCGAGTCACTTCGGTGGTGTTCAGTGGCGCCTGTTCTGATCTAACATACGCAGGACACCACCTACTAAGCCCCCTACTGACGACAATAATTGCTTAGTCGCGGAGCCGGCGTGAAGTGAGCTCTCACTCCGGAGGGCGCCACCACGTCCGTCCAACGACAGCCCCCATGGACCCGCCGATACCGGTGACCCCGACGGAAGCAAACCAAGGCCACAGACGTGGAGAGGACATCGAAATTGAGGTCACCATGAGAGCAGGGCATGAAGGGCCACAGAACTTGAGACTTTTTTTTTAAAATGCTGATCAATGGGAATGAGGATGATTAAGATGATGCTAGGATTTCCATTTCGGTCTGAGACTACATGACAGGGCTGTACTCTACGCTTCCTTTCATAATATATCCTGGCGTCAACCAGGCCCGAGATATACAGGCACCTGCAGTGTTGGTCAGGAAATTTGAGCAACACTCTCAGAAACGCATCCATTAAGTGGATGAAACTCGACTGTGTGGTCCCAGTCTTCCCAACTGATTTCCGCAGCAAACTCAACTCGGGTAGGAGCCGGTCGGGGCAGAAAAACCCCACATGACTCTGATGGATTCGAACCCACGACCTCCCAGCCGGGAGTCCGCAAACGCTAACCACTTCGCCACGGCGGCGGGTGGGATGACGTTCTTTGTACTTACCAACTTAGAGGATATACACTATGAACAGACAGCTCATGCACGGGTTTGAATCGATCCCCCCTCCCCTTCCACTTGACATAAATTAAATACATGCACCAGCCCAGAATCATTAATGCATCAATAGTCATATGGCTTTTTTTAAAGATGTAATTGCGAGGGAATTTGGCGCTATGAATATTTCATGACGAAAATGCGTCCAGCCTAAACAAAAATTCACACACAAAAATCGATCCTGCCGAGAGAAATTGTTTTCGAATTCGGGTTTCAAAATGCCAGATGTCTGGTTGTTGAGGACAAAAATGGAGTGGGAAAGGGGAATTATGGCCAGGAAAGGACGCAATGATTGGTTACGAGAATAAGGGAAAGAACATGAGTAGAAAGAAACTCGTGGAGAGCGTGGCAGCAGAGAGTCCTCCAGAAGAGAAGCCCCCTTCAAGCAAGTGTTTCGGCCCTTATCTCCTGACACTCTAGGGGGGTTGGGCCACACCCGGTTCATGACTCCGGATGTCCCCCTGCTGCCCCTTTTTTTTTCCCCATCTTGGGACGAGCCATGGCTGGGATTCGAACCATGACCCTCTGGACATGCTCATTTTCTACTTAATGACTCGCGGGTTTAACCCCCTGAGCCACAGGGACACCTGATATTTGTAGGGAAATTTTAAACCTTATGAAGTTCACTTTTGTTCCTCCTTGACCAGATCCAGCTTGAACACCTCTCTGCCCTTCTGCCATTGCTTTTCAGGGCTCTGGTTTTTTCCTTCCCTGCAACTGAGAGCTGTTTCATGAGGCTGTATGCAGACGTTCCTACAAACCCCCTAGCTCCCAAATTTTTGCAGTGAGGACTTTGACCCGATAGCCTTCTCTCCTCAGGCTGTTTGCCAGATCAGCATACTTTTCAGTCTGTAGATTTGAGCTGCCTCCATCTGTTTCTCATATGGCACCGTGAGCTCGATCATGATCAGCTGCTTGGTTGACTTAGAGGGGACTACTATGTCTGGTCTCATCCCATCTTGCTGTGATCTCTGGGGGGCTCTTCCATTTGGGGGGTCTCAGTGCACCCCTCATCTCCCCCTCCAGGATTGCCTGATGTTTCGAGGGGGCACTGTTGTTCTTGGCCATATTTGCTCCCCTCCTGCCCTGAAGAATGTTCGGGTGCTTTTGGAGCCGATTCTCCCCTTTGTGGTGTTGGACTACCCAAAATACTTGTACAATTCTTTTGGGCCTTTGGGTTTTCCTCCCTGTTACCTTCCCGAGCCCGGGGACTTTAATGAGGGTTAGAACTGCTCCAGTTTTTTTTAGGCGAGGGGGCATGCGGATCGCTGTTTTCCCCCCCTTCACCAGGGTTTTATTTGAGTAGAAGGTCATATGCGATCTGAGAATGAAGTGATCCCGAAGGGGGCCCTTGCCAAATGTCATTCAAGTTTAATTCTTTGGGGTGCATTCCCCACGTTTGTCCTTGCCCTTTTCTGGCTCTGCTTGGGTGCTTTTTGGAGTCTTTTTTGGGCTTCTTTTTTTCTCATTCCTGAATCTCATGTCTCTTTTGGTTTTCTTTGGCTTTGACCCCTTCAGTTTTGGTCACCCCCAGTCCTTGCTGTTGTCTGTTTTTGTCCCCCGTTATTTCTCTGATTTGAGACTTTCTTTTGCAGAATCCATCGCCTTTTGAATTTCCATTTTCTGGCCCCGTCTTCAGCTGGGGGTTGATTTCTTCTCCACTTGTTCCTGATCCTCCGCATGCTTTTTAAGTCTGATCTTTCCCCGCTTTGTTTTTCCTCCAGGAGGATTTTTTTAGGGTTTGGGTTTGGGGGACGTACAGCGCGATGCAGTCAGACAGGGGGGACACCCAAAGCCATTTCCTTGTGAACTTGTTGATTTTGGCTTCCATTGCCTCCACTGTGCTGGTGCAGATGTCGTATATCATCAGAGGCCATAGGAGCTTTGGTATCAGCATGAACTGCAGACACCAGACCTTGTATTTGCCAGGGAGCCCACACTGGTCAATGGTCTCCAAGCCTTCTTCCGCCATCTGCTTGGTTTCTTTTGCTCTTTGTGTGTCTTTCAGCGTATCATCATACCATCTTCCAAGGCTCTTGACTGGTTCTTCTGTGACTGTTGGAATGGCCTGGTTGGCAACACTGAAGACCACAGATTCGGCCACTTTTCCTTTCCTCAGTGAGAGACTCCGTGATTTCTTTGGCTTGAACTTCATTCTGGATGAGGCAACTATGTCGTCCAGCCTCTCCAGCACATGACGTGTCTCGTCTTCTCTGGATGAAATCACTGTAGTGTCATCCATGAAGGCCTTGAGAGAGAGGCATCTTGTATCCATCGCCAAGGTCTGTTTGTCTCGCGTTGTTTGTTGCTGCTTTCAAGATGAGTTCCATTGCCAGCACGAACAGTATCGGGGAAATTGCACAGCCCAAT
>CM031597.1:92962882-92980382 GCA_018398815.1 Conus ventricosus | reverse complement strand
GAAGGGAAAATGCTGAAAGGTGTTATATTGAGTAACAGCGTTTCTTGCTCGGCAGAAGTTTCTCTCTCTCTTTTTTTCCTTTTTTTCTTTTTGTTTTGTTTGGTTTGTTTGCTGTTGTTGTTGTTGTTGTTGTTGTTGCTGTTTTATTCTCCTGCCTGATCTTTCACCACCGTCTAAGAACTCCTGTGCAGTCAACGATAACTGCGTTGCTGTGGGGCCACAGCTTGAATGAGCCTTGCTCCCCTCATGGCGCCAACACGTCTATCCATTCTAATAAGTAGGAAAAGGGACAAGTTCTGGGAAGCACAAATGTCATGCTCACGGGAGATTATTATTACAAGTATCACGGATTCCAGCGAGTGTGTGTGTGTGTGGTGTGTGTGTGTGTGTGTGTGTGTGTGTGTGTGGTGTGTGAGTGTGTGTGTGTGTGTGTGTTTCCCCAACCCAACCGCCACCCCCACCCCACCCCATCCCTCCTCGGCCCTCGGTTTTCTTAGCTTTAACCGTCACATTACATCAGGGTCAGGTTTGGCTTTCCGTAGATGCGCCATGCAGAAGACAGAATTTCATACAACCTTTTCTGATTGCCACCACGAAACTGCCCGCACGACAAATGACAGGAAGTCACCATGGACACAAGACATTGTGAGGAAATCGAAGCTGAGGTCACCGCGAGAGGCGCGGGGCCAGGGAATGCGAGACTTTTTTTTTCTACGCTGATCAGTGAAGATAAGGATGATAAACCACACACTGCGGAGTTCCTTTCTAGCCTAGTCTTGTGAAACTACTCGACGGTGCTGTATTGTACGCTTTCTTTCATGATACACCACTCCTTCCTCCCCCCCCCCCCCCCCCCCTCCCCCACCCCCCGTCCTCCTTCAACCGGGTCCGAGGTGTTGCGGTGTTGATCAGGAAATTTGAGCAACATTCTCAGAGATGCATCCAGTTAAGAGGATGAAACTTGACCGTTTGGATTTTGGTCTTTTTAAATGAACCCTCTGGGTAAGAGCAGGCCAGAAAGGGGGAAAAACAAGCAAAGAAAAAACGTCTCCTGGGAATCGAACTCACAACCTTTCAGCCCGCAAGCCCGCACCTCAATGCAAACCCCTGTGCAACGGTGGGTTGTGGTGTGATGTGTATGATTTCAGTGTCTGTTGTACGGTCTTAGTGTTTCATGTGATGTTTGGAAGTGTTTGGTTTGATGCACGTTGTTAAATTACAGGGTTTCGTGTTATGTGTGTCGTTGGATTAGTATTTGTCATGATTATAGTGTATAGTTTGATGTGTGTTGTTTATGTGGTGGGATGCGTGTGAGCGTGTGGTGTGATGTGTTAGACGACAGTTGGGGATTTGATGTGTTGTTAGAAATACAGTGTTTGGTGTGGTGTGTGTTAAGTTGCAGTGATTAGTGTGATATGTGTTAGTGTTTGGTGTGATGTGTTAGTGTTCGGTGTAATGAACGATAAATGAGTGTTTGGCACAATGTAACATTGTTTGATGTAATGTGTATTAGGATACAATGTTTGCTTGATGTGTGTCAACAGACAGTGTTTGATATGACGTGTGTTAGAGTACAGTGTTTAATGTGGTACAGAATTTGGTGTGACGCATGTCGAGGTACAATGTTTGGTGTCATATGTTTTAAGATACAGCTTTAGGTATGATGTGTTAAGGTACAATGTTTAGTAAGATATGTGTTAAGGTACTGTGTTTAGGGTTCGGTATGCTAAGGTACAGTGTTTGGTAGGACGTGTTGTTTGGTATGATATATGTTAAGGGTACAGTGTTTGGTGTGATGTGTGTTTAGGTACAGTGTTTGGTCTGGCATGTCTAAGGGTACAGTGTTTGGTGTAATGTATGTGTTTGGTAGGACGTGTTGTTAGGTATGATATATGTTAAGGGTACAGTGTTTGGTGTGATGTGTGTTTAGGTACAGTGCTTGGTGTGGCATGTCTAAGGTACGGTGTTTGGTATAATGTATGTTAAGTTACAGTGTTGGTGTGAGTTATGTTGGGTTACAGTGTTTGGTGTGAGTTTTGTTGTGTTACAGTGTTAAATGTGAATTATGTTGGGTCACTTGTTTGGTGTGATATGCATTAGGGTTCAGTTTGATGTGCATTAGGTTTATGTGGACAGTGCGATGTGTGTTGGTTTGCAGTGTGAAAGCTGACTAATGTTGGGGTATAGTGTGTCTCAGGTGATACGCGTTGAGGTGCAGTTTGATGTTGCATGTGTTATACCACAGTGCTTGGTGAGATTTGCGGTGGCTTGCAGTGTTTGGCATGACGTAGGTTACAGTGTTTAATGTGATGCTCGTCTGGTTACAGTGACTGGTGTAACCTGTGTTAAGGTGTAGCATTTGATATGATGTAGCTTTGCGATTCGTGGATGTGAGCGATAAAAGTGTTAGGTATAATGTGTGTTGTTGGGTTTCAGTGTTTGTGGTGTGACGTGTGTTAATCAGTGTGTGATGTGTGTTTAAAACCTGTTTAATGTCATGCATCTTGCTGACGTACAGTTTTCTGTGGTGTGATATGTGTTATGTTGCGGTGTTAGGCATCGTGTGTGTTAAGCTACTGTCACGGTATTTGATGTGATGCCTGTTTTTGCTTGGTGTGGTGTGTTCGATAAGAGTTAAGTGTGATTATGTTTGATTAGGTGTTTGGTCTGGTGAGTGAAGGTAAAAGAATCTGGTATGACGTCATGATGATATGTTAGACCACTCAACTGGCATAATGTATTTAGGTTTCTCTCTCTCTCTCTCACACACATTCACGCGCGCACCACACACACACACACAACAACATGCGTGCACTCGCCTTCATGCGCGCTCACACACATGTGCGTTTACATACCCATTAGTCATACACACACACACACACACACACACGTGCACGCGCTCGCCTGCATGCCGCTCACATACATGTGCACTTACATACCCATTGGTCACACACACACGCGTGCGTGCACACCAGAACACTCAAGTGTCTTAAACCTTCACCACTTTCCCCCACTCTGTCCATCAGGAGTTAGCTCCTACGTGCCGGGTCACAAGGAATCGGTAGTTTTCCTTGACTGATCAACTGCTGCATCTGCCAGAGTGCCCGGAGCTTGCCCTGTGATGTACACTGCCGGAACCACGCCACACCAAGGGACCTTCATTTTTCTTCTTTTTAATAATTTCAGTCTTACCGTTTCACATTGTTTGGCTAGACCTCCAAGGTTTATCGTTGGCTAGATCAGGTTGTTGGTTGGTTGGTTGGTTGGTTGATTAGATGGGTTGAGGTGTGCTTGTTTTTTTCCTCGAAAATGACCATTCCTTTTTCGGGGACAGATCTGTTTTCAGTGGCGTCGGAAATGTAAATATTGAAGAGTGGGTGGAGGAAGGGCAAACTTCAAACTGCTCCCTATCCCCAGCCCTTATCCCTACAAGAACAAAATGCAACAAGAACAACAACAACAACAAAAGAAAAGAGGTGGGAGTGTGTTTGAGACACTTTGGAGTCATGGCTTTGTTTGTGTTCTTAAATGGCTTTTTGGTGAGATGTATTAGGGATAATGTTTTGGCATAGATAGTGTCAGATGGCGCCATTTTGTTTCTGTGGTTAAAGAGAAAATGGACGCATACACACAGACATGCGTGCATGCCCAGGTCACACACACACACATCACACACACACACACACACACACACACACACACACACACACATTAAAACTGGACGCCATTCCAATTTTAAATCACAGCTGTTTATTGTCAACAAAATTATATTCATGTATCCCCCTCATAACATTCTATGCATAAATCAGTACAAACAACTTTATTTATAATCCACAAAAACATTAGATCTCTTTTCATTTTTCAAATTACATATACAAAAATAGAAAGGTGACCAATGTATAGCAAGCAATAAAGCATGAAATTTGAAAGTGCATAGTCAAGTCTAACAAGTGTCTCCTCCTCTATATTAAATCACAAACGGTGACTTGAGAGTTAGTCTTCCTCATGACACAATGAACCAGGTCCCCATGTTCAGCACACATTGGCGCAAGTAACAGAACCTACAGCAACGAAGGAGATGACCCTGGCAAAAGTCTGCACAAAGATCCATTCTGACAGGCCAACAACAGTATACACACAGACCAGGGCAAACAGGAGCAAATGGCGCTGTAATATGGCCACATGTGTACCTGGAATTCACACCTAGATGTCTGTTGGTAAAATGAAGTTATACAATATGACAGTGAAAACACAGACACAGGCAGTTATTTTAAAGTACATGAATGATGAATCAATAACTGCACAGATAATAATAATAATAATATAATAAAAAATAATAAAAATAATGAATAATAACAATAATTACGATGATGATAACAAATATATCGATAATGATAACAATCACAATGTTAGCAATAACAATCTTGGAGGTAGTAAAGATTTTGCATACTCTACATCTTCAAAAAATGCAAATCAATAACTTTTTTTTCCAATTTTGATGCCATCATGTGATTTTTCTATTCATAAACAACAACAAGAACAACAAAAACAAAACGATGAAAAGAAAAAAAAAAAAAAAAAAAATAATCAGATCTGCACAACAATAACAACAATCATCAAAGACACTTTTCAGTTGGTTCACACATGTACCTGGTCAATTTTCTCCTTCATGACCATGGAACAATTACTATTAAGCAAGCAAGAAAATATTATGCTGGAGAAAAAATAAATCAACACCTAACTTTACATCGAACGAAAAAATCATTATAAATAAATTAATTATCCCATGTCCAAGTGAATGACCAATGAAAATTTCAATTAAGTACCAGTAAATCAGATTTAAATCTCCAAAGACAACAAGCAGTGGTCACTGAAATAAGCCAGAGAAAGACAGACAGACAGACACAGGGACTGAGAGTGATAGTAAAACCAGGCAGCTCTACATATATACTGCCACAGGAATGGGGGACTTCACAACGTTGTTTGATCTAACATCACACTTCACACAGATTTAAACGAAATGCAATATCGCTCTCTTCAGTTTCAACATAATCAGATCCATGCATACATAAGAAAAAGATACTGCTTTCAATATGCAGATCGATCAGCAGATATTTCACCTCATGAAAAGATACCTATCAACAATATTTTGTGAAAGTAGAACCTGAGCAAACACAGACACTCAGGGCTCCCCATACAATGTGTTGCTGCATCCTGCACACATTAGGAGGAGCGGAAAACACATTAGAAGTTTCCAGAGGGGTCCAAGGATTCAACTGACATGAAACAAGTACGAGTGGGTCCACGGATGCACTAAATCTCCAATGAGAGCGAGAGTGTTTGAACAAGAGTGTGCTTTTTGTCTGTCTGTCAGTCCATTTGTGTAAGTGTAAGCGTAAGTGTGTGTGTGTGTATGTGTAGGAAGGAATTCTGTTTTACATCTCGTCACACATATAGGTGATTGCAGACATCTAAATAACATAGTGTTTACAATTTTAGACTATTATCATAAAAGAAGAGAAGAGGACAAAGTGGTTATATAGAACAAAAATAAAGGATAGATGAATTATAGGAGAGTAACTATGAAAAATTAGAGAAAAATAACTAAAGTAATCTAACTTACGATTATGATTATAAAGTGTTCCTTAATGGATTTTGCAAAAGGTTACTCGTTAATTTAACAAGAGAAACAACTGGCAACGAATCTAAATATGTGTGAGCCTAAGTGTGTGTGTGTGTGTGTGTTTGCGCATGCGTGTGTGTGTGTGTGTGTGTGTGTGTGTGTGGTACGAGTGTGTATGTGTCTGTTTTCAAGTAATGTCCTGGGTGCTGTTAATGAAAATGTTACAAGTAGTGGAAACTTAATGAACATTCAGACATAAAGTGACAGTGGTGGGTAGTACAAGGCAACACCTGTTTTCACCCCTTAAGTAAAACAACTGTGGGGACCCCTGCTACTCACACTTTCATGAACACTTTAAAAAGCACATAACACACAAAAACACCACGGTTAATTAAGAGAAGCAACTGGTGTTTGTCCAAGCAAGACCCATTTGACAAAGAGTTGTGTCCCTTGAGAAATCAGGACAACTGGCACTACCACAACAGACACCATTACTACTATTGCCTCCCATTGAAATGAACACAAAAATAAGCCGGATTTCAAACTCGTAAGATGATAATGTACATGTAAATTTTAAGCTGTGAACAGAAAATTAAGATGGATTTCAAAATGGAAAAATCATAATGTACATTTCAAGCTGTAGAAGTGCCCGGAAAACAAAACAAACAAAACAAAATAAATGATGTTCATGCAATTTCTTGCAACATCTTGGGACTGCAAGGTATGAGCATAAGAGAAAACTGTTCTATAGAATAAAGTCTGCATCATGGTGATTTTTTTTTTTTAATGAATAAAAATTGTTGCTTGGTTGTTGAATTTTTATAACAAACATATTCATCTTCAGCAAACACTTTGATAACATCGTCACATTCTTCATTCAGCAGATGATAGTTAAAAAACACAATGAAGAAAAAGTGGATGTAACCAAATTTCAGCAGTTCATATTCTTCATGAAGCAGCAGCCTGAACTTCAAATATACTGTAAGAATAAATTATACAATGCATAGGTAATTGTGCTGCTCTGCAAGTTGTTCACGGCAACATACTGTGTCGTTACATTGTATTACATTTCACTGTTCAGTATTTTTCCACAACTGCTTTCAAACATTCTTTTAAACTGGTGTATAAACAGTAGGTCATCTTTCTCAAGAAGACCAGAGTTTAGCACTGAATTCTTTCAACAAGTGTCAAAAATTCCCTAAAACTGGTTCACAGACAGTAGAATGTTGGGAATGAAACTGTGAATTCTTTCAATAACAACTTTGGAAAATTTGTACAAACCGGTTCATATATAGTAAGTAGTCTTCAACAGAGATATGCAAAATTTTAGAATAATAAGTAGTCGTTATCAGAGATACAAGAAATTTTTACATACAGAAAGATACACGAAATTTTTACAAACTGCTACATAAATAGTAAGTTACCTTTATGAGTTTGTCAGAGATACAGGATTTTTTCCAATAAAAGTTGTAAAAAAATTTTTACAAACTGGTTTATCAACAGTAGATTGTCTCTTTCAGGGAGAGGTATAGGTAAGGACAAAAGATAGATCAAATTCTAAAAGAAAAAAATGTTTCAGAACAAATACTACTGAAGCGGTGGTCCTTTGCCTGGATGTTTCAGTACAATCAATAATACCAAATTGTACTGTATTTGAGGTTACCTGAAAAAGTGGACAATTACACTGTATTCCTCAAAATTCACTAGGAACACAGGAACAGTGTTTTGCAGCTTCACAAATGTTTGGATACTATAAATCTTTCAAAGGCTGAGAGCAGAGTTATTGAGAAATAATGTCACAGTAGGATACAGTTTTAAAACGAAGCATGCTGTGTAACATTTCTTTGTCCTTTTGTGAGATTCCTTGTGTTCACCATTTTTTTTCCTCCCATTCTGTTTTGTGATGTGTGTGTGTGTGTTGTGTGTGTGTGTGTGTGTGTGTGTGTGTGTGTGTGTGTGTGTGTGTGTGCCCTTACATGCCTGTGTAAGTACATGTGTGTGTGTGTGTGACCATACCCTTATCAACCTGTGAGGTGTACATTGCCTGTAATGCATTGTGTCATGCAAAACAGTGCTATACTGTACTGAATTATGCCACATGTTTTTCTCATATGACACAGTTCAAAGTCGTTAATGGTTAAAGTCCCATATACCCTAATGGTCCTGTGACCTGTTGAAGTTCACTGTATCTAAGGCATGGTGTTATGCAAACCAAAGCCCACCTCTCTTATTTCACCAAGACTTCCCTGAACTGAATTAATGCACAGAGGGTTCTCAAGCTGCGAAAATCAGACCACACCAGCAGTTTAACTCAAGACCACCATCTTAACTATTTGACTGCAAGCACCTCAGATCTATTGATAACAGCAAAAAGGAGTACAGCTCCAAGGAAAAGTGAAAATACATATATTAAAAATTAGCATAGTAAAATAATATATTCTCAATGTAAAAGCAGCTTTGATCCCTCTGTCCACCTGTGGCATGTGGAGGATAAACATCCACTGGTGGACATGCACTCCTTTTATACTAATACCCTCTCTGCCAATCTTTCTCCCCCTCCATCCCCACCTCCCAACCTCCCCCCCCCCCCCCCCCCCCCCCCACCACCTCCCAACCTTCCCCCTTCAACACCAACACCCCCTTGATCCTCCGAACAAAGCAATAGGAAGAAAACTTTTGTAAAAGACATTTTTTAAAAAAAAACAGCAAAACCATAAGTCGCACATTATTTTGCATACATACTTTGTGCTCTGTTTGAAATAGCCCATACATGCTCAGCAAGTAATTATAGCCAAATGGAGACACATTTCATCGCCAGTCTGATCTTGAAATACCAAACAATAATAAGTGCAGTTTTAAAACCAGGTGACTTGGCGGAAAATGAAGCAAAAATTAAAAAGAACAGGGGTTAGTTGCCACCATAGATACAGACAGTTTTGTCCTGTAATCTTGTCTGTATCTGTGGCGGTAACTAACCCCTGTTCTTTTTAAATAATAACTGCAGTCAGTACTTCTACCAATCATTGACTGTAGTATTTGTATGCTATTATGATGACACTTTAACTCAAATTTGCTTCCAAATTGTTCCCAAATTACATCCTCAGCAAAATCTTTTTTCCATGCCCCACCCTTTGCATCTGCATGATCCTGTCAGATGCGCAATGACTGCAAACAAGCTTCAGTGGTGCGTATAGTATGAAGGTTGCGAAATAGATTTTTTCCATGAAAGCTTCAGTTTGATGATATTCCTGCAAACATGTTTCCCAGAGGAGGCGAGCAAGGCTAGAGTACTATCCAAAAGAACACCTGCCCACCTGCAAATGTCATCTCTCAGTTGGTGTGAAAAGTACAGCAACCGTAGGAGAGATTACTTTACATTTCTCAAACACCAACACAATGACCAATCACCAAGACAGAACTGACACCACTCTATTCACCTACCATCTACGTCACCCCCAAAAGCATATCTGCTGTTTATAGCACAACCCTGAGCTTTGTGGTAAGAAGTCTGCAGACCGTTCAACTTTTCCACATCTGTGCAGAGTTCTATCCCCTGGAGTGGGTTGCTCTTTTAGCTGCTTCACGGGCACGATTGATGACCATGGAACACTTTTCGCGACGCACTATCTGGTTCGATTCAAAGTAGCCCTCGTTTCTGGGAAGTCCATGCGTACCATCAGAGAAAGTAACCAAGCCTGTGAGAATATACACAACGCCACCATGTTATTTACTATCATGAACAAAGGATGAGTTTACCGTAAGTGAAGACCCATGACCACAATTCATACCATATGAAGAAAAACAAAATATAAAAAAAAACATTGGCCCTATACCCAAACTATACATGTGAAGTTGGGGAATGCATACAGCCTGGGCATGTACCAATCATTAATTAAGGGCTTAAATCGATCCTAAATCTATATAGAATCTCATATGATGGGTGGAGAATAAGTGTGAGAGGGTTTAAAAAAAAAAAAAAAAGCTGGGTGTTGTTGGTATCTGTGGACATGGAGTGAGCTTGTGTTTTTGTGAGTGAGTTCATTAATTTAGAGTCTGTTCACACTTGGTGATATTAGACTTTAAAAAAAAATAAATAAATAAAAAAATAAAATAAAATAAATAAATACAAAAAAATCAAAACAACAAACAAAAAAAATCAAGAAGGGAAACGTTTGTAAAAATCTATTAATTTGATGCATGGAAAGCACTTTTGCTATTTGCACGATGTCTGGTTTGTGGGTTATTGTTTTGATAGAATCGTGTACAGTCACATCCACGTTCGATTCTTTATACAATGAAGTTAAAATTGAACAATGAAAAAGAATATGGTCCACTGATAGAAGATTTGAACAATCACATGCTACATTTTGTGAAAACTTGGTTTTCCACGAATTGAGACGAAGCTTGTATATTAAAGATGACAAATATCGTGGACATGATAAGATTTCATACTTCTCTGGAAGGTGTTCACTGTTCACAGCATTTTTCTAATAGCGAATTAATTTCTTGTACGTCAAGCTTTAAATTACTCTCAGGTGTTTTTCTTAATGCACCATCTCTAGCTAATTTATCTGCTGTTTCATTACCGGATATCCCACAGTGTGATGGAATCCAGCAAAACGATACCCCAATTCCTTTCAACATAATAGCATGTATGTAATGTCTTATTTCAAAAAGTAAATCTTTTCTTATTTTTGATTCCCAGTTTTGCAAGCTATATAGAACTGCCTTGGAATCAACGCAAAAAGTATATTATAGACAGCAGTGTTATCGTCACACATAAAAATCAACACCATAAGAATAGCATACAGTTCTGCCGTAAATATGGAGAACCCTTTCCCTAGAGAAAAAAGATCTACGAAACTTCAGCAATGGAATCACAAAACCAGACCCTGCATACGAGTCTAAAATCGAGCCATCTGTAAAAATCTTCAGATGATATGGATAAACGGTTTCAAGGTGTTCTTTTGCTTCACATGACAGAATATTAATGTTATCAACCTTCTTCATGTCAGTGTAATCTATATCGAATTTAGCTTGGATATGCTCCCAATGAGGTATGCTTGAAACTATTGGCATATCTGAAATAATTTCAATATCAATGTTACATTTTTCAAATATTTCATTTGTATAATCCCTAACAGGCTGGAGAGAGGTAAGGTGTTGAGCTCTTTTAGGATAGTCCTTTTCAGAAATTACTAATACATCATGTTTGACAGAATTTGAAACATGTAGGCTTCTGGCAATATATTTAGCCGTTGCCAGTTTTCGTTGATCTGACAGAGGTAATAAGTTCGCTTCTTTATAAGTATTTAACGAATTCGTGTGTACGGGGACACCGAGTGCTACCTTAACAGTTTTACTGTCAATTGACTGTAATTTCTTCAATGTGTTTTTGTGTATTGTCTATTGTTCTCATTCTTTTGTTTGCAATTTGATTATTGTTTGAATTAATTATTAATGCTTAAAGCATTTAATTGATCAGGCGTATAAATGTTCTTAATAATAATACGAACTTTGTGTTTGTCAATGGTAAAGACAATAAGCAAAAATTACACAAATAGAGGTGCTATGAAAAATCAGCTGATGACTCAGAATTTTGTTTTCTTGGAGAGACAGAGGCAGAAAGCTCCTCGCTCACACAAGATACAATGAAAGTAGAGAACTAAATCATAACATAATTTCAGTAGTTTCCCTTACATCTGTGAATTATGTTCACCATGCCTTGTATAGTGCATATGTCATCAGTTTTCTCAAGAACATGAAACATTAATTACATAACCAATTAGTGTTTGAATTTCTTAACTCTAAAATTTAGTGAAACATTTGCATGAAATTCCAGAAATGTAGCATGGAAACTGTGTAAATAATGTGTGTAAATATTTCTGATCTGAAGGCCTAAGAAGGAAGGATTTCAAATCAAATAAGGATAAAAAAATTTAAAAAAAGCTCCGATTAACTGTTTGTGTGTGTGTGTGTGTGTGTGTGTGTGTTGTTGTGTGTGGTGTGTGTGTGTGTGTTTCTTCTTAAATGTCAGCATCATGTCACTAAATTTTAAAACCATATTTCAGAATTGCGCCTCAGCCACCACCACTCTACCTGAACACCTTTCTGGGGAGAAAAAAGTCACTTTTTCATCTTTGGAGGGAAGGGGAGATTTTCATCCCTTGACCTGAGAAGTGAATAGATTAGAAAAGGCCATACCATGTCTGCTAACAACTGCTAGTCTTAAATTATAATGTGCATAATTTTTCAACAGTGCAGAGAAAGAATTTCAACTCTAAATATCTGGTGTCTGCAAGGTATTGTTTGTGTTACCGAGGTCATACATCATGTGTGCAACAACAACAGCAACAACAACAAAACGCTCCATCACCATGATCACATACTGCCAGGTGTTCAGAGCATATACTGGAGTTCCCAGGTTTAGGTCTACCCCTTCAAATGCGCAGTAACTGGTTGGGGAACTATGAAGATTTCTGTTGTTTGTGTAATCAACAAAGTAGAGGAAGAGCTAAGAGAATGGGAGCTAGAGGGGGGTTTGTGGATAGTTCAGTATGCTCAAGTTAGCAACAGGTGCAGTAATTGGGATTGTATTTTTGTTTGTTGCTTTAGTGTGTGTGTGTGTGTGTGTGTGGGGGGGGGGGGGGGGGGGGGGGGGAGGGGATATGAGAATCTGTGTTGTGTGTGGTGTGTATGGGGGGGGGGGGGGGGGGGGGGGGGGGGGGGGGGGGGGGGGTATGAGAATCTGTGTTGTGTGTGTGTACATTTGTGCATGCATGCATGGTGGTGTGGGGTGGGTGGTGAGAGAATGTGTGTGTGTGTGTGTGTGTGTGTGTGTGTTGTGTGTGTGTGTGTGTTTGTCTCTCTGTCCGTCTGTGTTTACATGCGCTTCATGCTGATTTTTTGTTTAGGTGATATCATGTTCACTCCCCCAACCACACCCCAATCCTCCTCATTGCATCCCTGAATACTTTCTCAGAAAGTAATATTAAGATTTCATGATTTAAGTAGGATATATGCGCGGCTGCCTAAGCAACAAGGTTACAAAACAGCATACACATGATGGGAAGACGCTGACAAACCATGGTGACAACAGCACTGCACAGAAGCCAGCATGACCTTGGAACCTTGCACAACAGCAGCCATTCCAGAGTAAAGGGGTCTGCAAAATCAGAACCTAATTCCATGGGGGTGGAACAGCCCAGTTGGTAGAGTGCCAGACTCGTGATCCTGGGAATGCGGGTTCGAATTTCGGTACAGGGGGATTTTTTCCCTCAGAGTTGACATTGGTTCTGACTCCATTCCCCATACAGTCCTTCGAATGAGACTATAAGCCGACGTTCCGTGTGTGAACGCACACACAACTTCTTGCACACACGTAAAATCCCATCACCAACTTTTTGGAAGAGAAGGCCAGTTTGGCCGTTGGTATGGATGACATGTTACACACAGCATGCACCTTCCCCGAAGATGGAGTATGGCTGCCATAATGGCGGGATAAAAACGGTCATACACACAAAACTCCACTGCCTGTCTATACAGGCAATGTCCCCAGGAGTATCAGCCTGCGTACGCAGAAAAAACGAAAAGAAAAGAACCTAGTTCCAAAAGGACTCAATCCTTCCTCTACAGCATCTGCAGAAGCCCTATGTCCTTTGGTAAGGGTATCCTTCCCAAATGAATGCCTCAACGGCACTGAAATCTGTCGCTTCCCTTCCAGGGTCGATGTGAAACTCACATTAATTACCTACAAAATATTCATTTCTCATGCAGAAGAATGTGCATGTACATGCAGCCCAGATATCCCAGGGAAAATAAAGCCCCAAATTACATTGTAACAGCAAAAGTTTTCCTGCCATGCTGTGATCACAAGGGACTTGAACTTCTTTTCCCACCTATGTCATGTTTTTATCTTGTTTGGATGTCACCGACTACAGATATAATCACTTAAAAAGTAATGGTTAAGTGTCACACCTCAAAACCGAAACCAGAACTTCAAACTCCGGCCCCGAACCTGTTCTAGGGGCCATTTTGGTTGTTTGAACATGTAAAAATTTGGTTCTTCTTTTTTTCAAAATAAGAAAAAGAAAGAAAAAGCAAAGATTTTTAACCTACCCAGTTAAAACATGATCAGTTGCTGTGAATTTTAACCCATGCCACAGATTTTCCACTCTGACTCTCCTTCAAATCATTGGTCCGTCTCTGAAAGACACCCAGTCTGGAATTTTGCCTGTTAAATTTCCCCTCATACCTGAAACCAGTTTATGAAATGATCGATTTTTTTATCCCTTATGTCCTCGTGAACCAGCTTGCTCACTATGTTTGGGGAAAAAAAGGTTGGGTTGAGTAAGAAAAAAGAGGGTTTTTAAACAAAGGGGGTTTTTGAACACAGTTCACATAAAAATACTAAGACTTCTAAAAAACAAAAAAATTGCACTAAAAACTATGTAAACTAAGATACAAGAAGCTATCAATTTCTCCTTTTTCATTTTAAGAGCTATAAAATTTTTCCTTTTTAATTTTTTTTTCTTTTGTTCCCTTTTTTCATTTTAAAAACTTTGATTCAAACAGTAGACAATTAAGTGGAACATTATATAATTTCTGCATATTGACAATAATCTTATACAATAGCACTTTTTAATTTACAGTTAACAATGGCACTGACTATAGAGGGGCAGGCATACATGCTGTAATACTAAGTCATACTCTGTGTACGTATGTGTGTGTTGGGCATGGGGGTGGGGTGGGGGAAGGGGTACAGGAAGGATTTCTATCCACTACCTTCCGCCATAAGGAAAAAAAACCACTGCTATCTAAATTGAGGATACGGAAAAGAACAGGGAAGCAGTGGTCAAATCAACAAAAGGAGAAAAAAATTGCAAGTCCCCACAGATTATACATCTTCATGAGTAAAGAAATTTATCTTGGATAGTCGGCGACTGCAGGACATAAACATCATAGACAGCAAGACAGTCAGGGCTCTCCATAGCCCTCTGTCTTTAGTCATGCACGACAAGTCAGTGACCTGTGTCTACTCCAGTCCTTCACGCAGTCCATTTATCGTGATTTTTCTGGTCTGCCTCTGTGCTGCCCATACTGTTCATACCAGGTAAACCAGGAGTATGAACACTTCCAGTCTGCTGCCACACATTTTGACTTGCAGCCTGACACAGTCACTAAGTGTTGTATGTTGTTCATCAGTATGCAAGAAGTGGAAAAGATGTCTGAAGCACTTTTACTGTAATATCCAGATTTTTCACTTGACAACTCTATTACGGGAATAAAGAATGACCAAATCAAATATACAGATCCAACATATTGGCCAGGCCTTGAGTCCCTGTCAAATTTCAGTCCATGCATATATATATAAATCTGCTTGTAACACAGTCGATGTTTATGTTCTACATTCTTGGGTATGATAATATCAATGCTTTCATTATTTCAAAAAGAAAAATGGTAGTACAACGCAATCATTAAGACAAACAGTAGGATTCTGAAATGGAAAATATGAAATAATTAAATAACATTAAACATCAAACATGAATTGCTTAGCATAGCACCCTACTTACTACTTAACATTCAACAGCATCACCACAGCTGACCGTATCTTTAATACTAGAAGGGTCTTGTTTTCTGATAGCATAACTGCAAACTATTCTTAGTCTCTGTTCCCTAAAGGTACAAGTCCTGATTTTGTTCTCTTTATTTTTTTCACTTTCTTTCCGTTTTTTTTCTCCTATGTTGATGTTATTTGTTATTGGTTCAAATTTTGATTACTTCAATCGAAAAAATTATTCTTAAATTTCCACCCCTTCACCCCCCTCACCTCTCCCCCCCCCCCCCCCCCCCCCCCCCCCCCCCCCCCAAAAAAAATTTTTTTTTTAAATGTATCTCAGAAAATTCCACCGGTACATGTCCCAGATGCAAAGCACAGAAGCAACATCAACTAATTTCCTGCTTCACGAACAAAAAGTTGCATACTTATTTGTCGACCACATTCTGAAGCCAGGTTTATTACACTGGTCCTTCAAATTAAAACTCATTGATTTGACAATGTCACCATCTTGTGAAGCCCTCTGACTTTGTAATGTCACCAGACCATGGCGTCACCAAAATATTGGACTCAAAACATGAAGGGAGGCAACTTCTGAGGTCTAGTCAAAAACGAAAGCACACAAATAAAAACTCCCCTGTACAACAAAAACATTTCTTCGTTCAGTCTCTTCTACTTTTTTTTTACTAACTAACTGAAGTAAATTGCCCGAGACTGCTGCCTGCATCCAAATTGTACTAAACATCACTAGTCCCTGAAACAAGATTACCTGACTTTTCACCGAAGCGAAGTGTTAAACATCCTCAAAGAACCAGGTCTGCTCTGCCTCCAAGAATGCAAGAAACACCCTGTTCAAGACCATCAGAAGCCAGTTGCCAGGGCTCCAAACAAAATATATTATGCTAATAACAAAATGCTCTTCAAATCTGCAACCAGGAGTCAATTCGATATACCATGAACATTGGCCAGAGACAGCAAAAAACAGCAGCTGCTGCTACACCACAGACTTTGGAGTGACCGACTCGTTCAGGAACAGTTTCTTATCATTAACAGTTAGGCTTGCAACTGCTTCCATAAAGATATATTTTCAGCGGAGTCAACTGAGGAGTTCAGATTTCTCACTGGCTCTCTTTAAAAGACTTAAGATGAAGTACGGTGAGTGTGAAAAGAGGGCTCTTACCAGACAAAAGTCAGTGTCTATCCTCTCCTTGAGGATTTGACTTCAATGAGGGCTTGATTTCAAATCTTCAAATCATGATGATGCGCGGTATCTATGACCCTTATCATTCATTCATCAAGACATGAGTGGTGCTGAGGGCGGTGGGGAATACTGAAAAAATAAAATCAGGTAGGACTGAGTCTCAGCAACTGAACTGGCACATCCATAGCCACTGCTGGATTATATTACGTAGTGGGTTGAGAGTTAAGTAAGTAAAAACAAATTTTCTTTGTTTCTTTTTATGCAATTCTTCAAGTTTTGTTTCAAGGCCTGGGGACTAATATTCTTGTCTGTGACATGGCAAACATTAGTTTCATTGACTAGTTCTTCAGCTCCATTTATAAACATAATACTAATAATGTTCCTTTCATCAATGCAAGCAACAAAAGTTTAACAATAAATACCTGGACCCATCTTGAAAAGCCATGACTCCCAATCCACCGTATAGTCCATTGTCAAATTGGCCCCAGTACTTGCTGCCATCCGTGAACGCAATGTGACCATAACCATGACGCTGACCTTGATCATTCCAGTGCCCCTTGTAGACAGTTCCGTCTGGGTATCTATATTCTGTCATCTTGAGCAATCTGACCAAAACAAAATTTCTTCTAAAAAGCCATTCAAAAAATACACCCATGTGCATGAAGCATAAGAATAAAGTGTGTAAACATCACATGCATTCCAAGACAGTCATGAAAATTTTCATTTTGTGTTGTTGTTTTTTTTCTTTGATAAGATTAACAGAACATTCTTCTGTACGAGAAACTAACAAAAAGAACTTCAAATGCAGTGAAAAACATGTCATACATTTTCAGCAGCTAACTCTCTGTCAGTGTGTGAATGTGTGTGTGTGTGCGTGTGTGTGTGTGTGTGTGTGTGTGTGTAAGATAAGATAAGATAATGTTGCTTATAGCCCAGCCGACCGCAAAGGGCCACATCAGGGCTGTCACCACGTTAAAATCAACTCACCAGTCATTTAAAAAAAAAAAAAAAACTTTCACACATCTCATTAAATGACATCGTCTAGAAACGCACCAGAAATTGCATTAAAAATCTTTCTTCCGTAAAATCTTAAATCAGATGAAAAATGTTAATCCCTCTC
>CM031597.1:92950382-92960382 GCA_018398815.1 Conus ventricosus | reverse complement strand
CAGGCGACTAAGAGGTGATCTCATTGAAGTATTTCAGATCATGCACAATATTTATTATCCCTGCACTACCTCTTTCCCTCTTCACCTTGGCTAACTATGATAAGACTCGAGGGCACAACTTCAAACTTAGAGAGACCAACTTCGTAACTAACCAGTTCCACAGGGTTTTTTACTAATCGTATTATTAATCTGTGGAACAACCATCCATATGATACCATTAATGCATCATCAGTTAACGCCTTCAAAAATCAAATTGACAAAATTTCAAGGACCAATCTTAGTATTTTCCATTGATTTAAATCTTTACTGAAGCGGTAATAAATGTAGTATACACTAGCCTATGCCTGATTTAACCATGGGACAGTCACTATATAGTGATCCAAAAGCATATTAATGGACACTAATAATGAGGGCAAAAGGCTTTTAGCCTATAGCCAAACATTTCTGTGATTCTGCGACTGTAAATGAAATATTGTGCACTGGGGATGTCACACTATGTTTGTTCTGCTGCAGTGTCTGTAAGAAGCTGAATCTTCCAAACGTGTACGTGCTCATTGTCGTACTGGATCATTCAATGAACGGTTGCGAAACGATATACTGTAAAACGCACACAAACGCGGAAGTTCGTTATTAACGTAAACGTTTTTTTGCATCTCTGGAGACACATGAATAAATATTCTCTCTGTACAGAAATAAAATGCTCAATACCGCTTGAAAAAAGCTCATTAATTGAACATCCTTCTTTACCCCTTGAAAAATGCTCATAAACTGAAGATCCCTCTCTACTCCAATGTTAACATTTAAAACAACACCGTTCACCTGAACGATTTACAGCTGTCACCCTCGCGTCGCCAAATCGTCTCACCTGTGCGTACCACGTCATGAGAATTGGTCTCAAAGACTCATGACGTGTGCAGCAGCGCACAGTCAACATGGTTGATTGCGGGAACCCACGATGTGCCGAGGAGAGACGCTTCTTCAAGAAAGAACTGTTGTCATGGAGCAAGAAAGTCCCGCTCATGATTGGTAAGTGCTTTCCCCTTCTTTTTCTACCACGCTTAACACTTTTTGCGCCGGCCACAGTTCTCAACCCGCTTCTAAATCTTGTTCTTCACTGTCAAATTTTTAACCAATATTCGGTCATTCTCTTCACCATCCAAACAGTCGATCGATAAACCGTGCACCATCATGTCGTGGAAATATCCGTGGAGCTTTCCCTTGTCCCCGTGCTCATTTCCCAAGGCTTCTCACTCTCATATCTCACGTTTCCATGGCTCTGTTTGTATGTTCAGTAAACCTAACTGCCTGCGGATGGATAGGCTAACCCTCTCACCTGCCATTCTCATATCACTTCAATTAAACGGCATCTTTTACCTCCCAATTTTTTACACAGATCCTGCGCGAACATCTTTATGACGTTTGCTCCGATTTTCATAAACCGCCATGTTTGCGCTTAAATCATTAAAAATCCCACCCCGTTCAAAGAATGATAGTGATTTGTTGCGTTTGGTGAAGGCGTTTGATGGTGACGAGACAAAGTTTGTTGCAATGATACGATCTTTATCGATCGCTTTGGAATCGGAGAAGATAGGTGAGATGATCGTTAGAAGCCTTGCTTGCACTGCCAGGGAGGTGCCAGGCCATGACCTCGTATGTAACAATATGCTAATGAGCAGCTTAACGGCCGCTCCTCACCAATTTCTGTGCTTTGAGACTCGCCGTAGGAAAAGGGTGGGGACTGTGAATGTGTCATCTGCTTCTGAAAATTGTCGTCTGCTGCCGAACTTTGACAGCTTTGCTGATTGAATGTCATGCGCCCATTGTTTGAACTCGATGTCCTCGTGAAAGTTGTGTTCGGCTGGTGTAGTTTTCCGGCTATTGTTTATAATGACTCAGTTGTGCAAAGTGGACCCGCCACCCCACCCCCTCGCCCCGCACTCCCCCTCTTCCTTTCCCCGCTTCATTCCCCTTCACACTTCTTTTTTCCCATCCTGTCGTCCTACCCCTCTCCTTCACCAGACAATATGAAATGAAAAGCATATACTTAGGAAACTTCACTGTTTTTTTTTAAATAAATTTTTTAAAATTATTATTCTTACCTTCCCAAGTCCACCCAATGCTCATCAGCATTCCCATCCCCTCCCTTCCTCTCTTATTATTATCGACTTGGTCAGTTTTCTTGTCTCATTTGTTTGAAGTCTCCCACCCCCTCCCCACCCCGTTTCTTTCCACATCCTGCAGACCTTGCCCTTTCTCCGTCCTTCCTTCCTCTGTGTGTCATTCTCCCCCTCCTCCCTCCTCTCTCTCTCTCTCTCTTGTCTTTCTCTCTCTCTCTCTCTCTCTCTCTCTCTCTCTCTCTCTCCTCTCTCTCTCTCTCTCCTCCCCCGCCATCCCCCCCCCTCTCTCTCTCTCTGTCTGTCTATCCCTCCGTACTTAGACACACACCCTTCCCTGACTCCCTCCGTTCCCCCCCCTCTCTCTCTCTCTCTCTCTCTCTCTCTCTCTCTCTCTCTCTCTCTCTCTCTCCTCTCCATCCGTCCATCCCCCCCCCCTCTCTCTCTCCCCTTCTCATATGTTCGTTTTTATTTGCAATAAAGTTTTCTTTTGCTTTCTTTCATTTCTTCCTTCTCCTTCCCCATTTTTTTTTAATCTGCGTTTAAAAGATGTAGCATGCTTTGCGTGCTCAGATATTCATCACTAAGCTCAATGAACCACCGGTCATCACTCAAAATAGTAACAGTCAGAAAAAGGGGTGAAACAGACTAGTGGGAAGGAGGGGGGGGGGGGACGACTCATCTGTCTCCTCCCGTCTCTCCCCGTCATCCTCAACCACCACCACCCCTCCTCCCGCAACCAGTTGACGTGAGTCAGCATGCCCATTCCCAGTCCCAGCCATATGCAGTCACCCTGCATGTCCGTTCGTCGGTGCGTTTCTTTCTTTTTTTTTCTTTTTTTTTTTGATCAATTATTTTCTCGTGTGAATGTATTATGTGAACTTTTGTTTATTGTAAGCATCCGGCTTGGTTTTAGAATCACCCAATCAAGGTGGTTGGTATTCAGTGCCAGCCTTCAGTTACTTCTGCGGAGGAGGGGGTGGGGCTGGGAAGCTGTCCATAGATGTACAGGGACACGAATGTATGTCAATAAAGGGGAAGTTATGCTTGAGGAAGTGGCGAAAGAGAGGGGGGGGGGGGGGGGGGGGGGCATGGTAGTAGGGATAAATATATTAAACGGACAGTTTGGGTGGGTTTTTTTTTTTCTTTTTTCTTTTCTTTTTTTCTTTAATTCATTCTGGAAACAGCTGATACAGCTTTACCGTATATGTTTTGAGGCCGTTGGGCCGTTTGTAGATCGAGTGACCACCACTTGGACAGCAGCTGCTGCGGGGGATGTTGATGCAGGTGACAGCTATACCGCATGCTTGGAGGAAGATTGTAGGAGATACATCCGATCACGATTTCACTAGTCAAATAATGCAGGATCTGTTCAATTAATGGCTTTTTTTTTTCTTTCTTTTTTTCATTTTGTAAAGCAGGAGTGGAATGATACATAATGCACAGCCTCATTTTGTTGACCTACGTTCACGAACCCTACATGATAAAGACGCTCACCAGGTTTCTGGTTGTTGCTATTCCTGACTTCAACTATCAGTAGTAGAAACGGCCCTGAAAAAGCCTTTTACGGACATCGAAGGATGCAGTGCACGGATATACTAGCTTTTACTAGCAGGTTCAAAGCAAACAAACGAAAATCATAGGGTGTTTGCCACACTAAATCTAAGTCGCAGAGGTTGTAGAAAAGGCATCAGAGTATCTACGTCTACGATGTACTTTAAGCCTAAAAGAAACAAAGGAAGGCGATAAAGACTATATAAAGTGATTAAAGACAGAAATAGACTACACATATATATCTGTACATATGCGTGTACACACACACACACGCACATGTCTATGGATGTGCACGCACTCAGAAACACACACTAACACACACATACATGCATTTAAATGCTGCTGGTTACTTTAATCATCTGAAATATGAATCAGCAGCCAGTCTCAGGCTCCTCATCTAGGCCCATGCCTTTGTGTGTATGGGCGAATTTGCATGGAGTATAAATTTTCATGCCACGCAATTTCGCCCACCAAAGATTTGTCAGTTTATCAGAATTCCCCTAATACAAAGTATAAACAAACTTATAAAGGTTAATGACTAATACAAGAATCTTTTACATAACCAGGGTTCCACTCAAGAAAAAACGAAGCTATGTCAAAACATTAAAACATATCGATTTCTCCTGAAAAATACGTTACACAGATCTAGATGGAATCGGAGGTGGGCTGTCGTATTGGTCCTGATTTTCACTGATTTGTGGACACATAGTTATGACAAGTGTTCGCATAGATACATTATTTTCATCATTACTAGTTCTAGTTTGATTTACACAGGCCGGATAGGTTTATTTCTTAGGAGAGGAGGAACGATTGTATTTTTAATAGGATTAACCAGACGAATTGGGCGAATTTGCGTAGGGTACGAAATTGTAGCAGGGGACCCTACTCAAAGTGTATTGCAGCTGAAAAAAAATTGCTGTCAAGACAAGGCAGGCTATCTAACTTGACAAAGACCGTTTAAGAACGATCACTTTAGACGCAGTTGTGTCGTTTTTGTGCATGCTAACTCTGCCGAAAGAAACATCCCAATTTAAGTGGGTTTTTTTGTTTTGGTCGACTGCTATTTCAAAAAGTTTGTGGCATTGTTGAAATCCAATGGGACCTGTTTCAGTGATCGCGCTAACCGTAAGGATCGGCAAAATACCTTCCGCTGAAGTAGAATGCTGAAATTTGGTTCTTCTTCTTCTTCTTCCTTGTCAGCGACCACAATCAACTTGGTGATTATTCTGTCACTTATTAAGGGGGTCCGAATAGAAGAGAGAGAAAAAAAAACCAAAAAAAACTGGGTGTGGCTTTTACTGGAAACGGGAGGCCCTTGACACAAAGGTGTCGATGGACTTGGCCTCTACAACGTCCTGGGGCAGTTCGTTCCAGTCCTTAATGGTACGAGGAAGGAACGCCTGCTGTCTATACAGTGTTCTGCACCGCGGAACGGTGAACTGCCGATCGTGACCGCGGCGTCGGCGCGGAGGTGCGGGGCGCAGGCTGGCTTTGATGCCTTCTGAGCTGACCAGATCATTACGGATCTTCTACAGCATTGATAGGCGTGCTGTACGTCGTCTGTCCTGGAGGCTGGGCCACTTCAGTTTTTCAAGCATGGCTGTGGGGCTGGAGGTGTTTGGTAGCGCCTCATCACGAAACGGGCTGCCCTGCGCTGCACTGCCTCAAGCTTGCTGATGTTCTGCTCTGTGTGTGGATCCCAGATGCTGCTGGCGTACTCCAGGATGGGTCGCACAAAGGACATGTAGGCCATTTCCTTGATCTTCCTGGAGCTAATTTTAATACTACGACGCAGGAAGCCTAGGGTCTTGTTGGCTTTGTTGCACAGGTGGTTGATGTGCGTGTCCCAGCTGAGATCGCTGCAGATGGTGATGCCTAGATACTTGGCGCTGGTGACGGTCTCCAGGATATGGCCGTGCAGACAGTAGTCAAAGCGGAGGGGGTTCCTGCTGCGGGTCACAGGCAGAGTGGTGCACTTTCCAGGATGAAAGGCCATGTCCCATCTCTTCTCCCACGCAGCAAGCTGGTCGAGGTCTTGTTGTAGATGGGCCTGGTCTGTCGGAGAAGTGACCATGTTGTAGACTGCCGTTGTCATCCGCAAACAGGCGTGACTTCGTAGTCAGGGTATCGGGCAGATCATTTATGAAGATCAAGAACAGACAGGGCCCCCAAAACGGAGCCCTGTGGACTCCGGACCTGACTGGGACGAATCCAGAACGCTCTCCGCTGATGACCAGCGCCTGCTTTCTGTCTCTCAGGAAGTCGGCCACCCAGGTGTTGATCTCTCCTCAGACACCGTAGTAGTTGAGCTTGTGAGACAGGAGGCTATGGTTGACCTTATCAAAGGCCTTGGCGAAGTCCAACACCAAGATGTCGGTCTGCTTCCCGCTCTTCATGTTCTCAAAGAGCTCGTTGGTGAAGTCAAGGAGTTGGGTCTCGCAAGATCTTCTCATGCGGAAGCCATGCTGTTGGTTACAGAGGATGCCGTGATGTTCAAGATGGTTCATGATGGTGCTGGTCAGGATGTGCTCCAGCACTTTACAGCATACACTCGTCAGAGAGACTGGTCTGTAGTTTGCCGGGTTATACTGCTCTCCTTTCTTGAACACCGGCGTAACATGGGCAATTTTCCAGTCGGCTGGTAGAGTGCCGGAATTAACTGAAGACTGGAAGATGATGGTAAGAGCTGGTGCCAGTTCGTTTGCCAGCTCCTTCAGGATCCTGGGGCTGATGTTGTCGGGTCCTGGTGCTTTTCCAGGTTTCAGGTTGCTGATGAGCTTCTTCACCCCGTGTATGTTGGTGTCAACCTTGTCTAGAGTTGGAAAGTCTCTGAGTGGGAGTTTACATTTTTCTTGGAATTCCTCCTGTGAGTAGGTCTGGCCACTACCGAATACAGGCTGGAACTGGCGGTTCAAGATGTCTGCCTGTGCTTTTGGGTCGGACACCAACCTGCCTTCTTCCTTCAGCGGCGAGACACCAGCGTTGGACGACTTCAGGTGTTTTATGTACGACCAGAAGCGCTTGTTCTTGGCTGCTTGCTTGGAGTCTGCTTCGTTGAAGGTGTCATCGAGGTAGGACCAGTATGCTCGGCGTAGCTGGCGCTGGACCTGTCTTCGGAGTTGCTTGTGCTGCTGTTTCAGGTCTTCTGTCCCTCGCTTGCGCATCTTCTTGAAGATGCGGTCTCTTCTGTTGATGAGTCAGCGTAGGGCTGGGGTGATCCAGGGCTGGCTTTCCTTGACACGGACCTGCTTATGGGGGATGAACTGCTTGACAGCTGCATGAAGAGTGTCTCTGAAGTAAACCCACAGCTCTTCTGTAGTAGCAGTGTCCTTCATCTCTTCCAAGGTGTTGGTGAGGTCGGTCATAGACTTCCTGAGACCTTCCCAGTCCGCCTTCTTATATAATGGAATGGAGCGTGGTGCCTGTTTCCTCTTCTGGATATGAACCACCACCTCACAGTAGACTGCCGCGTGGTCAGACAGCCCAGGAAAGACTTCCACTCGAGGAATCAGCTGTGGGTTGTTGGTGATGATTAACTCCAGGATGTTTCCCTCTCTGGTAGGTTCTACCACCAGTTGCTCAAGACTGTAATCGTTCAGCATGCTGATGAAGTCGCGGTGCAGTCTTGGGTATACAGGCTTGGGTTTAAGGGCCATCAGTTTCCAATCCCAACTGGGAAAATTTAGGTCACCGCCGATAAGGAGATGGGCGTTGGAAATCAGCGCGGCCCGCTCCAGCGACGTGTTGAATTGGATCAGGCTGGCTTCATCTCCGTCGTCTGGTCTGTAGTACGCGCAGACGTACAGGCACCTCCTAGCTTGGAGTTTCAGCCTCACCCAAACCAGCTCGCAATCCACCTGCAACTCGCTGACTTCATAGCTTTCGATGGATGTATGCACCGCAACCAGGACGCCACCTCCTGACCGGTTCCTGTCCTTGCGGTACAACTTGTAGGTATCAGGGAAGATCTCCGCGTCACTGATGGCGGGGTCAAGCCAAGTTTCTGTGCCGATAACAATATCAGGGCGCACACTGTCTAAAAGGTTGAGAATGTCTGGTTTCTTTCCTGGGGCAGAGTGAAAGTTGACGTTAATCAGGCGCAATGGTCTTCTTTTCCACCTGTCTTGCTGGCTTACACGTGATGGTGTGGAGGAATGCAGGGGACGTTGCATGTAGGTTTCAGTCGGGGTAGTGCAATTTTCTGACACATCTGGCAGGGAGGGGATGGATGAAACTGAGAGTTCAACACCATGTAGATCAAGGACAGTCTGACTATTAGGATTCCCACAAATGGCACAATACCAGGGAACATTCTCCCCAAGATCCTCATGATGTTGGTTGTGCTGGGTGTCAATACTCTGACAGTGGGCATGATACCACTGTCCACAGGTATTGCATGCTAAACCCCTCACTCCCCAGTCCACAGTCTGGTCACAGGTTCCACAGAGCCATGAAGAATGGGATTCTAAAGAACTATTTGTAGGACCAGGTTTGGCTCTGGGGCAAAAGAGTTGCTCAGTATAAGCTTGCTAAATACAGTAAAACAAGCCTCTGTCAACAGTAGGTAGGGAGGGTTGCAGATTTTCGTGTTGACGAGCGTGCGATTGTATCAACAAGGAGACAGTAGTTAAGACCCGACGAGCGAAAAACAGTTTTGCTAGAAAAAGTTACTGAGTCCAAACTAGGGACAGTCGGTGTGACAGCATCACACTTGAAGATCTTGTGACAGAAGATGGTGATGACAAGGATCGACAGCGAGATGTTCGATGAAAACATGTCGAAAACATACCTTCTGTATTCCAGCGAGCGAGACCGGAAGTAATGGTCTTGTAGAAGGTACTCACAACACGAAGTTCAGATCACCATTCCACAGTCCAGAAACGATGACAGATACTCCCAACTGCTTGGACAAAGTTCTAACATTCTAACTTACAGTTCTACTAGTGATTTATAATAAGTGGAGCCAAAACACGATGAGAAAAAACTACAATTTCGACTATGGTCGGACGCTGAGATCGGAACACGTCCGACCAGCTGCGCATGCGCGGACCCCCGCTGCCGGTCCCAGGGATCGGTTTTACTTTGTTGAAAACAGCAGCTGATTGGCGCAAACGTTGGGTAAGAATGGAGAAGAAAAACAAAAGAAAGAAAAAATCATGTATATAAAGCTGTACACGAAATTTCAGGCAGGCCTAGTGTATTAAATCATACTTCAGTCAAATCAAATTTATATTCAGCCCATCGCATTGTGTGTATTGGTCCGTCATTAATCAGTACTTGAAGCCTACGTCATACTCTTTCGGTTCCAACAGTGGTTCAAAGACGCATGTTCTTCACTCTCTGAACAGACACCACTGCAATCAGCCCTATTGACATGCTTGTGTTCTGAGACCTGGGCCTGCTACCATGGTGAGAAACCTTCAAAGATTTTCTTCAACGAACGAGCAGAACCAGACTCTTGATAGTGTAGAGAATGCACAAGGTTTGAGACTTCGATCGAAGTTGATGAATGAAGACAGGACGCTGGCCAGTTCTGAAGCCCCGTTTCCATATAGCTCGGTTCATAATTTTAGATATGTTGTAACCGATTTTCGTTTCTCTCGGATCGGTTCAGACACTGGTTGCCGAGTGCTAAAGCAAACTGTTCAGTGTTGGGACTGCTTTGCAAAATTCCTAGCGCGATCACGGCTTGTTTAACGGGTACACAGATTACAGAATAATTCTGTAATCTGTGTACTTTCCTCAGATCATCTGTTCAACGCTGAAGTTTGGATCGGCCTACCTAGAATTGACCTTTTTCTTATTGGTTTTTGTGACTTTGTTAATATTCACAGGCTGTTGAAGCTACTTGCAAACACAATTCCACAGAGTGACAAATGTAAAGACAATGGCATTGATCTGCAGAAACGTAAATGGTTACCACAGATGTAGACAACTTTCCGTGCTAACAGAAATAAATAAATTTGTCAAAAGTAAATAAATAAATGAAACCCTGCGCGCCTGTAATGATATATTGAGATGGAAATACTGTAACCAAAGATGTGGACTTAAGCTTACCCACACACAAATGCACACGCCCGCCCCGCGCGCGCGCGCACGTACGCACGCACGCACGCACGCACGCACGCACGCACGCACGCACGCACACACACACACACACACACACACACGCACACACACACACACACACACACACGCACACACTTCATGTGGTAACTATCGTCACAACCTTGTGTGGAAAAATCTAGAAGGTAGTTGAAACTTTAAAACCAAACCAAAATTAACTGAATCAAAGTTTACTACTAACGAGCTGACGAATGCTGACATCATTG
>CM031597.1:92925382-92945382 GCA_018398815.1 Conus ventricosus | reverse complement strand
TCTCTCTCTCTCTCTCTCTCTCTCTCTCTCTCTCTCTCTCTCTCTCTCTCTCTCTTCCAGCAGTCAGTCGCTAGCCATACCGCATGTGTTCTCTGTAGGAATCCTCTTTGTGTGTGTGTGTGTGTGTCTCTCTCTCTGTCTGTCTGTCTGTCTCTCTCTCTCTCTCTCTTCTCTCTCTCCTCTCCTCTCTCTCTCTCTCTCTCTCTCTCTCTCTCCCCTCCCTCCATCCCTCCCTCCGCCTTGCTGTCTGTGGGACTGTGGAAGACTGCACACAAGACAATGCCAAAGAGGATTTATGTGTGTGTGTGTGTGTGTGTTTTTTTCATACATATGAAAATAAAAAGTCTGCTCATGAATTGTGTGTTCAGTTTGATGAATGCTGTGACCTCTTTTTAACATGATTGCTTGCAGCAACAACAACAACAACAACAACAACAACAACAACAACAACAAAATTCTGACACGGGTATGATTATCCGCAGCAAACTGAAACGACACTGAAGATGTTTTTAGTCGTCCCATATAAGGTAGAAGTGTCACAGGGTATTCATAAAGTAAAAATCAAGGGAAAACCTTGGGGCCAGATGATTTGAAGAGAACTTTTTTTTTTTAGATGCTTATTCATGGTTTTTTTTTTGTTTTGTTTTTTTCAGCGCTGTTGTTGACACTGGTGTCAACCCAACCAACTGGACAGAATGTATAATTCTTCCCTTGTATAAGAAAAGATGTCGATGATCCTTCAAATTACCAAGATATATGCTGTGTGTCATTAGTAGTAAGATTTTTAGGGGCACCAGCCGCCGTGGCGAAGTGGTTAGCGTCGCGGACTCCCGGCTGGTAGGTCGTGGGTTCGAATCCCATCAGAAGTCATGTGGGTTTTCTGCCCCGACCGGCTCCTACCCAGAGTTGAGTTTGCTGCGGACTCAGTTGGGAAGACTGGGACCACACAGTCGAGTTTCATCCACTTAATGGATGCGTTTCTGAGAGTGTTGCTCAAATTTCCTGACCAACACTGCAGGTGCCTGTATCTCTCGGGCCTGGTTGACGCCGGGATACATTATGAAAGGAGGCGTAGAGTACAGCCCTGTCATGTAGTCTCAGACCGAAATGGAAATCCGTAGCATCATCTTAATCATCCTCATTCTCATTGATCAGCATTAAAAAAAAAGTGTCCCAAATTCTGTGACCCTTCATGCCCTGCTCTCATGGTGACCTCAATTTCGATGTCCTCTCCACGTCTGTGGCTTTGGTTTGGTTCCGTCGGGGTCACCGGTATCGGCTAGTCCATGGGGTCTGTCGGTGGACGGACGTGGTGGCGCCCTCCGGAGGGAGAGCTCACTCACGCCGGCTCCGCGACTAAGCAATTATTGTCGTCAGTAGGGGGCTTAGTAGGTGGTGTCCTGCGTATGTTAGATCAGAACAGGTGCCACTGAACACCACCGAAGTGACTCGGCAGCAGTGCAGTGTCTCCTCCGGTGGGTTGCCTCTTGACGACTTGACATTGACTGCTCCCTGTGGATTGCTGGTGCCGGGGCTGCGGTGGGGCCGACCGGGCTGTGGCTGTGGACGGGGTGTCGGAATGAGCGGCGTGGGTACACTGCCTCTGAGGTGGCGCCGAGGTTGGGACAGCAAAAAAAAAAAAAAAAAGCTTGGGTAGAAGAAAGTAATTTAGCTAAGGAATACCAGGCTGGTTTGAAACAAACAAACAAACAAACAAAAAATATCCATTGTTGATCATTTTTGCTTATTTTTTGTCTATTTAGCCTGTCTGCAGTACGACAAAAAAGCAGAAGAGCACACAAAACAAAGTGTGAAGTAACGACGATTTATTGCACGACACAAAACAGGACAAGAAATTTTCGGCAAAATGCCTTCCTCAGCGACAAACAAAAAAAGTACAGACATAAACATGCACAATACTCCCCTTGTGAAGTCAAAGTGGGGAGTGACTTCACAAGGGGAGTATTGTGCATGTTTATGTCTGTACTTTTTTTTGTTTGTCGCTGAGGAAGGCATTTTGCCGAAAATTTCTTGTCCTGTTTTGTGTCGTGCAATAAATCGTCGTTACTTCACACTTTGTTTTGTGTGCTCTTCTGCTTTTTTGTCGTGTTTCAGTAACGCCGCAGTTTGTTTCATTTGCTGTCTGCAGTAGTTATTGACTTCAGATCGGAAGCTGTATACTGCCTTGGTCAGTGAACCCTACTTTGAGCCTTTTCTGTTGAAAGACAGAGTAAAATTATCGTGTTGATTTAAAAGTATGACCAATGATCTGAAAGCGAGCATAAGTCTTAGGCCAATTGTCATCTTAAATATAATGCTCAGCCTATATCAAACAAGGAGTCATTTGTGCTCTTCACTTTTTCAGTGAACTGGTACTTGAAGTAATGAATAATGTAAGACACGGTGCGACATTCTTTTTTTAATTGCACACTTTTAAACTATTCATTCTTTCAGCAGCTGATAACCTCTTCACTGAATATAGTGGTGGCTATTTAGGCGTCAGGGAACGGTGGACTTATCTTAAATACATTACCATTTGTGAATGTTCGTAAGTATTTCGGAACTGATATCTCAGGCTTAGGTCTGATGCGATCGGTGAAGACTTGTATAGACGAGCAAAAAAGCACTTCTAGTGATTATGTGAAATATCTGTCAAACAGAAATTTCTGAAATCATTTTATTCTCATGCGTGGTGCAGTTTCAGATCCGAGGATTACACAGCGCTGCTGAACATAGTGACAAAATTCATTTAGAAGCGCTCTCTCTCTCTCTCTCTCTCTCTCTCTCTCTCTCTCTCTCTCTCTCTCTCTCTCTCTCTCTCTCTCTCTCTCTCGGCTATAGCATGTTTTGGTGCAGGATTAATTGACTGTATAACTGTACTAAAGCGTTAAAACAAGGCAGTGATGATATTGATACAGTTGAATTAGCGGTGGAAGTGATCAGAATGGGGGGATGGTGCTACATTTAGGTATTGTTATCACTTGTTCAGTATTTGTTATCTTGGCAGATGTTGTACCCCTCCTCCTGTCTCGACAAGTAATCAACCAGTTTGCGTAAAACAGTATCAGTACTTCATGTAAATGCGGAAATGAATAGAAATGATATTGTTTTTTAAAAAAGGTGACTGTTGAGCAATTTGATAACTTTGGACTTACGATGGAACTCTTATCCCATTAGTCAGTGTACATACATATTTCAGTCATTTATGAGTCGACGAGGTAAATATTTACTGTGTCGTATCAGAATCCTAGAAGTAGAGCCAAACTTGGGCGGTTATATACATTCGAAAAAATGCTCAAATTGAATTGTAAACTCCCTCGTTTTACATCTAAAGCGATTTGATGCACAGAAACAACCCCACTGCTCAATATGGTGGTGTATTGTGAATAAGTAGTAATGCATCTTGTCGCTGCGAAAAGGAAAATCCTTTTGCGATGAAGAGAACAAGTTAGGAAGTCGAATACAAACATTAAATGATTTTATGTTACGAAAGGCAAATAGTACTCAAAGTACATAAATTCAGCTCTAAGGTTTAATTCGATGTTGGTTAAAAGCTGAGAATCAGAGAATCAAGATAACGGCTAAAAGTAGTGCTTGACTGGCTTACGCGAGAAAGAGAAACGGGCGTCTGGTCTTGGTTGTCAATTGGTCAAAACCGTAGGACAAGAATTCCTTTTTTTTTTACGCTGGTTTCCATAGTTCAGTCACTTTGAATTTCACCTTGCAGAACAGTGTGAGACAAACGCTTTATGTAAAAACAGTTCTGAAGATTGTGATCCATCTGTTTTCGACAGCACAGTTGATTTTTCTCTCTCATCAGCAATATCACATTTCTGCGTGGAACAGCTGCCGTGAAACAGTTATCTCGCGCTTCTCCCTTTTCATCTAGCATCGGACAACTGTGTGTTATGGGGAGGGGGGGGGGGGGGGGGGGGGCTTAGGAGAGCTCGATTTCGTATAGCTTTGCAACATGCGTGGGCAAAGACCATAGATTACACTCATGAGATGAATGAATATGAAGGGCAGATGAGTCAGTTATCGAATTAGTTTTAAACAGTGTATTTGTAGGTGGATGCACGAGTCACACCAGTTTTCAGTAAAGTAAAAAAGAGGCAGAACAAACGAAACAATTTTTTTTTTAATAAAGACTCCCCGTAGAGTGGTTTTTTTTTTTTTTTAGTACATGTGGTTCAGTCTGGGTATTAACAAAGAACATCAGTTTCTAACTTTAGATAATGGTTCTTCGCAGATGGCAAGAAATTTTTAACGGTAAGATGTTAGTATCAAGAACATTTACAAATGTTATTTGCATTATTCTCTCTCTCTCTCTTCCCCTCTCTCTCTCTCTCTCTCTCTCTCTCTCTCTCTCTCTCTCTCTCTCTCTCTCTCTCTCTCTCTCTCTTTGAACGCATAATTCACGTTTATGTCGAATTTTGATAGACATTTTAAAGTCATTTCAAGGAGCTTCAGACTTTGGGGTCTTGGCAATTGCGGCGTATTGCTATGGATATAGACAACACGCCTATGTTAATTGTTTTCGTCTGCTATGTAATGAGAATGACGAGATACATTGCATTTTATCTGACCTTCGCTAAGTGATTTGAAAAGCACAGCATTTACGTGTTTAGCAAATAAAAACGTATGGCTTTTTTTTCGATAAAGTCTGCTTTCAGCATCAGATAGTGAACAATCATAAAATATGTTGATTTGTAATTTAAAGCGTCTAGGTTACAATTTGGTTTTGTTTCTTAGAGTATTTCTGTTAGAATGCTCAGTTCGAGATCGATGTGGAATGATTGTTGAGCTACATACCTTTTTGTTTATGAATAAACTTCTCTCTCTTCTCTCTCTCTCTCTCTCTCTCTCTCTCTCTCTCTCTCTCTCTCTCTCTCTCTCTCTTGCTCGTTTTTTTTTTTAGTTTTAAATGTATTCTATTGTTTTTAATCACAAAGTGGTTTAAGGTTTTTTTCACTCACTGTAATTGGTTTTTTTTTATCACTCAGTGGTTATGAGTTAATTTCTTTGGGCTTTTTTTTTTTTTTTTTTGCTTTTTGGTGGGTTTTTTTTTTTTAGTCACCTCAGTGTTGGTTTGTATAACATTGCATTAACATCAAACAGATGATATGGTGTATAACCGATATTCTATTTCAGGCAATGTGTTTCAGCCTGTAATTACTATCTTTTTATTCGTTGATGAGACCAGCTGTCGGTCTCAGGCGAGATAAACAGTTGGCCTCTGCTCTGTTGTCGGTAGCAGGGTTCGTAAAGGTCATAGATTTTTTTTAATCATAGAATTTCTCGCTTGATTTTTCAGGACAGAGGAAGTCGTGAATTTTGTTTGTTTCTTAATTTTGGCCATGAATAGTCAAATAATTTGAATATATTTGAAATAGAGTGAATTTCTGCTTTTTTTAAGATTTAATCTTGATGCACTTTTGTGTGTGTGTGTTTCATATTCTAGCACATATACGAACTAGGAACTGCAATAAGATTATTTATATATATGAGGTGGGGGTGGGGGTGGAGGACAGAGCGGAAGAGAGGTTAGAGTGAAAATAATAATAGAAAATACTAAAACTCAGCTGGGCCTGTTTGCCGTACTGTGATAGGCTACTAGTCCCATGTACTGTAGGACTGTTTCTAACAGAGTAAGATCAACACGAGCAATGCTAGATTTCATGGCGGTGGGGAGGGAAGGAGGGGGGGGGGGGGGGCAGTGAGAGATGAGGATGAAGGGGGGGGGGGGAGTGGAGAGATGAGGGTGATGGACAGGAAGTCGTTGAGAAGGCCCCAGATGCACAAGTTGGAAAGTGAGTGGAAAGGGGACGGTGATGACAGTGAAGAACTGTGTTCTGTACAAAGGTACAAAACAAAAATGGAAATTGTTGTGAATGGAGGACAAAACGACTAAAGAGAATTTGTCGCCCTTGTAAAATTAATGAAGGCACGGTGTCAAATGTTGAATATTTCAGTGCCTTTTTTTCGTGACATTTGTCCTCTTTCGTTGTGCATCAGCAAACTACCTTTCACGCAATCCTTTCTATGCCCCTCCCCCCCCCCCCCCCCCCCCCACAACACACACTTCCCCGGTTTGTGTGTGTGTTTATGATGTTTAAATGAGAGCACACACACACACACACACACACACACACACCACACAGAGAGAGAGAGAGAGAGAAGTGCGTGCACGTCCACAAATCTTGAATTTTATACCACTTTTGGGACTTAGGGGATGATCAAGTATGACGTATTATACAAAAAAAGAAGATGATTACAATTTACAAAATTGACACAGCTTTTTTTTTTTTACCTTAAATAGATCGTATAATGCGAACACTTCGTGATTACACTTAAAACAACAAGCAGCAAGGAAATCACACTGCCTTTGCCTTCTCTACGAAATTGTGTGTATGAATGTTCAGTATGCTTTCTACTTTGGCACCCTGTTGCCCAGTTTTTACGTCAACAGTGAACCTTATGGCCAAATTCAGCTGGCTAATGTTTGTTTTTGTTCACATAATATCAACTTATATCAGTGTCGTGTGTGCCAAGTCGTCAAATTTTATTTTGAGAAGGTACAGTGACTAAGCAGTATCAGCTTGTTCCCCATCTGGCCAGCCATGTGCAGAAACAGAATATGAAAATTTATTAAAAGTATGAACGTCAGAATAGATTTGTAAGTGCAACAGAAATAAAGAAGGGTACAATTTATGTAGTAGAAACAATTAAATCTGTAGACATTCACTCTCTCTCTCTCTCTCTCTCTCTCTCTCTCTCTCTCTCTCTCTCTCTCTCTCTCTCTCTCTCTCTCTCTCTTTTTCTGTGTGTGTGTGTGTGTGTGTGTGTGTGTGTGTGTGTGTGTGTGCGTGCGTGCCTGAGTCTGTGTTTGTGCGTGTGTATGTGTCTGTCTATGCGTGTGTGTTTGTGTTCGAGCGCGCGCAGTATCTAAGTTAAAGGAATGGTTGACATTTTTGTAGGTTAACTCGGTCTGATAATGCAGTGTGTTTCATGAAGTATACCCACAACATGCTGTTGCCAGAGAAAGAGCCACACATGTCAAACACAATATAGGCAAAAACATGGTTTGTAGGGTCTTATATAATCCAGCTCTCACCTCGAAAGTGGATCCATTTCATTTAAGCTAGGTGCCTTAATTTTTATGTGATTGAAAAAAGAATCGGACACGCCAGGCTGTGCGCCAATATCAGCATCCAGAATCATGCAGCACACCATTTATAGATGCAGAATCATTTTCAGTTCAGTAATATTCTTTTAACAAGAATCTCTCTCTCTCTCTCTCTCTCTCTCTCTCTCTCTCTCTCTCTCTCTCTCTCTCTCTCTCTCTCCCCACATACACACACGTGCGCGCGCGCGCACACACACACACACACACACACACACCACACACACGCACACACACACACACGGTTTGCTTCCCTTGTTTGACTGCCAGGAAGACGGCTCTCTAACAGCAGAGCAAAAGGTTTGCCAAATGTAACTGACACGTTGTTCACTGTGCCTGTGATGGTCTACCGGTTCTTCAGAAAGTGTCCTCAGTACTCTAATACAGGAAACGTTACTGTCTTCGTTCAAAATGGGAGGTAGAGAAAACCGTACCATTGTTGTGCTGTGGCTGAAGCCAGCAGTTCACAATGACATTGTTGTGTTTCTCCACAAGTATCTAGAGACGGGAGAAAAGCCGAGGCACACAGAAATTCAGTTACTCGAGAACAGAAATCCAAGTTCGTCTTTATCCCCCTCTGCACTCTTTCTCCCAATCCTCCGAAGTTATTTTGCAGAGGAGAAAACACCACGGCTCTTGATACATTCGGAAACAACGCGAATTTCAGTGCTGGTGAGAATGCACTCAGAGTGGAACCCGCAAACCCAGTATCTGACAAGAGCCAGCAGACAGATGCAGTGCTCCCCGTTTCTGAAAATGCAGAGAAGGCCGAACGTGTTGATGAGCCTGAAGAAGATTTAGAGGATGTGTGCTGTGATTGTGCCCGCAAACACGGCACAATAAACACACACACAGAACGTGACATACCAATGCAGCAGACAGACGACGACGTAACTCGTGGAAGAGACGGTCCAACATTGCAGGAAGATCACGGAAATTCACTGGTCGGCAAATGATGATACGTTAAAAAATAAAAAAAAGAAGAAGAAGAAGAAAAAACCATAGGTCACGTTCTCGGGAGTTTCCACGAGTACAAAGAAGATCGTTTGCGTTTCAGTGCTGGTGAGAAAGGAAATCCATCTCTGGATACATTGTAGAAATTGTGAGGGGAAAAAATGGAACAGAAAGAAAAAAAGAAGAAGTAAAATGGCCTAACTCACAGTGATTGTTGTCTATTTCATGTTAAAAGCTTCATTGCCGTAATATGGTTTCTTGTTGCGTGGAATTTTATCTATTTACGGAACGTTTATGATTGATTCAATCGAGTATGATTTCCGCCTCTCCTCCCATTCCCAATTGTGAATGGGCTATGTGCATAAAGCACAATAAATTATTGAGTCTTAAGACTCTCTCCCTCTCTCTCTCTCTCTCTCTCTCTCTCTCTCTCTTCTCTCTCTCTCTCTCTCCTCACTCACTCACAAGCATACACACATACATACACGCACGTCCGCACTCACACGAAAAGCCCAAGAGCTCAATAGAACCAAGGTGATGAACGGACCCCAGAATGGAACTGGCACTAAAGGCCAGAAGCAGAAACGGCGATCCTCTTTACAGTTGCACTTTAAGGAATCACGGGACCTAACTCTGACTGACGGAAGCCAATGAGAGCAAGGGGATTATAAAAACAGGACCAGGACTATGTTGGGTCAGTTGTCAGTGACCTCCACATGGACACGCAAGAAATCCCCTCATGTCCAAAAGTTATCCAGTAACTTTTGGCTCTCCCATAAGAGTTCAGGGAGAAAAGAATAAGCATAAACAACGGTTTTCCCAGCCTGACTACAAGCATATTACAATGTACGTGGAGACGGAGGCTGGTGGGGAGGGGGGGGGGGGGGATGGGATCCAACCTTTTTTAAGAAAGTGTGGGGAGAACAGAGTTCGAATCCTGTGGTAATACGTCAAGTCCCACCTGGGCTGTGGAAAGTATAACATACCTGTTGCACACGACTATTTTCGCTTCCACTCAACAGCCGATGTAGCACGACCTAAGTGTTTACCCTACACTTTGGAGTGTTCGTTTATATACTCAAGCAACTCGCACATTCACACACATGCACTCTACCTTTATCGGGCCAGCCAGGACGCCGGGTTGAGGATCTTGTTAGGATTCTTGCCAAGCCCCCTGTCGATTCTACTAGTTCCTAGTCCGAGTCTGTCACCTTACTAGCCTCTGCTCACGGAGTCTAATAGTAGTATTGTGACTGTCAAAGCCGTCGTCACTGTTTGTCTGCTCTGTGGCGGTGCCCAGTCGAAACTGTCTCCTATGAACTTTAGCTCTTTCCACTGGTCTGTTACTGGCATCCTCAGTACGACATTGCTCTTGATCCAATTAAAAGTTTGGAGATCTGTCCCACGACAAAACAAGACGTGAAACAGATGACCGTTTATCTGGATGGGTGCCCGTACACGTCCATTTTGTGCTAAGCTCCCAAACTTGCTTGTTTTCATACACAAAGCTCGGTATTGCATAGTGAGTATTACGGCTTGTCTGCGAAAACTGCAGTATTGATTTTAATGAAACTTGGGAAAAGTGTGGAATGTGGCCCGAAGAAGAACTCGTCAAATTTGGATGTGGATCCTTTGTGCGGATCCGGACTAAATCAAGGATCGATCAGTTTCAACTTAGTGAAGATCTACGCTCTCCCGTGTGCTCTTGTAAGCGTGTGTATATGTTGGAGAGGGGGAAGGGGGTAACCTCTTTTTTTTCTCTATCTTCGATTGTTCTTGTTAGTGTTGTGTCATTGTTCTTCTACTTCTATTGCTACTATTACTGTTATTACTAATGCTAGCACATCTCTTCGTAATTCTTGTTTTTGTTTTCGTCATTTCATAGAGGGGATCAACACTTCATTGGATCTGAATTTCATAGGTTAGTGATGGGCTTTGTTTGAGATCAGTCTTGTTGATAAAGGATTTGACTTTGTTTTGATGTTTGGCCTTGCCATTTTAATTTGTACATAATTTCCTTTTAACGTGTTTGCAGTCCATACGTGGCTAAGTGGTCAACTGAGTTTTAAATAATATGACTTAACATTACTTTCCTTCGTAGATTCTTTTTCTTTCTGTACCCCCCCCCCCCCCCCACCCCCACCCCACCCCTCCATCCCCCCTGCTTCTGTTTCTGTTCCTGCTCCTCCTCGTCCTTCGTCATCATTAACGTCGTCTTCTTCTTCTTCTTCTTCTTCTCTTCTTCTCTTCTCTCTTCTTCTCTTCTCTTCTCTCCTCCTTTCCTCCTCCTCCTCTCCTCCTCTCCTCCTCCTGCCCCCCGCCCCCCTCCTCCTCCTCCTCCTTGTTAAACTGTACCTTTGTTTAAGCGAACAAGAACACAATACAATAATTGTGTGATGACAGCAAGGTGCGCTTTTTTTTTATTTTTTAAAGACCGTCGTGCCTGCTGGCACTTGTATTGATGGTAACCTATCGTACTTAGGTTGATGAAGCCAGCGGTATGCCTTGTACTCCAATAAAACACGCCAGGCGGCGCTTCTTTGTTCTCCACGTTCGTTTGTTTGTTTCTCCTTTTTTTTCAGAAACGGTAGTGTCTGAAAACGACGTTGCTGCTTTGTTCGTGAGTGACACTTGTTCTTCACAGCTATGTTTTATACGTTGAAAAACGTTAGGTATCGCTTACACGTGCGACTGCGGTTGAGATGTACGTGTTAAGGAGCTGCTTGAAAACTCACCCGAATCGTGACACTTGGAGAAGCAATGGTGTGTATTAGGCCACGCAGTTGAATTCCCGCTGTCTTCCCAACAGGCAACCTGATCACCCCTGCTCGACAGCCATAGTAGAGGACAGCAAACAGCACGCAGTCACGATCTGGTATGTATAGCAGCAGCGTTTAATTAGATCGATTACATTTCACTGATAGAGAAACCGAAGTAAACCGTCGTGTTTTTGCTGACTTGCTTTCTGAACCAAGGTACGGACTTTTTTTCCCCTCTGCTTTGTCTTCCGTGTCCTTTCTTCAGTGGAGCTACTCCCACGCCGCCCAGTTCGTTTCATCCTGACTCCCCCGACCACAGCCACGCCCAGTGTGGGTGCCACCTGCATTGATTCAATGTAACATTACCTACACCACACACTAAGCCCCATACCGACGACATGGAAGTGCTTGCTGGCTCAGCCGGACCCTGTGAGCGCTGTCCCATGGAATTCGTCTTGAGTACTGTCCACGCGAATCTGCCGCCATTGGAGGACACGAGCTCGCCAAGATGCAGTAGTAAAGAGAACTAGAGCTGAGGTTTCCATGTACACTTGTGGACTGTAAAACGCTCTGAACAGACTGAATCCATGTGGCAGGAGACATTTCCTTTAGCAACCGCGTCGATTTTCGAAATTAAAATCTTAGAATGTAAGAACGTTTATTATACGACGTTGTTGTCTCCAGTTTGTGTCTATGATATTCTGCTCTGTTCGTAAAGTTTTGTAAAACGGTGGTAAATAAAGTGCGCGTGTTGTATTATTCGGCTACAATCGTTAATGAATAGACTTTGAGGGGCAGGAGGTTTCCTGAAGGAAAGAACATTACCAACACACAACATTCTTTGGATTAAAAGAATATTGATAAGCAAATTTCCTCTTTTCTTGATGTTAGAGCCGTCTCTGGGTGGCATTGGGTGCTTGCGTATTTCCACTGTTCGCCAGTATATAGGGACTGTGTTGTTGTTTTTCGATAAGAACCAGTGACCTTCATCCATTCCGGCTTATTTGCTGGATTTAGCTTACCACCAACCCATTGATTGAAGTCATCAAAGAATTTTTTTTGACACTCGATATTGAGGTGGCTGTGGGATGGGGAGAGATGCCTTCCAAGGCTTGACATGTATTCTGAAGTAGTATACTTTTTTTCTTATTGAGACAGAGTGGCTTGTTGCCTTACATTAGGAACAAGAATGCAAGTACCACAGCCTGTGTGTGGATGGGTTTACTGTGCGGAATTCAGCCTTTGTTTCGGAAGGGGGGGGGGGGGACGGTCCGAAACCCCATAACTGCTTCCCGCTCTTTCAAGTCCACCTTTGCATTGTTATACGACAGTTTCTTCGTTTCGAAGCACAGCGTCCGGTTAGGGATTCTGCTGCTTTCAAATGTATCTTATTTTCTGGTGTTTGAAACCGAGTTTTGACTGTCAGATGATTCTTCGCGAGTCTCTCAAAAAGAGTTGCTCAAGGGCATGCTCGTGCTAAATCCAGGTCTTGGTAGCAACCACCGTTTCGGCCATGAAGCGATGTATCTGTAGTATGCAAGTGTGCTATTTAGAGTACAAATGTTTTTTGGAAGGGGGAAGGGGGTGTATTCGGAAGTCACGTACAGGAATAGGAAGTTGTGAACGTGAGCAGAAAAAAAGATATTCTGAGGGACGAAAACATACCGATTCGCTGCCTTGGTTAATTCTAGGTAGACAAAAGGCTTTCTTTCTGATCTAAGGTCGCTTGTGGATTTACGACCAAACTTCGGATACTTTCTTCCGAATTAAATCCTCATAATTCGTTGTGGCTACAAATGCTTTCTACCTTCTTGAATTCTTTCAGGTAACTCAAGGGAGAGAATAGTTATGTCCGAATATCCAGAGGGACACACAAAAAAGAAGAAAAAGCTGTTCGCTTTAAAACGAAGAAAACATCTAGAAAACCTTCCATCCCACTACTCTAAACTGTAAGCGCGCAATTAGTTTAGGTATTGGAAAATAAACTTACTTTCAAATGTCTGCACAAACAGGTGTTGCATAAGCCAAGAAGTCACATCTGGCGCTCGTAACTTGGTCAAATGTCGACGAAGACAGATCGCTACTGATCGTGATTTGCAGAACATTGACAAAGCTTGGAAATGTTGAAGAGGCTGTGGATCGATTTAGCAATCTTCGCCATAAAATTTCACGTACTTCCCCCCCCCCCCCCCCCCCCCCCCCCCCCCCCCCCCCCCCCCTAAAAATACCGTAAACTTTGAAACTTATGGCCATACCGACTGACCTTTTTATTCCCGAATCAAGAGTGCAAACACAGGTCAAACTACTCCGTATATTCAAGATGAACCATTCACTTTTTTTTCTCACCTCCATAGGAGACCTCTGCATGGTTGTCTTCCCAATTTTCGCGAAAGAAAATAGTTCCCAAACACTTTGAGCGATCCATTGTACCTCCGCTCATCTTGCATTGTCTGCTTATGTGAACGTAAGAACAAAGTTTACGGTAGTTCGTAAACTTAAGCTTAAGTAAACGAACAAAATTGTATGTATAAAAGTTACTCCAATTATATACGGCCTTAACAAATGTCATAGGATAACAGAAATCGCTGACATAACAGCTTTACTTTGGCTTCTTTTTCAATGTCAGGAGTGATGTGTTTATCCATCTAACTTGTCGGAAGCGCAATGTTTATTTGTAAATCGGTGCAAAACATCATGCTTGAAATTGCTTCGGTAGGAGTTTTTTTTGTTTGTTTGTTTATTTGTTTTTTAATTAGCGTATCCGGGGTGTGAAAACTCATTTGTTTTATCTAATAGGAAACCTGAAGTGATTGTCGTCAAAGGCTTTGCCCACCGCCGGTGTCACACGTAATCAGTGACCAAACCAGTGTTAAGGTGGTCAGATTCAGATGCTGTTGGTACTTACCAACGGCTCTTCCTTGGATCTTATTTGCTTAGAAAGTTTGTTGTTTTTTCCCCATTTCGGTGAGCAAATGTTCTTGGTCAAGGATCAGGACCATGGTAAACGTTATAATTGTCTTTTTTTTTTTTAAAGACTATTTCACCCTTGTTCTAGACATTATAAGTCAACACAAAAGCCCCGTGTATTTTCCTTCTTAACCATATTTATTGTCTTTTTTTAACCAACGGGATGTATTGTCTTTTTTTTTTCCTTAACGGTTAAGCACGGCTGATGACGGTGTGCGATGACGTCGAGGGCCCGTTGATGGTCGGATCGATGACGGAGGCGGTGTGTCGTCTATGACCTTTCTCGTGTGTGCGGAGCGCGGAATGGGCGGCTGGAGGATGCAGCTTCGCCGACAATGAGAACTATGCGGGGTGGCAGAATAGTTAAATGGGAATGACGCTATACATGGAAAACAATTGAGGGGAATAATGAGAACGACGCAAACGGGGAAAGATTGAGAAGCTAGAGGAGAACAAAGCTGCATGAACAGAGAGAGAGAGAGAGGAATTGTAGGAGAACCAAGCCATCTGTAGAGGTAGAAAAGATTAAAGAGAACTAAACTACATGTAGAAATGTAGAGAAATCAGAAGACGGAGGGACGTGAAGAGGTAGAGAAACAGGGGGGATCAAAACTACAGGTAATGATAAACTGAGCGAGAACAGAGCTACACGTAAAGGAATTAAAGGAGAAAAATGGAGATACACGTAGAGTTAGAAGAATTAAAATGGAACAGAGGCACATGCAAAGACAGAGAAACTAAAAGAGAACAAAACTGCATGTGGAATTAGAGGAATGAAAGGGATGAGAGCCACACGCGATGGTAGAGGAACTAAACGAGAACAGACCTGAATGTAAAGATAGAGAAATTAATAGAGAACAAAGCTACATGTGGATATACAGGAATCAAAAGAAAACAAAGTTGCACGTAGAGATAGAAGAATTCAAAGAGAACAAAGCTACGTGTAGAGATAGAGAAACTAAAAGAGAACAGAGCTACAAGTGGACATATACGAATCAAAATAAAACAAAGGTACCTGAATATATAGAGAATTAGATGAGAACGAAACTATGTGCACAGGTAGAGGAACTAAAAGAGGACAGAGTTACATGTGAAGGTAGAGGCGCAAAAGGAGAGGAAAGCTACATGTAGAAATAGAAGAATTAAACGCAACAAAGGTAGAGACAGAGGAACTAGAGGAAAACAGAGCGACATGAATAGGTGAAAGTAAAGAGGAACAAAGCTGCATGGAGAAAGATAGAAGAGGTAAATAAGAACAGTTCTACTCGGAGAGCTAGTGGAATTGAAAGAGAACAAAAGTAAACGGTGAGATAGAGGAGCCAAAAGACAACAAAGCTATATGGACAGGAGGAGGAGTTAAATGGGATAACAACTACAAAGACAAAGTTAGAGGAGCTTAAAGAGAACAAAGACTAGAGATAGAGAAGCTTAAACTGGAAAAAGCTACTTGGAGAGTTAGAGGAGCTAAAAGAGAAAAAGCTGCATGCATGGAGATTACAGGAGCTAAAAGAGAGGAGAAAAACCTACATGGAGAGGTAGTGCTGAAGGAGGAGGGGTGGGGGTGGGATGGGGAGGGTCACAGAGATGTAGAGAAGCTGAAACAACAAAGTTCACATTGAGAGATAGAGGAGCTAGGGAGAGCGGTTATGGAGAGGAAGGGAAGCTGAAAGAACGATGCGACATAGAGAGATAGAGGAGCTAATAGAGAACAACGCTAGAGGCATGGAGAGATAGAGGAGCTAATAGAGAACAACGCTAGAGGCATGGAGAGGTAGAGGAGCTAATAGACAACAACGCTAGAGGCATGGAGAGGTAGAGGAGCTAATAGAGAACAACGCTAGAGGCATGGAGAGGTAGAGGAGCTAATAGACAACAACGCTAGAGGCATGGAGAGGTAGAGGAGCTAATAGACAACAACGCTAGAGGCATGGAGAGGTAGAGGAGCTAATAGAGAACAACGCTAGAGGCATGGAGAGGTAGAGAGCTAATAGACAACAACGCTAGAGGCATGGAGAGGTAGAGGAGCTAATAGAGAACAACGCTAGAGGCATGGAGAGATAGAGGAGCTAATAGAGAACAACGCTAGAGGCATGGAGAGATAGAGGAGCTAATAGACAACAACGCTAGAGGCATGGAGAGGTAGAGGAGCTAATAGACAACAACGCTAGAGGCATGGAGAGGTAGAGGAGCTAATAGAGAACAACGCTAGAGGCGTGGAGAGGTAGAGGAGCTAATAGAGAACAACGCTAGAGGCATGGAGAGGAAGAGGAGCTAATAGACAACAACGCAAGAGGCATGGAGAGGTAGAGGAGCTAATAGACAACAACGCTAGAGGCATAGGAGAGGTAGAGGAGCTAATAGAGAACAACGCTAGAGGCATGGAGAGGTAGAGGAGCTAATAGAGAACAACGCTAGAGGCATGGAGAGGTAGAGGAGCTAATAGACAACAACACTAGAGGCATGGAGAGGTAGAGGAGCTAATAGAGAACAACGCTAGAGGCGTGGAGAGGTAGAGGAGCTAATAAGCAATAACGCTAGAGGCATGGAGAGGTAGAGGAGCTAATAGAGAACAACGCTAGAGGCATGGAGAGGTAGAGGAGCTAATAGACAACAACACTAGAGGCATGGAGAGGTAGAGGAGCTAATAGACAATAACGCTAGAGGCGTGGAGAGGTAGAGAGCTGAAAGAGAAAAAAAAAAGTTATTTGGAGAGGCGGAGAAGCTAAGAAAACAATGCTGCATAGAGAACTTGAAGACTTAATAGAGAACATATGTGCTTGCTGAGATGGAAATGGTAGAAGAGATAAATGAAACTAACATCTCATGTAGAAAGGTAGAGGAGCTAAATGAAACTAACACCTCGTGTACAAAGGTAGAGGAGCTACATGAAACTAACACCTCATGTACAAAGGTAGAGGAGCTACATGAAACTAACACCTCATGTAGAAAGGTTGAGGAGCTACATGAAACTAACACCTTATGTAGAAAGGTAGATGAGCTACATGAAACTAACACCTCCTGTAGAAAGGTAGAGGTGCTACATGAAACTAACACCTTATGCAGGAAGGTAGAGGAGCTACATGAAACTAACACATCATGTAGAAAGGTTGAGGAGCTACATGAAACTAACACCTTATGTAGAAAGGTAGATGAGCTACATGAAACTAACACCTCCTGTAGAAAGGTAGAGGAGCTACATGAAACTAACACCTTATGTAGGAAGGTAGAGGAGCTACATGAAACTAACACATCATGTAGAAAGGTAGAGGAGCTACATGAAACTAACACCTTATGTAGGAAGATAGAGGAGCTACATGAAACTAACACATGTAGAAAGGTAGAGGAGCTACATGAAACTAACACCTTATCTAGGAACGTAGAGGAGCTGCATGAAACTAACACCTCATTTATAAAAGTTGAGGAGCTGAATGAAACAAACGTACTTGGATAAAGATTGAGGAAGCTAAACTGAAACTACGCTTCATACAGAAGTGCACAGAATCGAGATTAGACTACTTACAAGGTTTGTTATCATCTTCACATCTTTTTCCAAAGTTTAGATTAATTCTGTCGAAAAGTTCAGTGTAGTTAACGCTTCTGTTATAAGCGTCGTTGCAGTTTGTCCCCTTTTTGCTTGATACCATCGTTCTGACGAAGCGGTATTCGTATTTCCATTCGTCATCATTCCCATCAATGTTTGAAATCTACAAAGTCTGTGTCATGAATACAAATGCAAAACGCAGTTTCCTTTTATGTCGGTACGATAAATGAACGTGGGTAAGCGAACACAAGAATAAAGCATGCATATGTCGCGCATATATCCCATCGGCGGAAAGCACAGCGTCGAACGAACAGATATAACACCGCATACAAATGGATGATGATACACAATATCGTAAACACACGCACGCACGCACTCTCTCTCTCTCTCATCTCTCTCTCTCTCTCTCTCTCTCTCTCTCTCTCTCTCTCCTCTCTCTCTCTCTCTCTCTCTCTGATAGGAGGATCGCTTATTCTGTCTGTGTGTGCTGATTTTTTTTTCTTCTTTGAAATCAGTTTCTGTATTCTTGTTGTTTCAATCGCTTTGTTCCCTTTAAAGTCATCTTCGCCTTAAATGTTAATGGATGAACAACTCATCAACTTTTAATGCATTTGTGAAGATATGTGTGTTTGTTACAAATTTTTGTAAGTCTTAGTCGCTAGTTACGCTTAGTTAGTCCCTTAGCGGGGCAAGGGCAGGATCAAAAAAAAGGATGTGTTTGCTTATCTGTTACCCTTGAAAATAGAGATTATCGTCATCGTCATCATCATCATCATCATTCATCATCACATCATCATCATCATCATCATATCTCTAACGAACACACATTTCTGCACACGCAGGAAACTTGCCTGCATATACATAATCCTGTAAAATCTTTTGATTCATGACCTCTAAGAACATTTGATTTTTATACGTTAAATAACAGTTTTTCTTATTTATTAATAACAAAATAAAACACTGAGTCTCTCTCTGTCTCTCAGCCTCTGTTTGTTAGTCTGTCTGTCTGTCTGTCTCTCTCTCTCTCTCTCTCTCTCTCTCTCTCTCCCCTCTCTCTCTCTCTCTCACACACACACCACACACACACACACACACACACACACACACACCACACACACACTGTTTTTTTCTCCCTCTCCCCCCCTCTCTCTCTCTCTGTCTGCTCTCCTCCCTCTCTCTCTGTCTGTCTCTCCCTCCTCTCCTCTCTCTCTCTCTCTCTCTCTCTCTCTCTCTCTCTCATTGGTTTATTTGTCAGCTAAATGAACAGGTTTAGAAACGAATAAGTTTCTTGATTACAAGGTTTTCAATCTAAAAGCTCAAGAATTTAATCTTTTTCCCCAAAGACGGGAGAAACAATATCATGTTGAGCCAGAACGTGTATGCTGTCGTTTGCAGTTGTTTTTGGCTTTCCTATTAACCTGCATTTTCAAAGCTTATTCCTATTACTCAGCTGACACGCGTTACAGTCCACAATTTTTTGTAAACCTTCATTATCTTCTCCAGCATATGATAGCTTCTCTCTCTCTCTCTCTCTCTCTCTTCCTCTCTCTCTCTCTCTCTCTCTCTCTCTCTCTCTCTCTCTCTCGTGTGTGTGTGTGGGCGGGGGGGGTGTTTGCGACAGCGAGGTGATTTCAATCGGCTGCTAACTAGATTTTGAGAAATAAGGAATTTCTAAAGAGTTAAAGTAACAGCACTTTTATTTCTTGATAGCTTTTCAGAGATAGGTGAGTGTGTTGGAGGTGAGAAGGAAGAAAGGGAAAGAGGAGGTGGGGGCACTAGGTTCGTGTCCGTACCTGTCCAACTTGAAAAAGGAAAGCTTATTAACATGGTTCCATGCTGTTTGATATTGCATTTGATTATTCTTAGACTGCACACGTTTACGCCTGTCAGGAAGAGCGCTCTGGAGATATTAAAAGAAATTATCCGGGTATATTTAGTCACGGGTAGAAAATTCACCCTTACACCTGTGGTGTGGTCAGAGACAATTGTTTTGGAAGTGAGTGATGTTCAGAGCACTCAATTTTGTGACTGTCTCTTCTTTCTAGGGAGACGGCAAGAAGACAGCCTGGAGAGCGGATGGGCTCTCTGTTATGTTAGCCTGGCTTGGTAGCGGCTAATAGGGGATTTCAGGTCAGGGAAAGTCGTACTCCCCCTGAGTGTAATTTGTAAATATAGCACCAAGTGCTAGTGTAGACTAGGTGTCTACGGGTTCGAAAATTCCAGAGCGCTCGTTCCTGGGGAAGGACTCCCGAACGTATCCCCCTGTCACTTTGGCTTTGTGAGCCAGACTGAGGAAGGACTCCCGAACGTGTTTCCCTGTCACTTTGGCTCTTGTGAGCCAGACTGAGGAAGGACTCCCGAACGTATCCCCCTGTCACTTTGGCTTTTGTGAGCAAGACTGAGGAAGGACTCCCGAACGTGTTTCCCTTCACTGCAGGATGGGGTATGTTTCGATCTGTTGTAATGGAGGCGAGGTACTGCAAAACAAGTACCGAGTAAAGGATGGAAGAATTGTGAGCTGTTGTGAGTGCGCAATCCATCAGTATTGTAATATAGGAGGAGGATGCGTAGTGATTACTCAAAAATGTACGTAGCG
>CM031597.1:92913144-92924382 GCA_018398815.1 Conus ventricosus | reverse complement strand
GAAGGCGGTCGATCTTCGGAAGGACTCCCGAACGTATCCCCTGTCACTTTGTCTTTTGTGAGCCAGACTGAGGAAGGACTCCCGAACGTGTTTCCCTGTCACTTTGGCTCTTGTGAGCCAGACTGAGGAAGGACTCCCGAACGTATCCCCCTGTCACTTTGGCTTTTGTGAGCAAGACTGAGGAAGGACTCCCGAACGTGTTTCCCTGTCACTGCAGGATGGGGTATGTTTCGATCTGTTGTAATGGAGGCGAGGTACTGCAAAACAAGTACCGAGTAAAGGATGGAAGAATTGTGAGCTGTTGTGAAGTGCTGCAATGTGCCAGTCGAGTATTTGTAAATAGTAAAGGAAGGAGGGATTACTGAATTCATGTGTATGTATCTGTTGCGCGCCTTGAGAGAGAGTGAGTGGATTGCGTGAACGTGACAGTGGTGACCCCGACTGAACTCTTTTTGTTTTGTGTATGAAGTAAATTTGTTGTCAATCTTGATTTCAAAAACACAGGTTTTCTTGAAATTTGAAGATTTCCCTTTTCACCTTTGGGTATATAAGAATGCATTGAAGATTTTCATTCCCTTTCCCCATTCATTATCGGTATAGTCAAGGAATGTGAAAAGATATCCTTTTGAACCTGCCATATTTTCAAATTTAAATGAGTGATTGTTATTGAGTGCATGTTGTGAGTTCTTTTTATTTTCATTTTAATATTGTATTAAGGTGTTCCCTCCTTTTTTAAAAATTTTGTATTGTGGTTTACTTTCTATATAAGTTCACTTGTGTTGCTATTTAGAGTAGGAAGTAGTTTCAAAATCTTGCCATATGATCAATAGAAGACAGTAAAATTTCCAATTAATCCCTTCTCTGGTATTTAAATTAAAAAAAAAAAGAAAAGGAAAAAAAAACCTGAACATTGAAAATTATTATTTTACATTTCCTATTTCTTTTTGTTCTTGCTTGCTTAATTAAAAATGGTTGTGTTGTGTTACATATCTTTTATAAGAACAGTAATGTTAACATTGTATAATGAGATATAAGTATCTTCGGTTCATTCTCAAAGTTTATTTTGGATTGTGCTTCGTGATGGAGGACTTTGATCGCTTTATAGCCCAGGGAACAAAACTGGGTTATACTGATGATAGATTATTAGAGTATATAACCCAGTGTGAAGAAAGAGCACTGAGGCGAAAAGAAAGAGAACAAGAAAGAGAGTACCAGCTACAGCTGGAAATTAAGAGACTGGAATTGGACAGGGAGAAGAATGATAAAATAAGAGAGCTTGAAGAATTGGATAGAATCAGAAAACATGAACTGGAATTGATAAAACTGGAGCAGGGTGTTCGTGGACAAACAGAAGGTGAAGGACCCATGGCCCCTCCCATAAATCCCCGTACATCCCTAAACTACCTGCTTTTGATGAGCAAAGAGATGATATTGATTCTTTCTTGTTTCGATTTGAAACACATGCTGCAACATGTAACTGGCCGAAAGACAGATGGGTGCTCTATGTTGCTTCTCTTTTTCGTGGAGGTGCTCTATCATTATATCACTCGCTGTCAGCTAAACAAACCATCACCTGGGAGGATTTGAAAGCGGAGCTTTTAAAGAAATTTCAATGTACCAAAGAAGGTTTTCGCGAGAAATTTCGCTCGGTTCGACCAGATGTGACCGAATCTTTCGCAGCTTTTTTGATCCGTACTGGCCATTTATTAGACAGATGGATAGAGTTGTCTAAAATTCCGCAAAATTTTGCCGATCTCCGTGACCTTTTTCTGCAAGAGCAAATTTTGCAGAGTGTTTCCAAAGACCTTGCAATTTTTCTTCGGGAACGTTCATTCAAAAGTGCAGAAGAACTATTTCAAATTGCTGACCAGTAAAAAGGGGCGCACCCGGGAAAAATTTTTGGCTCGGAAAAGCAGATTTCAAGGTGATGCCCACGAATGCCCGGTTCCCGTTGAAAACCGAACCAAAAAAATTTTTTAAAACACGATCAGCGTAGTCGTAATATCAGCGGGGGTCGAGGTTCCTATCGTGGCTAAAAACCAGTCCGGTTTTCTCAAAATCCGTTTTTTTTCCAAAAAAACCTCAGCACGCACAACCACAGAAAAACCCCCTTTAACCCATGACAGGCGCGGGGGGGGTTCCGGGAAAAGGCACTTCTTTCGGGGGTTGCCCCAAAACAGGCAAAAAGGATGAAACAATGCTGGACTGTGGCTGTCTTTTTCCCAAACCAAAAACAACACTTCCCCTTTATGTACAAAAAGTAATGTGGCGAAACAGTCTCAGAAAAAACATCTGAAAAAGTGCTATACACGGGAACCCAAAGAATGGGCCTTTTTATTGAAAAACTGTCCCCTCAAGGGGTTTTTTCCAGGCCCTTTCCCTTAGAGAAACAGGTTGTACAACAGCGGGTTTGTTGGGGAAACTTTTGTGCAGGCAAAATCAGTACAAGGTGAGAAAAAAAAATTTTTCGCCCCTTTTTGGAGGGAAGATTGAGCTTTCCCCCCTTAGCGTGAAAATGTTGCTACCCCCCCCTACATTAGGGGGGTTTCTTTGTTAGTTTGGGGCCGGGGGGAAACCCCCATTACCTTTTCTCATTTTTGGGTAACTTGCCTGGGAAAAACTGCTTGGGTGGACATGGGGGTTTTCCTTTGGGGAACACCATGCTTTTGGGGACTACCGGGGCAAAACCCCAAAGGGAGACTCTGGCCAGGCCAACTAACCCTTTAAAAAATTACCAAAAATTTCTGGTTTGAATGTAACCCAAAAAAAAACTCAAACAGCTAAAAAATCGGGACACAAAACTTGCTTCTTTTTTTTTCGAAGTCCCCACAAGTGCAAATACAGAAAAAAACCAAAACCCCATTATTTTGTCAAAGATGATTTTTTGAATCGTTTTTTTTAAAGATGATGTGGAACTTTCATGGGGTTTGGGTTTGTACCAAAAAATTTTTGAAAACATGGTGTTAAAGACGGCTCATGATGCTGTCATGCTGGACTTTTTGGTTTGGGGAGACGAACTTTAAAGCCGTGTGTTGATTTTCTTTTTTTTGGGCCCCTGAGAAAAAAAATTTACAGAGGTCCCGGGAATCATGTGATTTTGCCAAAAACTTTACCCGGGGGAAGAGTCCCCATTCCCCCCTTTGGAAAAGGGGCCCAATCATTACAAAACCCGGTTAAGGGGTTTGAAATTTAAACCCGGGTTGGGTTTCCCCTTTAAAAACCAGAAATCCCCCATCAACATCATTTGGGTTTGACTATTTTTGGGATGTAGCCACACGATACCCAGAAGCTATCCCTCTGAAAAAGATAGACACAGTGACAGGGGCAAAAAGCTTTGGGGGGAGGGGTTTTGTGGGATGGGTTTTCCTGCGGAAATCCTCTAATTTGGGGCCCCCCCAGTTTGTGTCGAAACCATGACTGAGGTCTATCGTTTGGGGGTGTTGTTCCCTCTACCCCCTCCCCCCCACCACCCCCTTTCTAATGGCCGGTAAAAAGGGTTTTTAATGGAAACCCCAAAAGGGCCCTTTTTTTGCAAAAGGGTAGCACTTGATTGTCAAAAAGCCCGGGGAAATAGATCATTCCCCACTCTTTTTTGGGCCTACCGTGAACTCCCAAAATTTGAAAGAGGGGTTTTTTCCCTTTTTTGAATTTTTGGGTTCGGTGGGCTCCCCCCGGGGGTCCAATGCAATCCTCGCCAGAACGGGTCAAAAACCAGCCCCAAGCCCTGAGGATGACAAACTTTTTTTTTGTTTAATGTATTTGATCTAAAAAACGGGAAATTTTTGACAAAATGTACTCTGGTTTCGGGAAAGGGGGGGGAAAGCGTCTGCCCAAAAGCAAAAAATTTGTACGCTGAAAAAAAAAAGGAAAAGGGTTTCCCCAATTTTGCCCTGGAGACCGGGGTTCCCTGGTGTTTGCAAACGACAAAGATAGTAACTTCAGGCCAAAGGGAAAGGACCAATAAGGTCGGAAAAAAACGGGGCCCCTGGTTTTAAAAGAATTGCCATGGGGGGTGATGGAAAATTTTTCCCCCCACATAAACATTTGAATTTGTATCATGTTAGACAAGAAATGGGGGCATTACGTAAATTTCCAGTGTACGGAAAAATGAACACAATTGGGTCCAATGTTTGTTTTTTTTGGATGATTTAAAGGAAAACTTCCCTGTGGAATATCTCACTGTATACCCAAACCCAGACAAAAATTTGCTGCTGAAGTGTGGTGAAATACCCCCCTTTCAGGGGTGTGGTTAAAGGAACCAACAGTAATGACTTCACTCTACCGACCGTTCCCTAAAGGGAAAAATGAAAATTTTACGGGGACTTTTCACAGGGACCAGTCATTGCAGAAGACAAAATATGTGACCTTGGGGTTTTTTTTTTTTCAGACTTTTTTTGACTTTTTTACTGACAAACCGGGAAAAACGCAACAGTGTGACCCACATCGCATTTTTTTGCCAGTGACATACCAGTCGGGGTTTTAAACCCTTTAAACCCGCCCCTTTTCCACACACGGGTTTTGTTGAGAATGAAGTAAAAACGATGTTAAACATGGGGTGATTAAACCCCACTACTTCTGCATATTGTGCCCCTTTTTGTGTTTGTCTCGAAACCAGATGGTTCTGTACGGTTTTGTATAGTTTTACAAGCATTAAAAAAATTTACTGTTTTTAAACCCCTAACCTACCCGAAAAGAAAATTGTTTGGGCATTTTCGAAAGCCCAAATTTTCCTTTTTTGAAAAAAAGACTTAACAAAGGGATATTGGCAGATTCCCCAAAAGGGTTCCATTTACAAGCACAAGAAAAGCTTTTCAGACACCTAGGGTTTTTTTCAGGGGGCGAGGAGCCCCCTTTCTTGAAAAAAGCCCCCACGGAAATTTTGGGTCCCCATGAAGAGACCGGAAAGGGTTTTTGCATTTAAAGCTGCGATCAGTTTTTTTGATGGGAAAAATTTTTATTGCGCAAGAAACGGTGTGCAATTTTTGTGTTTCCCTTTCGACAAGTTGGGGTTTCAGAAACTAACCGATTTTGGAATTTACTGCCCCCCCAAGAAAAAGTTTGCTGGAATTTCCCAAAAATTGGAATTTTTTGGGGCATTCCTTGTCGATTGGGTGTTTACAAAACCCGAACAGAAAAAGGTTGACAAATTTTTGTATTCAGGTCCCAAAAGACCAAAAGACCGGTGCGTTCCCTTTAGGTTTTTTTAAGCTATTACAAGGGGCTACAAAACCTAAAATTTGGGGATCTATCACGGCCCCCTTTTTCACGGGCTAACTAAAGAGAATGGGAAAACGGGCCCAAATTTTATGGGCGGGGGGGCTGGGCCCAAACGCCCCGCAACAATACAAACCTGCTGTCCCTCCCTTCCCAGTGTTGATTCTTTCCCGACTTGGATAAAGGGCTTTCCCTTTTGAGAACAGATCCAGCTCTTTCGGTATGGGAGCCCGCTCTTTATGCAGGGGAAAAGAGGGTTTTTAAAACTTCCAAGGGTGTTTGCAAGCAAAAAGTTTACAGACCTCAACAAGGGACCTACTGTGGGAAAAAGGAAAGCTTGGCCATTTTGTGGGAACTCTCCAAGTTCACACTTACCTGTTAGGCCAAAGCCATTCAACCCTTTCAGACGGAAACCCAGGCCTTTGACCTTTTTTTAAAGGGGTCCCAAAAAAAAAAAACGTAGACTGTTTGGGGGTGGTCAAATTTGGGAATTCAAGAGTAAAATTTTGAGGTTCGGCCCCAATTTTTGGAAAAAAACAATGTTTTTGCAGATTTTTTTATCTCGATCGTGATTTGGTTTATTGTTCATGAACTTTTTCTGTTTTTTTTTTTTTAAATTCCCGGTGAATGGATGTAGAATTTTAAATTTAGTGGTTTAAAAATTTTTTTTTGAAGGGACAAAGTAAGTGATTTAATTAACAATTTTAAAAAGTACTTGACAGTGTACTTTAATGAAATGTACTCGACGTGTACTTGAATTTAAGTTTTTGGCCCTTTTTTTATTTTTGGAAAGCCCGGAAAAAGCAATTTTTTTTTTTCCCGAGTAATTTTCACCAAAGGAGGTGGGGAAGGTGTTGGGTGGAGCATTGATTTTTGAAAACGTCTGGGTCTGACATGTATGAAAATGGGGGTTTTAATAAACCCTCAATTTGGGTTGCCCTTTTTAAAAGAGCCAGCGCTTGGGTAAAAATTTGGGTTTTTCCCTTTTGTTTCTTGGGGGGATTATAGAAGATTTGGGTTTTTATGAATTTGACAATGTTGATATGAAAGTTTTCTTATAAAAGAACAATTTTTTTAGACAATGAAGGTAATTTGTCTCCTTTAAAAAATTTTTATGGACAAAGGGTTTTTCCCCCCGGTGGGGGGTTTTCAGGAAAGCCCCTCTGGAGATATTAAAAGAAAAATTTTCCGGGTATATTTTGTCACGGGTAGAAAAATTTAAACCCCTTAAAAACCGTGTTTTGGGGCAAGGGCAATTGTTTTGGAAGTGGGGGTGATGTTTTGAGCACTCCCAAATTTTTGACTGTCTCCCTTTTTTTCCCGGGGGGACGGGGAAGAAGACAGCCTGGAGAGCGGATGGGGGTTTTCCGTTATTAGGCCCGGGTTGGTAGCGGGGTAATAGGGGACAGGTCAGGGAAAAATCGTACTCCCCCCCATGTAATTTTTTAAATATAGCACCCAAATGCTAGTGTAACTAGTTTTCTAAAGGGTTTCGAAAAATTCCCCGGCGCTCGGTTTCCCGGGGAAGACTCCCCAACGTATCCCCCCGTCACTTTGGGTTTGTGAGCCAGACTGAGGAAGGGCCCCCGAACGTGTTTTCCCGTCACTTTTGGGTCTTGTGAGCCCGACTGAGGAAGGGCCCCGAACGTTCCCCCCCGTCACTTTGGGTTTTGACAAGACTGAGGGAAGGGGCTTTTTCCCCAACTGTTTCCCCGTCAAAGCAGGAAAGGGGGTTTTTTTCCGGGTCGTTGAATGGAGGCGAGACGCCCAAAAAAAAAATCCCAGTAAAGGAGGGAAAAAATTTTGAGCTTTGTTTAAGTGCTCAATGTGCCATCGATATTTGTAAATAGTAAAGGAAGGAGGGATTACCCGAATTCATGTGTATTTATCTGTTGCCGCCCTTTAGAGACGAGTTTAGGGGATTGGGGTGAACGGGGACAATGTGGGGACCCCGGGGAGACGGAGAAGACAGCCTGGAAGAGACAGTGTGGGACTCCCGAACGTATCCCCCTTCCCCTTTGGCTTTGGGGAGCCAAAACGAGGGAAAGGGCTCCCGAAAAGGTTTCCCTGTCACTTTGGCTCTTTGTGAGCAGACGAGGGAAGGACTCCCCCAACGTACCCCCTGGCACTTTTTGGGTTTTTTTTTTGGGAAGACCCGAGGGAAAAAAATTCCCCAACGTGTTTTCCTTTCCCTGTTTCAGGAAGGGGTTTGTTTTTTGTCTGTTGAAAAGGAGGCGAGGGACTGCAAAACAAGACCGAGTAAAGGATGGAAGAATTGGGAGCTTTGTGAAATCTTCAATGTGCCAGTCGATATTTTTTAAAATAGTAAAGGAAGGAGGGATTACTGAATTCATGTGTATGTATCTGTTGAGCGCCTTGAGAGAAGAGTGGAGTGGATGGCGTGAACGTGACAACGCCATTAAAAAAAAAATTGGAGGAGGGGTAGGGGTTACCCCTGTTCCAGTACTCGCGCCCTCAACTTAATTTTTCTACTTGCAAAGCAATTTAATCCATTTGCCCATACGAAATAACCGATCTGCCCTGCAGTTTTTAACACGGATGTAGACCTCTCTCTCTTCTCTCTCTCTCTCCTCCTCTCTCTCTCTCTCTTCTCTCTCAGTCTCTCTCTCTCTCTCATCTCTACTCTCTCTCTCTCTCTCTCACACACACACACACACAACACACACACAACACAACACACACACACACACACACGCGCGCGCGCGCGCGCGCGCGCGCACACACACACACCATCACACCAACACACACACACACACACACACCACACACCGTGCGTGCGTTAGTGCATGCGCTCGTGCGTGTGTTGTGTGTGTGTGTGTGTACTCTCACGCACACAGACACACTCTCTCTCTCTCTCTCTTCTCTCTCTCTCTCCTCTCTCTCTCTCATCTCTCTCTTCTCTCTCTCTCTCCTCTCATGACATTAGAAATGAACTGATTAAGCCGAATTCTACAGACAGCCTTCCCTATTAGATTGACCCTATTGATGTCGTCAGCTTCAACAATAGATGTTAAAAATCTTTCGTTATTTTTGTATAAGGCATTTAAAATTAGAGAAATGGCTACCTCTTAAAAGTTACAAATGATTTGTCTTAATTTGGTATACTTTGTTGCATGTCGCATACATTTGTTTCCAATGTACTATTTCCATACCCCTTCATAAGGGGCCTAGGCCTATGTGAATAAATCATCCGAATCCGAATCTCTCTCTCCTCCCCCCCCCCCCTCCTCTCCTCTCTCTCTCTCTCTCCTCTCTCTCTCCTCTCCTCTCTCTCTCTCTCTCTCTCCTCGTTCTTATTCAAACTATTATAGATGTCTGTTGTACTTTGTTTTTCAGTCCGCAGATATTTATATCTCGTTTTATTTTAACTACTGTAAATGTCTGTTGCACTGCATTTTTCAGTCCGCAAGTAATTTCCATCACGGAAGCTACAGTAGTAACAGGTAACAGCAACAACAGTAGTAGTAGTTGCAGTCGTAGTGGCACTTACATCGTTAACAAACAGTATTATCAGTAAATAAGAATTGAAAATAACCGTTCGAAAGAAGCAGTCGTCAGTTTTCCAACGGCAAGGGGTGTTTGTGGCATGCTCAAAGACGACAAACCTAAAGTCTGCCATAACACTTGGAGGTCCATATATATATATAATATATATATATATATATATATTAATATATATATATAATATATAATTGCTTCTCCTTGTACTCATATGTGTATATTGCTTCTCCTTGTACTCCCTGTAGATTTAAACTTGTGTTGCCACAGATAATTCATATGGATCAAAAGGATTCACGATAGGGGATTCATTGGAGATGAGGAGGATATGTGACGTGCTGTTGAAATCGGAACAAAGATAACGTCCAATGAATATTGCTTTTAGTAAACCCCCCCCCCCCCCCCCCCCCCCCAAAAAAAGTTTTCCTTTCCGTACTCTTCATATTTTAGCAACAGGTACTGGATTGTTTTATTTTGTTCATGGAATGATCAGGTGAGTGACAGTATTGCAAAAAAAAAAAAAAAAAAAAGCTACTTCTTGTGTACAAGTAAATGATCAGTATTGTAATTTGTGTCATACTGAGAAGGGTTGGGCAAAGAGACCTGTGTAACCTACCTATACCAAAAAACCTGCAAAGTTCCCAGTCATTATAATTTGTCAAAACAACAAAATCAAAGGAATATTCATAAACGATTATGAAACTCTTCCCGTACAACTTTCAAGTTATCCATTTCTTTGTTTGGATGGCGTGAAAGAATCAATTAAAGAAGCCTTTCGTATTCTTGTCGCGTTGAGGAATTTTCATGGTTTGGGAATGGATTATGAGGAAATTCGAGTTGTGCGGATCGGAAGTTGAACACGGGGTCTAAAGCTCCTTTGCGATTGAACTTACTTTGGGCTCTTGGTATTTTTCTAATTTTGGGCAGAAAGTTTTCATTCAAGTCTGAACTTCTTGCAGATGTAAATTTTGATTGAAACTAACATTATCAAATTAAATTGCTGCTACAGAAATGGAGCAAATGATAGCATCTTTGGGAAGGGTTACAGTGCTCATAATGCTTTACTCTGTCAAAGTTTTATCACCTATCTATTAACTTACCCAACCGGCGTAGAGTTCTTATTCGTGAACTTTAAACAGTAGTGCATAGATGTTTGTTGGATGGAAAGAGAAGCATCTTAAGGAAGAATGTATTCCTACTCGACGAGGAGAGATTTGAAATGATGCTATGTTTACAGCTGCTATGAAAATTGATCGCGGATGAGGCTGCATTTCTGTTTGAAATTGGAGCTTTTTTTGTAAGCAGAATGTATCCATATACTACAGGCCTGGAAATTTGTGATAGTGAATATATTCATTTGGCAATGAACATACAGACAAACGTCTTTGTCGTGTAAATATTCTTTGTACTGAAGACCTTACCCTGTTAGGATTCCAGCTTAGTTCTTTGGACAAAACGAATTTGATAGAATTCTGTTTCTAGCTAAGTTATATATAAAATGTATACAAATGCAAATGTAAAGGGAGTACTCCTGTTTTCTTACTGTTTGAAAAAAAATGTAATTGCATAATATGCGAGCAGTATATCCAAGGAACTATCCTTTTATGGCAGCGTGGGCCTGTGATTTACCTAATAAAATTTGTAGAAATATTTTTAACCTCTGTGGATTTATGTACTGATTTATTTAATGATCGTATCGACAATTACTATAAACAGCTGTAATTTTCTTCTGTTGTTAGCAGATACATCGTCAGCATGGATGGTACCTTAATTGTTTTCTCTTATCTTTACTCTATCACTTATCTCTCTTTCTCTCTGTCTTTCTCTCTGTCTTTTCGCTTTCGCCAAAGCGACATAACTAAACTGAAGAGCTCCTTAAAGGTCATGCAATGAGATATTCGTTTTCTATTCATAAATTCAGAACATTTGTCGGAAAGAAAATGTGCTTGCATTGTAGTAATTGGACATTCCTTTCTTTGATTGGAAGTGCGTGGAAATGTTATCAGTTGTACGAGATCTGTATTGTAATTTTGTGCAATGGAAATGAAAGAAAAACAACGATAAATCTTTGCTGTCATGCGACGAACGAACGTGAAGACAGATGTTCATCCTAACCAGATACCCGATCGCATCCATTGTTGTAAATAAATCAAGCCCCCGCCCTTTGCCGCACGCAGAGGAAATGAGCACCCCGGCACGTGCGACACGACAGAAACCACCTGCATGTATGGTTGACTTAGCTGAGAATGATGTGTCGATGAACACGATAGCGATAAGTCGCCGACCGACTTTTCGTTTAGCCGCAGAGATCGCCACCAAGTCCTCATCATGAGGGTGATCGTCTTTCCTGTTGTAACACCCCAGATTAGAAAGAGAAAGAAAGGAACAACGCAGTATTCTTTCTTTTTTTTTTTTTTTAAGCATGTTCTTCGGCAAAGCCTAAGCTACTCTTGCGTTTGAATTCTTCCAAATATCGGCTTCCTCGTACCAACCCTTTCGTTATGT
>CM031597.1:92875644-92908144 GCA_018398815.1 Conus ventricosus | reverse complement strand
GCAAGTTCCTCCGTCTGTTCGACTAACATACGTGGAATTTCGAAGAGTTTGTTTTTTTTTTTGCCTCCACTCAACCATCATCCCCTCACCCACCACACTTGAATTTTAAAGGGCGTCCGTTCAGTACAGGGTTGTTTCTCGCTATGAAAGTTCTGTTGTGATCATTTCCTCCGTCCTGTTTCTCACTTTGACATTTTCAAATTTTTCCCCCTGCTTGTCGGCGTTGTTTTTTTGTGTGTGTGTGTGTGTGTTGTTTTTTTTTCCCCCGTTTGTGGCCCAATCTTGTGTGTTTTGTTCTCGGTCTTTGCGCTTTTTTTTTTCTTTCTTTATTTCTTTTTTTATATCTTGCCGCGAGTTAGCCACTTTGTTAATGTTGACACTCAGTTTCTGTTCGTTTTGCCGTTTTGAGAATCTTGTTTTCAAAAGACCGAGATTTGTTTACTGCTTCACGTTGTATTTTTGTGGTGTTTGTTGTTTATCGTGTCCCAAATTTTAAGTCCTCCATACCCTAACGGGTCACAAGATAAATCAACTTTGAATATCTTCTCTCTCTCCCCTTTTCTCTCTCTCTCTCTCCTCTCTCTCTCTCTCTTAAAAGGTCGCAGGTTAAATCAAAATTTGAATATCTCTCTCTCTCTTCTCTCTCTCTCTCTCTCTCCTTTACTTTATTCTTGCATTTGACTGTTTTTTTCATACATTTGTCAACTGCTTTTTTTTTCTACTCGGGGATTAAAAGTCAAGGAGAATGCCTTGCGCCCTCAGCATGACCTTTTCTTATCTGCCTGCAAATGTCAACAGATTCGTTATTATGTTATAAATTCAAGTAACATAATCTCTACATAATTACGTTTTCCTTGGGGCTGTTGTTGTTTTTGTATTTAAAAAAATGACTATTCTTTTTTTAATTTGGTGACAGTCCTTGAATTATTGTCGGATGGGCTATAAGAATTAAACTGAAATTAGTTTGGTGAAATGCTGGGGTTTTATTCGTATGCAAGTCGTTGGGGTTTTAAATGTTTCAAGTTTTCAGGTCTCTCTTGAATGGGTGATTTGGTTGTTGTATCTAAAGGAAGAGTTCGGTCCCTTTCTCTGTTATGTTAAAAATCGGGAGTCCCACCCCCCCGTTCCATCACTCCTGGCTACCCCAACCTCTCCCCCCCAGCCCTCCTCCTACACACCTTACTCATCACATCACACACATATGCGCGCGCGCGCACACACACACCACACACCACACACACACACACACACACACACCACACACACAACACGCACACACACGCACACACCCCTGATACACACACACACACACACACACACCACCACACACACACACACACAGAGATACACACGCACCACACACACACACCACACCACACACACACACACACACACATATATATATATATTAAACCCCATCCTACCTACCCCACCCCCTCTCGAAAACAGGCGTGTTTGATCATGTTACTAGCAACATGGGCGTGGTATTAGTTTACGCCGTTGGAATATTCCATGAGTTCTGTTTCGTAGGCTCATAGTTTCAAAGCTTAAAGGCCAGTGTGACTTTGCCAAAACGGTGTGTATTTTGTTTAGTCTGCTCACGGAAAGTAATGAAATATTATTGATTTATTTGTAATCAACTGCGAGTTGAAAAGTAAAAAGTTAAACCAAAGAAAAGAATGGTTAGCGCGCCTCTCTCTCTCTCTCTCTCTCTTCTCTCTCTCTCTCTCTCTCTCTCTTTTCCCCTCCTTCCCTCCCACTTCTCTTTCTCTTTCTCTCCCTTGCGTGGTTAGGGCTGGGGATTTTATTTCCCAGAGTTGTTCTCCCGTTTCTCCCCAGGGACAAACACGAGTGGGATCAATGGACTTTGTGCTCTTGTCTACGCCAGACAGGAGATTAAGAGGAGTCAGGGGAGGAAATGGGTATGTTCGTGGGGGCCCAAAAGGAGATCGCTCCGTAAAAAGGCGCGGGGAACCGTCTCTGGGAGCTGGGTGATCGGGTGACAAACAAGTGGTGGTGTCGTTAGCCACCTTCCTCAGAGGCTGTAGCTAGGGGAGGGGTGAGGGACAGGAGTGAGGTGGGGGGGGGGGAGGGAATACGCTCTCACTGAGGAAGAGAGGACATCTTGGATTGGTGGTTTGAGCCTCCCCTTTTTTTTCTGTCTCTGTCTGTCTCTCTCTCTCTCTCTCTCTCTCTTCTCTCTTTTTCTCTCTCTCTTGTGAATCAAGTGGTAATGTGAGCGGAAGTCTTTTGGATGAATCATTAAACCAAAGTGATTTGAGGGATGATCTTCTGCATGAATCATTTTAAACCAGAGTCCGCACACAGCATGATGTAGCGTATGGGAAGGAACCCACGACGACAGGGGCTGACTAAGGCGAAATTGTACGAAGGTCCACTTTTGATAGGTAAGTACGCAAAAACACACACTGTCAAAACAAAAAAAATATGAAAGTACCGTACAATGGCGACACACATTTCCCATACAGAGTCATGAACAACAACAACAAATGGCGCCGTACAGGCGACGCAATATCCCCATTGAGAGTCAAAGAAGAGAGAGAAAAAAAACAGGAATGGCGCCCAACAAAAGGCTACGCACTTTCAACATAGAAAGTTAAAACAGAAGATGGCACCATACAACGGCGACGTGGTTTTCCCTGGAGAATTAAAACAATGAAAAGGTGGCACCGTATAGTGGCGGCGCGCGCTCCCATAGAGAGTCAACACGACAAAAAGGTAGCACCGTACTGTGGGGACGCCCCTCTCCCATAAAGAGTCGAAACAAAGAAAAAAGAAGATGGCACTCTGCAGGGCGACGCGCTTTTCGTTTTCGGGAGTAAAAAATATAAATAAATGAAGAAATAAAGTGGCTCCTTACAATGGCGAAGCGCAGTCCCCATAGCGAGTCAAACAAAAGTAGATGGCGCAGTACAAAGCGACCCTGTCCCCAAGAGTGAAAACAAAGAGAGTTTGGGACGTGCAATGGCAAACGCACTCCCTGTGGGGAGTCAGAACGAAAGAAGGGCACCGTACAATGGCGACGCGTTCTCCTATGGGAATCAAAAAAGAAAGGTGGCACCGTATGCAACACCGCTGTCCCGATGGAGTCAAAACAAAAAGAAGGTGGCACCGTACAGTGGCAAAACGCTCTCCTATAGAGTCAAAACAAAAAGAAGGTGGCACCGTACAATGGTGACGCGTTCTCCTGTGGAGAGTCAAAACAAGAAAAGGTGGCACCGTGCAATAGCGACGCCAATCCCCCTACAGGAGAGCCCGAATTTCACGCAGAGAAATCTGTCATGAAGTTGACCAATACATATCTACTTAATCGCCTGAGCTTGTATCTCCCGCAATCATGTTTCCAGCTTATGACACGCTTTTCAAAGCGGGGCAACAAGTTTACAACCATGAATATTTCGAATCTGTTATATAATACACATCACATGTTCATATACCCGCTGCAGCGTTCGAATTGTTAGTTTATCGCTATCAACTGGTGCGCGTGATTGCCATTGAGATTAGCTTTTCTTTTCTTTTTCTTTTTTTAACCAGCGTCTTTCGGCCTTGTATATCACGCGTTCTGCAAGCAATGTGGCCTCGAAGGGATCGATTTGGAATGAAGCTTTCGCCATGCTTACATTTCGAATGGGGTCCAGTTGTATCTGCTGATGTTCAAACAAAGCGGGTATTGTCGCGTCAATTACTGGCGCTGTTCACTGACTCACGTTGTTATTTCCTCGATACATGTCTCGCTAACTTAGAGCGGGTCGTGAAAGAAAAACGAGCATAAAACAGGTTCGAATTTGCTTAGGAAGGGAACAGAGTATTTCACACAGGAGATTCCGCAAATACAGTGTTGCAAAGCTGTTTCGGTACAAAACAGGTTTCGTGACTTCCGCGTGGCTCCGGTTCAAGTTTTCAAAACGTACCTGTGTACAGAGTTTTCTGTTTCTCCGAGTTCAAATGGGTTTCAGGGATGTCATGGATAGGACTGTGTTGTCGGAAAAGTTAGTTGGATATTCATACGAAAGGTGTTTCTTGTAGCTATAAATTGCCCCTCCCTTTCCCACTAACCGATCGTTATCTGTGTCCGTGTGTTACTTACGCGCAATGTTTCAATTATAACAAGTACAGACATTGTTGTATTGTTTAATTCAGTTCATTCAGATTTGAAGTCGACACCAAACTCAGGTGGTATTACCGACGTGACTATCGATCTCAGGAAAATGGGGGAGCCACAGTATACTGACACCGGCAAAATGAAAACATGTGGAATACTGAAAAAGACTTCTTCTTTTTTTTTGATGTTGTGGCCGGGCTTCGGGCTCCAAACCCTTATAAATGCAAACTCGGTATTCAAACCTACAGAGCTGTTCAGGCGCAAGTTCCTCCGTCTGTTCGACTAACATACGTGGAATTTCGTAAGAGTTTGTTTTTTTTTTTGCCTCCACTCAACCATCATCCCCCTCACCCACCACACTTGAATTAACGGGCGTCCGTTCAGTACAGATTGTTCTCTCGCCTACTGAAAGTTCTGTTGTGATCATTTCCTCCGTCCTGTTTCTCACTTTGACATTTTCCTATTTTCCTCCTGCTCTGTCGGCGTTGTTTTTTTGTGTGTGTGTGTTGTGTTGTTTTTTTTTCCTCCGTTTGTGGCCCAATCTTGTGTGTTTTGTTCTCGGTCTTTGCGCTTTTTTTTTTCTTTCTTTATTTCTTTTTTTAATATCTTGCCGCGAGTTAGCCACTTTGTTAATGTTGACACTCAGTTTCTGTTCGTTTTGCCGTTTTGAGAATCTTGTTTTCAACGAACCGAGATTTGTTTACTGCTTCACGTTGTATTTTTGTGGTGTTTGTTGTTTATCGTGTCCAATTTAAGTCCTCCATACCCCTAACGGGGTCACAAGATAAATCAAACTTTGAATATCTCTCTCTCTCTCTCTCTCTCTCTCTCTCTCTCTCTCTTCTCTCTCTCTAAAAAGGTCGCAGGATAAATCAAACTTTGAATCTCTCTCTCTCTCTCTCTCTCTCTCTCTCTCTCCTTTACTTTATTCTTGCATTTGACTGTTTTTTTCATACATTTGTCAACTGCTTTTTTTTTTCTTACTCGGGGATTAAAAGTCAAGGAGAATGCCTTGCGCCCTCAGCATGACCTTGTCTTATCTGCCTGCAAATGTCAACAGATTCGTTATTATGTTATAAATTCAAGTAACATAATCTCTACATAATTACGTTATCCTTGGTGCTGTTGTTGTTTTTTGTATTTAAAAAAATGACTATTCTTTTTTTAATTTGGTGACAGTCCTTGAATATTGTCGGATGGGCTATAAGAATTAAACTGAAATTAGTTTGGTGAAATGCTGTGTGTATTCGTATGCAAGTCGTCTGGGGTTTAAGTGTTTCAAGTTTTCAGGTCTCTCTTGAAGTGGGTGATTTGGTTGTATGTATCTAAAGGAAGAGTTCGGTCATTTCTCTGTTATGTTAAAAAGTCGGGAGTCCCACCACCGTACCATCACTCCTGGCTACCCCACACCTCTCCCCCTCAGCCCCTCCTCCTACACACTCTACTCATCACATCACACACATATGCGCGCGCGCGCACACACACACACACACACCACACACACACACACACCACACACACACACACAACACGCACACACACGCACACACTCACTGATACCACACACACACACACACACACACACACACACACCACACACAGAGATACACACGCAACACACACACACACAACACACACACACACACACACACACAATATATATATTATAACCCCCATCCTACCTACCCTACCCACTCTCGAAAACAGGCGTGTTTGATCATGTTACTAGCAACATGGGCGTGGTATTAGTGTACGCCGTTCGGAATATTCCATGAGTTCTGTTTCGTAGGCTCATAGTTTCCAAAGCTTAAAGGCCAGTGTGACATTCTGCCAAACGGTGTGTATTTTGTTTAGTCTGCTCACGGAAAAGTATGAAATATTATTGATTTATTTGTAATCATCTGCGAGTTGAAAAGTAACAGTTAAACCAATGAAAAGAATGGTTAGCGCGCTCTCTCTCTCTCTCTCTCTCTCTCTCTCTACTCTCTCTCTCTCTCTCTTTTTCCCCTCCTTCCCTCCCCACTCTCTCTTTCTCTTTCTCTCCTTGCGTGGTAGCGGCTGGGGATTTTATTTCCCAGAGTATGTTCTCCCAGTTTCTCCCCAGGGACAAACACGAGTGGGATCAATGAGACTTTGTGCGTCTTGTCTACGCCAGACAGGAGATTAAGAGGAGTCAGGGGAGGAAATGGGTATGATTCGTGGGGCCAAACGGAGATCGCTCCGTAAAGAGGCGCGGGGAACCGTCTCTGGGAGCTGGGTGATCGGGTGACAAAACAAGTGGTGGTGTCGTTAGCCTCCTCCTTCCTCAGAGGCTGTAGCTAGGGGAGGGGTGAGGGACAGGGTGAGGTGGGGGGGGGGGGAGGGAATAACGCTCTCACTGAGGAAGAGAGGACATCTTGGATTGGTGGTTTGAGCCTCTATTTCTTTCTGTCTCTGTCTGTCTCTCTCTCTCTCTCTCTCTCTCTCTCTCTCCTCTCTTCTCTCTCTGTGAATCAAGTGGTAATGTGAGCGGAAGTCTTTAGGATGAATCATTAAACCAAAGTGATTTGGGGATGATCTTCTGCATGAATCATTAAGCCAGAGTCCCGCACACAGCATGATGTAGCGTATGGGAAGGAACCCACGACGACAGGGGGCTGAACTAAGGCAGAAATGGTACGAAGGTCCACTTTTGATAGGTAAGTACGCAAAAACACACACTGTCAAAACAAAAAAATATGAAAGTACCGTACAATGGCGACACACATTTCCCATACAGAGTCATGAACAACAACAACAAATGGCGCCGTACAGGGCGACGCAATATCCCCATTGAGAGTCAAAAGAAGAGAGAGAAAAAAAAAAACAGGAAGTGGCGCCGAACATGGCTACGCACTTTCAACATAGAAAGTTAAAACAGAAGATGGCACCATACAACGGCGACGTGGTTTTCCCATGGAGAATTAAAACAATGAAAAGGTGGCACCGTATAGTGGCGGCGCGCGCTCCCCATAGAGAGTCAACACGACAAGAAGGTAGCACCGTACAGTGGGGACGCGCTCTCCCTATAAAGAGTCGAAACAAAGAAAAAAGAAGATGGCACTCTAGCAGGGCGATGCGCTTTTCGTATCGGGAGTAAAAAATATAAATAAATGAAGAAATAAAAGTGGCTCCTTACAATGGCGAAGCGCAGTCCCATAGCGAGTCAAAACAAAAAAGTAGATGGCGCAGTACAATAGCGACACGCTGTCCCCATAGAGAGTGAAAACAAAGAGAGTGGCACCGTGCAATGGCAAAACGCACTCCCTGTGGAGAGTCAGAACGAAAAGAAGGTGGCACCGTACAATGGCGACGCGTTCTCCTATGGAGAATCAAAAAAGAAAGGTGGCACCGTATGGCAACACGCTGTCCCGATGGAGTCAAAACAAAAAGAAGGTGGCACCGTACAGTGGCAAAACGCTCTCCATATAGAGTCAAAACAAAAAGAAGGTGGCACCGTACAATGGCTGACGCGTTCTCCTGTGGAGAGTCAAAACAAGAAAAGGTGGCACCGTGCAATAGCGACGCCCTATCCCCTACAGGAGAGCCCGAATTCACGCAGAGAAATCTGTCATGAAGTTGACCAATACATATCTACTTAATCGCCTGAGCTTGTATGTCCCGCAATCATGTTTCCAGCTTATGACACGCTTTTCAAAGCGGGGCAACAAGTTTACAACCATGAATATTTCGAATCTGTTATATAATACACATCACATGTTCATATACCCGCTGCAGCGTTCGAATTGTTAGTTTATCGCTATCAACTGGTGCGCGTGATTGTCATTGAGATTAGCTTTTCTTTTCTTTTTCTTTTTTTAACCAGCGTCTTTCGGCCTTGTATATCACGCGTTCTGCAAGCAATGTGGCCTCGAAGGGATCGATTTGGAATGAAGCTTTCGCCATGCTTACATTTCGAATGGGGTCCAGTTGTATCTACTGATGTTCAAACAAAGCGGGTATTGTCGCGTCAATTACTGGCGCTGTTCACTGACTCACGTTGTTATTTCCTCGATACATGTCTCGCTAACTTAGAGCGGGTCGTGAAAGAAAAACGAGCATAAAACAGGTTCGAATTTGCTTAGGAAGGGAACAGAGTATTTCACACAGGAGATTCCGCAAATACAGTGTTGCAAAGCTGTTTCGGTACAAAACAGGTTTCGTGACTTCCGCGTGGCTCCGGTTCAAGTTTTCAAAACGTACCTGTGTACAGAGTTTTCTGTTTGTCCGAGTTCAAATGGGTTTCAGGGATGTCATGGATAAGACTGTGTTGTCGGAAAAGTTAGTTGGATATTCATACGAAAGGTGTTTCTTGTAGCTATAAATTGCCCCTCCCTTTCCCACTAACCGATCGTTATCTGTGTCCGTGTGTTACTTACGCGCAATGTTTCAATTATAACAAGTACAGACATTGTTGTATTGTTTGATTCAGTTCATTCAGATTTGAAGTCGACACCAAACTCAGGTGGTATTACCGACGTGACTATCGATCTCAGGAAAATGGGGGAGCCACAGTATACTGACACCAGCAAAATGAAAACATGTGGAATACTGAAAAAGACTTCTTTTTTTTTTATGTTGTGGCGGGCTTCGGGCTCCAAACCCTTATGAATGCAAGCTCGGTATTCAAACCTACAGAGCTGTTCAGGCGCAAGTTCCTCCGTCTGTTCGACTAACATACGTGGAATTTCGTAAGAGTTTGTTTTTTTTTTTGCCTCCACTCAACCATCATCCCCCTCACCCACCACACTTGAATTAATGGGCGTCGTTCAGTACAGATTGTTCTCTCGCCTACTGAAAGTTCTGTTGTGATCATTTCCTCCGTCCTGTTTCTCACTTTGACATTTTCCTATTTTCCTCCTGCTCTGTCGGCGTTGTTTTTTTTTTTTTGTGTGTGTGTGTGTTTTTTTTCCTCCGTTTGTGGCCCAATCTTGTGTGTTTTGTTCTCGGTCTTTGCGCTTTTTTTTTTCTTTCTTTATTTCTTTTTTTAATATCTTGCCGCGAGTTAGCCACTTTGTTAATGTTGACACTCAGTTTCTGTTCGTTTTGCCGTTTTGAGAATCTTGTTTTCAACGAACCGAGATTTGTTTACTGCTTCACGTTGTATTTTTGTGGTGTTTGTTGTTTATCGTGTCCAATTTAAGTCCTCGATCATACCCCTAACGGGGTCACAAGATAAATCAAACTTTGAATATCTCTCTCTCTCTCTCTCTCTCTCTCTCTCTCTCTCTCTCTCTCTCTCTCTCTCTCTCTTCTTAAAAAGGTCGCAGGATAAATCAAACTTTGAATCTCTCTCTCTCTCTCTCTCTCTCTCTCTCTCTCTCTCTCTCTCTCTCTCTCTCTCTTTACTTTATTCTTGCATTTGACTTTTTTTTCATACATTTGTCAACTGCTTTTTTTTTTTCTTACTCGGGGATTAAAAGTCAAGGAGAATGCCTTGCGCCCTCAGCATGACCTTGTCTTATCTGCCTGCAAATGTCAACAGATTCGTTATTATGTTATAAATTCAAGTAACATAATCTCTACATAATTACGTTATCCTTGGTGCTGTTGTTGTTTTTTGTATTTAAAAAAATGACTATTCTTTTTTTAATTTGGTGACAGTCCTTGAATATTGTCGGATGGGCTATAAGAATTAAACTGAAATTAGTTTGGTGAAATGCTGTGTGTATTCGTATGCAAGTCGTCTGGGGTTTAAGTGTTTCAAGTTTTCAGGTCTCTCTTGAAGTGGGTGATTTGGTTGTATGTATCTAAAGGAAGAGTTCGGTCATTTCTCTGTTATGTTAAAAAGTCGGGAGTCCCACCCACCCGTACCATCACTCCTGGCTACCCCACACCTCTCCCCTCAGCCCCTCCTCCTACACACCTTACTCATCACATCACACACATATGCGCGCGCGCGCGTGCACGCACGCACGCACGCGCACACCACACACACACACACACACACACACACACACACACACACACACACACACACACACCACACACTCACTGATACCACACACACCACACACCACAACACACACACACACACACACACACACACACGACACACACACACACACACACACACACACACACACACACACACACACACACATATATATATAACCCCCATCCTACCCTACCCTACCCACTCGAAAACAGGCGTGTTTGATCATGTTACTAGCAACATGGGCGTGGTATTAGTGTACGCCGTTCGGAATATTCCATGAGTTCTGTTTCGTAGGGTCATAGTTTCCAAAGCTTAAAGGCCAGTGTGACATTCTGCCAAAACAGTGTGTATTTTGTTTAGTCTGCTCACGGAAAAGTAATGAAATATTATTGATTTATTTGTAATCATCTGCGAGTTGAAAAGTAACAGTTAAACCAATGAAAAGAATGGTTAGCGCTCTCTCTCTCTCTCTCTCTCTCTCTCTCTCTCTCTCTCTCTCTCTTCTCTCTCTCTCTCTCTCTCTCTCTCTCTCTCTCTCTCTCTCTCAAGGCCAATGTGACATTCTTCCAAAACTATTGATTCTGAACGTAGCTTTTTAGGCCTGCGCACAGAAAAAAAAAAATCCGCGTAAAAAGCTCACTGCACAAGCATTTTTTATCAATGAGTTGAAAAGAGTACAGACAGAACAGTAGATAGAAATGGTGTATGCACTTCTCTCTCTCTCTCTCTCTCTCTCTCTCGCGATGGCAATGCGATGGTGTGATAATGCCTGCAGTTAACGTTTACAAGTATTTTGGGAATATTTATCTCCACTCGTCTGAGTTTCACAGCTGTCTGTGAAGATATTGCCTGTCGAGCGAAAAGTGCATTGTTATGTATAATACAGAAGCTATATGCTCAAAACAACAATTCCTTTGAACTGTTTGCAAAACGTTTTGATACGCGGGTTAAGCCAGTTCTGTTATGCGGATCAGAAATATGAGGATTAGGCATAGCCGCTGTTTATTGTGAGTCAGTTCATTTGTTTGCTCTCAAAAAGTATTTAGGTGTAGATCTGCAAACCCCAAATGATCTAGTGTGGGTGAAACAAATAGATTTCCCATGTATGTGAATTCTACGTCAGCTGCATTCAATATTGGTTTAAGTTGTTACATATGGATGAACATGGGCTACTTCACATAGCATACAAAATGTTGTATTATTTAGATGCAAGAGGAAAAAAAGAACTGGGTATCAAATATGCGTGTTTGTTTATATAGCTAGCTGTGGTTTTGGTGATGTGTGGTTAAATCAAGGTGTGGGAAATGAAAATAACTTCATAGCAATATTTCGTCAGCGTTTGATTGACTGTAAATAGCAAACCTGGAATGGTCACATTTACACTAATGAAATGTTTACTGTGTACAGAACATTTTGTAATACCCATGACGTTAAGCAATATTTACAGGTAAATATGGATCGAAAACTAAAATGTATAATGACTAGGCTTAAACTGGGTATATTTGATTTGAATGTGCATCGTTTTAGGTATAAATCTTGTAATGACAGCGATCTTATGTGTCCATTATGTCAGATGTCTACGGAAGACAAGATACACTTCGTTCTTTGTTTCCAAAGGTTGAAAGAAATTAGAGAAAAAAATTTGGAGCCTAAATATTTTCGAGAACCCTGTTCATTTAAGTTTACTAATGGCATGTACTAAACGTGATGTTATACGCAATTTTTCATTGCTTTTGTGTAAGGCTTTTAAGTATGAAGAAATAGCTAATTCATAGTACTGCATAGGATTGCCGTGGTCGTTGCTAATGTACTTGTTTTTGAATTGATATGATGAAGCATTATGTATTGTACATTTACCCCTTCATGAGGGGCTAAGGCCTACATGAATAAACTGTCATTCGTTCTCTCTCTCTCTCTCTCTCTCTCTCTCTCTCTCTCTCTCTCTCTCTTTCTCCTCTCTCTCTCTCTCTCTCTCTCTCTCTCTCTCTCTCTCTCTCTGAATTAGTGTATGCTTAGATTAATAGGAATCCAATGTATACAAACTCCTCAGTTTGATTAGTTAACGATTGGTTGAAATTACTGAAAGTGGATGGTGATTGAGTGCTGCGAAAATCTTATGACAAGCTGCATAATTTAGAACTAAGAGGTGAAATTCACTTGGTGAGCAGTATACGTATGTCTTTATGAACTTTGGTTTGGTCATGCATGACATCATCAGGGGTAGGTAGTTACAAGGTTGATGTACACAGAGGTTTTGCTTTATTGAAGAATTCACTGTGCTCGGTGTATACAGACATCTAAGAATTATTCTGACCAAATTCAGATTTGGTCCTTCAAAATTAGGAAGCACAGACATTGTTAGAAAAACGCCTATCACTATTACGTCCATTATGTGAAATATCCATTGAGAATAAAGTATTCCCCAGTGAGCGATCTCGGGTGTAAAACTAATCTCAAAGAAATACCTAGGCCTGGATAGGTATCTGATTTTGGTTGCTCATGGCTTCGAATAAAAACGAGCAGTTCGTGTTTTGACTCTGTATTTACGTAAAGCCTTTTCGCTTATGAAAGACAACTATGGAGTAAGTATGTCCGTTGCTGAGAAGTTCTGAAAAGACATGTTGATGAGTGCCGTCACAACATGGAATAAAAGCAGTATAAATTAAATAAAAAATAAATAAATAAATAAGATAAATAAGTATATGAACGAATAAAGGAAGAATGAATAAATAAATAAATAAGATGTGAAAGGAGAAAGGAAGAAAATTGTTATTTCCCTTAGTTTGTCAGGGGCTGTGGCCTTTGTGTAAACAATCTTTATCTGAATTTCTGTCCTCGTCAGCCCGAACTCCTTTCCTGCACCACCCCACCTCACCCCCACCCACCCCCTCACCCCCGCCTCTCTTTTTCTCCCCTTTTCTTTCTCTCTCTCTCTCATCTCTCTCTCTCTCTCTCTCTCTCTCTCTCTCTTCTCTCTCTCTCTCTCTCCCCAGGCATCCATCCCCCACTCCCTCCTCCTCCTTCATCTCCCGCATCATGTGCCAGAACTGTCCGCCAGACTGTGAGGTGGCTGGGGAAGAAGGGAGACAGGGAGGGACAGCAGCATGTTGTCCTCAGGGTAAAACACCTAGGGCATGACAGTTGGAGGAAATCAGTGGTGTTTGTTCACAGCCTGTGCAACCGTGTGTCCTTTCCGCGCCATTTCACACCGCTGTCTTTGTGCCTTCATTCATTCGCTGTTTGACAAACAAGCCGGGACAACCGTGGACCGTGAAATTGCATCAACCTCTCCTTTACTGTGTCTCTGGGAGCCACGTCTCTCTCTCTCTCTCTCTCTCTCTCTCTCTCTCTCTTCACTTACCTTCTCCACCTCCTATGCCACAACCTAACTCGCTCCCACTTTGCCCCTCCCCCGCTCCTCCCTCCCTCCCTCCCTCCTTCTCTCTTTCCACCCCCCTCCCTCTCTCTCCCCACCCCCCCCCCCCCCCCCCCCCCCCAAGCCCATGCACTCTCTTTCACTTCTCTCTTGTTTGCTTGTATGTTTGCTCTTTCAGATTAACACCAAGTCAAAGCATTTGACTAGTCACGAATGCAAGTCACGACGTTGTGTTTGCTTTTCTTTGTGTCTTAAATGTGGCTTAAAAAAATTGGAGGTCTGTTAATGTTTTGTAATCTGTCTGTTCGTTGTGTGTGCGCCGCGCTCGACTCTACATTTGCATTTTTTTCCAGCGGGAACATGCCTATCACAACCACTTGGAAGAACAGTAAAAGTTAATAAAACTGCATCCTCTGCATAAATGTCATAGAGAATCGTATGTCTGTGATTATCGCTTTCAGCAATCTTTGAAACATTACAAGTTGACACTTTCCTACATATTGTTAGCAGTAACAGTAATTGATTAATACACAACATTGATACATTAATTTCATGTCAGCGTTGCAACAAACATTAATTCCCCATCTTTCACGATCATTTAGTTGAGTGCGATTGATACTTAGTGCAGGAGCAGATATCACTGAATATTGAACAAAGATTAGCCTGATACGTAGAGAGTTGGATAGATAGATAGATAGTGTGTATGTGTGTGTTGTGTGTGTCATGACATATGTTTTTGAGGCTTTTTTGAGTGGGTGGGATGGGGTGAAACAAGCAACAACAACAACAAAAAGCCGCAAACATCAGTTGATTGAATTGTACTACCTATTTTCACTGTTGCAGATTACCAAAATTATACCAATGCACAAGAATTTGCCTTTCTGACACGTATGAAAGAAACACACTAATAAATGATTAACGGGGGAAATCTGAAACGGAGGCTTTAAATAGAATAACGTCTTGTATGACGTCGAATGGAGCTGAAGACTCACGTGTGGAATGGAAATCTGCGCTCGAAAGCGCATAGGATGAAAGACGGGTCAGTTTGAGGCAGCGGGACCTCGTAACTGTTCCGGTGGGGAATAGGTCAATTCGACTCGCTTGCAGTTCACTTCGAGTGAAACTGAAAGTAAGCGGCGGACAGCCATTTCTTCCACCCTGCAGTCGCACACACCCCAGCCCATCTCTCGTGAATCAAAATAGGCAGTCTCTCTCTCTTCTCTCTCTCTCTCTCTCTCTCTCTCTCTCTCTCTCTCTCTCTCTCTCTCTGTTGGAAACTGTTTTCTTTGTGTGCTTGATTGAAGCAGTCTTTTATCGTCCTTTTTAAAGTGAGCTTTGTTTTCATTCTGAATCTTCCATTGACCCTGCCCCGACCTCCGGCACCACTCCGGCATTGGGAACTAACGGGTAATCTGGTCCCAGGAGACAGTAGGCGCGTGCGTGGTCATTTGCATTTGTCGGAAGAGCGAGAGAAAGGTTAGTTTTTAAAACCAGTCACGGTCTCTAAAAGCTGTGGGTTTTTTTTCCACTAGTTACTCCTTTCGTACTGCATGTGTGACCATGGTATGTTTCTCTTTCACACATATAAAATGGTGAGTATGTGTATCTGTCCTGTTTCGGTTGACCGTGTATTGCGACGCGATTTGCCCAAACAGCCCGACATTCCAAACTTTTTTCTTTTTTTTTTAAACGGAACACGTTTTGAAAACCCACCGAGTTCCCCACCGTCTGTATCTCTTGTCTTTTGCTGTATCCATTTCCATGTTTCTCTGTGATGCAGAAACAGAATCAGAGATGGAGCTTTGAACCGGTTCAAGTTTAAAAAGTTTTTCGCTAAATATCCCCACCCCGTCCTTTCCTCAACCCCCACTCACTTCTGAAAAGACCCAATTGCAAAGAGACAAGAGTTCATTACTGTACCAAAACTTTAATGTTTAAAAAATCATGTATTATCCCTGAATATAAAAGACCAAATGAAAGTAGCATCAATACGCGTTCCTGCAATAAGTTACCGCTAGAAAGGCACTCTGCAGAGGGCAGAGCTCTGCCAAATATCGAACGAATCTCGGATCCACCGCTTTAAATGAATTTATGAGTGGAAACAAAATTTGTATCGCCAGGGGGAAATACCATCTGGTTCAGATTGAAAGAGGATCTACGTGCGTCTTTGATTTGAACATGACATGTTATTAAAGAGTGGGGGGGGGGGGGGGGGGGGTGGAGAAAGGAAGGAATTGTCCACATTAATATCATGCAACAATTCTGATATTCCATTGAAATACATTATTTTTAGATGATCATCACTTCATAAGAATAACTTCACAGTATTCCTGTTCACCTGAAAATTAGTATTTAAAAAAAAGGAAGATTGAAAAAAATATAATACATGAAATGAAATAAAATAAAAATCCTATTAACACAATGGAAACAGATTATAGATTCTCTGTTTGATCCAGGTTCGCACAAACAAAACGTTAACTGACTCGTCTCAAGGCTGTTTTTCAGTTTTTCTGCCAGATTTCCTTAAAATGGGTTCAGCGCGATGGTGACCTGACCTTTTTAATAATCGCACTGAACTGTCCTTTGTTTGATCCAGGTCCGCATCAAACTAAAAGGGGGTCATCTTCGGACCACGTTCAGGTTTTTGAGCAGTTCTATGCAATGTAATTCTGCTGACGCACAAACACATTCCATCTCTTTGATTGTACATTCATCTGTGTTCTGAAAATGCAAAGTCCTCTTTTTAGAGAGAGAGAGAGAGGGGGGGGGGGGCGGGGATCGAGTGAGTGTATCCTCAAAGTTTTTTTATTTTTTAAGTTCACCTCCGAGGCCATCTCAGGTAATCCCCACACCCAACCCCCGCGTCCGCTTCCTTCTCCACGCAAAAAAGAACTTAAAAAATGAAATCAGTGCATTAGTCCCCTTTCTTGTTTCCAGGGCTCTTCGTTTCGGCACGATGGCTCCCATTGTTTTCACACTGCGCACCGCGCGAGTCGCGGCGAAATCCGATCGAACTGCGCAGGCTCCACAAAGAAGCGCGTTATTTCTCTTTCCGGTGTTTGGGGGGGGGGGGGGGGGGGGGTAATGTCACCGAAGACTCTTTCCTCCGTACATCTCTCTCTCTCTCTCTCTCTCTCTCTCTCTCTCCTCTCAATTTTTCCCCCCTCGAAAATACGCTGGACGTGAGGGACTTGGAACAAATCCGTGTGTGTGTGTGTGTGTGTGTGTGTGTGTGTGTGTGTGTGTGTGTGAGAGACAGACAGACAGACAGACAGACAGAGAAAGAGAGAGAGAGAATATGGATATTTGATTATTTATTTGCTGACCGAGTTCTAACAGCAAGGTGTAAATCGTTCTTTAGCCGTCAAAGGTCTGGAGAAGACGATAACAGTGGAACGTCTCCATACTATCAGTCCATAATGATGGCATACGTGAACATCATATAACTTCCCATTATGAAAGCATATGTTAACGTCATGGAACGGCCCATTATGAAGGCATACATGAACGTCATGAACGGCCCATTATGAAGGCATACATGAACATCATACAACGGCCCATTATGAAGGCATACGTGAACATCATATAACGGGCCATTATGAAAGGCCGATGAGAACATTGTATAACAGCCCATTGTGAAGGTACATGTGAACATGTAACGACTCATGATGAAGGCATACGTGAATATATAACGGCCCATTTCAAGGTTTCAAGGCACTTGCGAATGTCACGTTATGGCACATTCTGGAAGCGTATGTGAACAGCGTATGATAACATGATGACATGTGAAAACCTTTCACGAGCACCTGTCGTATAAAAGCAAAGCTGGCTTTTTTTAACATAACCAGTTAGAGAGAGACTTCAGACTTCAGATTTTTATTCAGTAAGGCTATTCATTGGCCCATTATTGAGAGAGAGAGAGAGAGAGAGAGAGAGAGAGATGATGTAGACAAAGCGTTTTCAATGTGCCGGGAGCAATAATTGTATTTACAAAAGTATGCTAACGTCAGATCGATATACAACTCTTGGTAAATCGACAAAGTCTTGTCTGCTCAAAAGAAAGAAGAAACAGAATCCGTTGACGTGAAAAGATGTTGAAGAAAGTCAGTCTGCCTCAGTCATGCTAAAGAGGCGTGATTTCTCTTAGGCGTAACGACATACTCTTTATTTGGTGAATGCCAAATAAAAAAGATTTTGTTGAAGTTTGCAAAATTCGTCGCGAGATATCTTCTTGCAGACTCGGTAAAGGGTTAAATTTCAGTGACAGTTGTAAATTCAAGGTGTTTGGGTTTTGTTTGTTTGTTTTTGTTTTTCTTCTTTTTTTTTTCTTTGTTGTTGTTGTTTGGTTTGGTTTGGTTGTGTGTTTTTTTTTAAAGATATGTAACTGCAGAGAGTTACTGTTATATTGCATTGTCTCGCTTGTTGTTTACTGTTGCGATTGTTTGCCGTTTTCTCTCCCTTGCGGTTGTTGTTTTTTTTTAATCAATCCGTGTACTGCCATGGGTGGTGTGGTTTTGTTTTGTTTTGCTTGTTCGTTTGTTTTGTCAAGTTTTAATGATGTGTGTGTGTGTGTGTGTGTGTGTGTGTGATGTGTGTGTGTGTGTGTGTGTGTGTGTGTGTGTTGTTGTTGTTGTCTGTGTGTGTGTGTGTGTGTGTGTGTGTGTGTGTGTGTGTGTGTTGTGTGTGTTGTGTGTGTGTGTGTGTGGTGGTGGTGGTGGTGTGTGTGTGTGTGTGTGTGTGTGGTGTGTGTGTTTAATGAATTCAAGAAAAAAATTCTTTTCTGTTTTGTTGTTAATCTTTCTTTGTCACTTTGTGTTCTTTCTTATGGGTGGTTTTGATTACAGATGACATTATTTTCGCCTTTTTATGAATGGAAAAGATCCATGGTGACGCGTCCCGGGGGGGGGGGGGGGGGGGGGTGGTGGGTTGGTGTGCGTATGTATGCGTCTCCTGATTCCTATGCATACGATCCACGGAGCGGTTTTCTTGAGTGCTACACTTGCCTTTTTTTCATAGGGGAGAGACAGAGGGAGAGAGAGAGAGAGATCAGTTTTGTAGCCCTCTTTTTCTTTCCTTTTTTCTGCGTTTTTTCCCACCAGTTCAAAGACAGTAATGACACTATTGATACAGAACAACTTGTCAGATTTATCTAATATAAACGACCCAGTCAGACATGTTCGTATGATGTGTGTATCTAGGTTTTGGTTTGTTTATTTGTTGTTGCTGGTGTTTTTTTGTTTGTTTGTTTGTTTTCTTTTAATCCGCTTTCGTGGTTTCAGTGGATTCGTTGTTTGTGACCGTTTACATGTGCTCGGTTGTTTATACTTACTCTTTATTGTGTTCTGTGTGTGGATTTGTGAAGCGTGGATGTTTACATGTGTGTCTTTTCATTTGGTTACTTGGTTCTCAAGTTTGTACGGGTCATGTGCAAGTGCCCATGTCCGTGGATATATTGTTATTATTATTGTCATTGTTATCATTGTTGTTGTTATTATCATTAATATCAGCAGCAGCAGAAATATGTGTGTGTGTTTGCAAAGGATCGTACAGTTTTGTTTTTAATCCAAAACAAGGCAATTTGAGTGCGCAGAGTTGATAGTCGATCATAAATGTTTTAGGACCAAAGAAGGCAGAAAAGAAATGTACGTTTGGCGACACGCACTCGCACATGTGTGTTTGAGCTCATGTGCCTACATGTGTCAGAAGATTTGATTGCTAAGTGGCTGGCGCGTTTTTTTGTCTTGCTTGCGTGTGTGATTGTGTACATAATTATGTGAACACGCGCGTGTGTTCTCCGAGAGAGAGGGAGAGAGAGACAGAGAGAGAGAGAGAGCGTGTGTGTTTGTGAGTGTGTGCGTGTGTGTTCGCGCCCGTGCGTGCGTGAGTGAGTGTGTGCACGTTCTCATGTAGATGTGTGTGTGTGTGTGTGTGTGTGTGTGTGTGTGTGTGTGTGTGTGTGTGTGTGTGTGCGTGCGTGTGCGTGTGTGTGTGTGTGCGTGTGTGTGTGTGTCAGCCGTATTGAAGAACTAGGAATTTGTTATTTCACGTGTTGATGGGTGCTGACATTTGCATGGTACCAGGAACACACATTTTACAACATCGTCCTTGAATGGAAAACTGTTCTGAGGTGGTCTACATGACATGACAGCGCAGTTTTTCACGGAAGTTTGCTTATTTGATTTGACCAATCGACACGTAAATTTGGGGAAAACTGATTTTTAGGTTGGTCGTTTTAGTTTCGGGAATAAACTTTCGCCGTTAGTATTCTGTTGAATTGGAAGTTGTTGTTGTTTTAATGGTTACCTGATTTAAACACCACTTTCTACGCTAGGATGGATCTGCGGTCTGGATAGGGGATATAAACAATTCGAATTGAAATTCTAGGCTGCAGACCGTGAACTTGCACGATTCGAATAGCATCAGTCAAGTTTCTTGTTGTTTTGTTTGTGTATTTTGTTTTCTTCAACCGACTCGTATCGACAGATGGGGAGTCTCTCTGCTTAGCATTTGCACAGGTTGACACACAAACTGTCGACTTTTCCCTTTTATATTTTATTCTTTTTTCAATCATCCCCTCCGCCCTACATTGCCCTGTCTGATGACTCCATTTTCATGGTTAACTTGTAACGACCTGAAAATCTATGCCTATTGACAGCGTTTCCGTGCCAAGAGCTTGGATTTGCATACACGCGCGTAACCCACGCACTTTCGTACACACGCAAGCATCGATATGTATGTCTACGCACGGACGCATGCGCGCACGCCAGAACTTGCGCACGCATTTTTGCCCACACGCGTCACCCATAAGACACACACGCTTGTTCATACGCCAGGTTTTAGATTCACTCGGGCTCTTCTTTTTTTTTTGGTCTTTTTTCTAACGTACAAAATGCACTGAAACTCAAGCCAGCAAAGCAGCGTTCACACACACGTACACATTCTCTCTCTCTCTCTCTCTCTCTCTCTCTCTCTCTCTCTCTCTCTCTCTCTCTCTGTGACACACACACAGCGTGTGCACACGCGCGATCACACACACACACACACACACACACACACACACACACACACAGGTACTCTCTCTCTCTCTCTCTCTCTCTCTCTCTCTCTCTCTCTCTCTCTCTCTCTTCTCCGGCCACCACGTAAGCTACACGCACACACGCTCGTACACACGCGTACAGAGGGAGAGGGAATATAAAAGAGGCTGATTAACAGTTTAAGTGTGTGTGTGTTTATACCCATGATTCTCCACATCCAAAGGAAAACAAAGAAAGGAAACATAAACCACATGCCATGCTCCCAGTCAAACGTAATTCGATCTGGTATACAGTATTACTTTGGCCCTTCTGTGATTGTGCGCATGCGCTCGGACGCACGCATGAACGCACACACACACACACACCACACACACACACCTCGCTCCTACGTTACACACACAAGCGCGCGCGCGCGCGGCACACACACAAAGGCAGTCAATGACGGTTCGGGGGAAGGAGGGGGGGCAGAGAAGGGAGTTGGTGGGTGGAGGTGCAGGATAGGCGGGAAGAGCTTAGCTAGTTAATGTATGATCATATGACGACGCTGTGTGCCCCTCCCTTGAACCGTACCATCCCTCTCCCCCACCCCACCCCTTCTGCCCCCCCCCCCCTCCCCCCTCCTTCTCATCTCCGCCCTCTTTCCCTCATCCCTTCCGTACCCACTCTCGCATGGTTTTAATTTACCGGATTGTTATTGATTTTGAAGCCGTTGCCACGGTTCAGGGAGACGCTGTTTGCCAGGCGAAAAACGCGACGCTTTTGTGGGAAATCGGTGTGTCGCCCGGTGTCCGGTGACGAGGACTGGTGTTCCCGCGTCAGGATGGACCCCCGAGGGCGGAAAGTCCGGTTTGGCCCTGGCTGTCCGTCTGCCCGGGTGCCCATCCGATGACCTGAGGACGCTGTCTTATTTTGGTCTCAGGATTGTGCCAGTTATTACTGTCATCAGCAGTAGTCGTAGGAGTAGCAGGAGTATAATTATTCTATTATTGTTCTTATTACTATTACTATTATTATTGTTGCCATCATCATTATCATAAACTTTATTTTACTAATGATACCTTCATTATCGATGTTTGAAATATCTTCATTATCAGTATCAGAAATGATCAATGGCAGAAAATTGAAGTGGTAGTCACAGCAGTAGTTGCTGCAACAGTAGCAGTGGCAGCAGCTGCAGTAGTAGTATAGAGACGGCAACGGGAGCCGTAGTGCGTGTAAACGCAGCAGCAGCAGCAGCAGCAATAGTAGCAGGCGTGAGAATTCTTCGTTGCTTTCCTGAAATCCGTTTTGTTTTGTTTTGTTTTGTTTTGTTTTTGGGTGTGTGTTTTTTAGATTAAATTTATTTAACCTGAAATCACTGTTTTTCTACTTCCAGGCGATTTTTTTCTGCGGAAAAAAAAAGTTGAAACTACTGACAGGCAGGTGCTTATTTAGCTCTTATCCCTATGACGTGGTGAACAGACTTTTTTTTTATTTTAACAAAGTTACAAAGATTATATCCTGTGCGTTTTGCTGACTGCACACATTCTGTGAATTGAGAACGATTCATGTTGTCAGTAGACAGACTTGAAAATGACTTTGTTTTCGAGTGTTTCCAAGCCCTTCATTCACACGGCAGAAGGCCTCACGATACATGAAATATCCTGTAGTTTTTAAAGAAAGTTCTGGGGGAGCGTACCTACCCTAACCTCCGTAGAATTTCCTGTTTCCTCACCTGTTCCCACCCCATGAATGTAATGATAGAAGCAGCAACAGTAGTAATAGTTTCTCTCGGTGCGCTGCCGTGTTCGTGGTGATAGATAAAACAGGTCGGTGGGTAACTATATTCAGGGTGGGGAAAAAAATGTATTGTCATTACTCTTGAGCCAACAGAGTTAAAGGGGTGGTAAGGGAAGGCTTTACACAGCCTCTGTAAAATAATCAGTTTCTTGCCCCCAGGATTAAACTTCATCTAATTGCCACCAATTACCTGGCCATTGTTGTTGTTTTTTCAATGGGGTTAAGATGAGTCACGACTGTCAACTACACATGCGGGCAAATACGGGTACTTAAGGTGCGCGCGGATGGGCACCTGTTTGGCGAAGATGCACGCCATTCAGAGTAAGATCTAGAACATTTTGAGTCGACCGGCCGACCACGTGGACCGTTTCATAGTGTCTGTTTGTTATATGTTTGTTTTGTGCGCTTTTTCTATTACCTCCAAACACTGAAAACTTATTCAGTAACAGTCAGAAATGGAATACCGACAACTTTTTGTTTGTTTTGTGAGTGTGTGTGTGTGGGGGGGGGGGGGGGGGGGTATTTTGATTTTGTTTTGTTTTGTTTTGTCTCCGGCGACGGGGTCAGAAGAACCTACACACTTTTCCGAGGTTACTGAACACCATTCGGTTATGATTCAGCATCAGTGCCGTGTCTCGGTTGGTGGGTTACTCTTGACGACCTGATGTGGATTGGTTCTTGTGAATGGCTGGTGTTCTCCATGATGAATGTTGGTGTGTAGGACCGAGCGGCATTGAAGTAATGCTACTCAAAGAGTACGAAAGATGTGACAGGGAAAGAACAATTCTTTCCAGCTCTTCGGAGCCGAAAGAAAGGTGGAATATTCGATCTGAGGCTCTTGCTGTGAGAGAAGGCAGCGGAAACATTCCCACTGAGAATTGGGAACTAATTAAATGAAGAGCTGTCTTTGAGACAAAGGCAGAAAGAGAGAGAGGGACACACACACACACACACACACACACACACACACACACACACACACACACACAAGCAGGCGCGCGCGCGCGCACTCACTCACGCACGCAAACACCACACGGAGAGAGGGAGAACAAATAAGAAATTCGTGCTCTCTTTCTCTCTCTCTCTCACTTCCCAATACCACTCCATCTCTCTCTCTCTCTCTCTCTCTCTCTCAATTCGTCGTTGATATAATTGCACACGACATGCGCGTCTTCAATGCAGCTAACAGCCCCCTCGCAAATTCAACGTGTGTGTGTGTGTGTGTGTGTGTTTGCGTGGTGTGTGTGTGTTGTTTGTGTGTGTGTGTGTGTGTGTGTGGTGCGGTGCGTGCGTGCGTGCGTGTTTCCTGTTGATGCTGTAATTTTCACCCTCTAAGAGAAGCCTTAAAACACACCAAGCTGTCAGTCCTCTTCCTTCGGGAAACGAAAACCACCCGAGTCTTGAGACTTCAGGCTGCGCATGCTAATCCCACCCCATCCAGTTGTTGTTCACGTCGTTATGCTTGTTGTTGTTGTGTTGTTATTGTTGTCTTTTAATGCACGGGGTTGGGAAGCGAGTATGTGTGTGTTGCGTACAAGCGCGCACGCGCGGTTTTGTTTGTTTGTTTGTTTTTTGTTGTTGTTGGTTTTTTTCTCCATGTTCTAGGATAATTTGAACCGGAAACGTCGTGTGGCACTATTAGGTTGACCCAATTACCGTCTTCTGACGTAAATCGCTATTGGCCTTAATTGCGGACAAAATTCACCTCAAGTTTCACTGTAGTAGCATCCCCGAGTTCGCTATCTGCTGGGATAAAAACACCACACACTGAACATGGCAGGTCGTTAGTGAGACATCTCTTAGCCCGATCCGTTAAGGAGGAGGAAAAAATAAGAAAGAAAGAAAGAAGAAAGAAAGAAGGAAAAGGACCAGCTGCCGTAGCGAAGTGGTTAGTGTCACGGACTCCCGGCTGGGAGGTCTTAGGTTCGATTCCTATCAGAGAATGTGGGGTTTTCTGCCCAAACGGCTTCTACCCAGAGTTGAGTTTGCTGCGGGCTCAGTTGGGAAGACTGGGACCACACAGTCGAGTTTCATCCACTTAATGGATACGTTTGTGAGAGTGTTGCTCAAATTTTCTGACCAGCACTGCAGGTGTGTGCATCTCTCGGACCTAGTTGACGCCGGGATATATTTTGAAAGTAAGTGTAGAGTGCAGCCCTGTCATACAGTCTCAGACCGGAATGGAAACCCGTAGCATCATCTTCATCTCTATTCTCATCTCATTTACAACAAAAAAAAGAATGAAAATAAAAATAATTCTGTTGCCCTTCTTGCCCTGCTCTCATGGTGACCTCAGTTTCGATGTCCTCTCCGTCTCTGTGGCCTTGGTTTGATTCCGACAGGGCACCGGTATCGGCGAATCCATAACTGATAAGGGCCGTCGTTGGACGGAGTGGTGACGCCCCCAGGAGGGAGACCTCGCTCACCCCGGCTCCGCAACTAAGCAATTATTGTCGTTAGTAGGTGGCTTACTGGGGGGTGTCCTGCGTGTGTTGGATCAGGACAGGCGCCACTGAACACCTCCGAAGTGACTCGGTAGCAGTGCAGTGTCTCCTCCGGTGGGTTGCCTCTTGACGACCCGACGTTGACTACTCCCTGTGGATTGCCGGGGCTGCGGCAAGACGGGCCAGGCTGTTGCTGTGGACAGGACGCTCGGAATGAGTGGCGTGGATGCAATGCCACTGAGGTGGCGCATAAAATGGGATCGAAGACAACAAAAAGAGAAAAAGAAAAAAGGGGAAAAAAGAAGAAGAAAGAAAAACTGACAAAGCTATCCGTGCCTTGCCTACAGTGACGGACATTCAAATATGAAACGTATGTACATTCATAGCATATGCAGGTGTGTTATCCATGGCGCATTTTCAAGGAGTGCTGAAATGGCTTGTAATAGGCCCTCCTTTTTTTTCTTTTTCTTGTTTTAAATGCAAAAAAAGACGTGTAAGACGTAGTATGTTTTCATTGAGTGCAGAAACGACATGTAAAACATATTGCATCTTCACTGAGTGCAGAAACGGTGTGTACTATATGGTGTGATTTTATTTAAAGCACAAACGATATTTACTACCCGAATGAGAACTTCCTTTGAGGTTGCGCTGAAGGTTTTACGTAGAATTAAGCCTAAAAGAAAAGTTGTCGACGTTTTGATAATAGACCGTCTTCAGGACTGATGACATCAAATGAAAGGCGAATAGTGACGTTTAAAAATATATACGTGAGCGCACACAATACGTGTTATAAGATGTGTATTGTGTGTGTTTGCACGCGCGCGTGCGTGTGTGTGCGCGCGTACGTGCGTGCATGCGTACCTGTGTCTACATTAAAGACACCAATCAAGCTCTCAACATCTTTGACCAGTTCATCTTTCCTGACAGTCCTCATCGCTTCCTCTTAAAAAGGGGCGTGACAGCTTTGTATACTAATGTACCTCACAATAAAGGTCTTGCAGCTGTCAGTCACTTCCTCAAAATAAGTCATCTGAATGTTGATATGATCACCATTGTCCGTCTTGCAGAACTCGTACTCATGTCAAACCGTTTTGCTGAAAACCACTACCGACAAGTACGCGGAATGGCCATGGGCACCAAAACGGGGCCATCGTATGCGTACCTTTTTTGTTGGATTCGTGGTTGAAAAGATCTTTAGCACCTCCAAAGGAAAATTACCTGACCTCTTCAAACAATTCATTGATGACTGTGTAGGAGCCACATCCAGCTCAAAATCTTACCGTTTACAGTTCATAACATTTGTTTCCGATATCCACCCAGCTCTTCGTTTTGCCAGTGAGATTTCAGACACTTCTGTTTCGGTTTTGGATATCCAACTGTCCATCTCAGCTGACTCAAAACACCTGACGACTTCTGTATTCTGTCAGATCACAGATTCTCATTCTTAGCTACTGACTGTACTCATCTAGGCATCCGCGTGCTGCAAAGGACAACATTCCCATCTCCCAATGCCTACGTCTCCGACGCCTGTGCAGTGATGACCAGGACTTTGAGGCAAAGGCGATGGAAATGGCATCCTTTCTCAAGACACACTGTTACCACATGCCATTGTTCCAGGTGCTCATATTCGAGCAAACTGTCTCCCAGTCAGAAGCTTTGATGTCCAAACCTGGTGCAGATAACAAAGACCATATTTCCTTTGACCCTCATCTGCCATAATCTGTCATAGTATCTCTGTCAAAACATCCTCTTACGCGATATCAAAATTTGGCAATCTGATCCAAAGCGAAAATCTGTCTTCCCCAAACCTCCCGTCAGTGTCCTACAGGAGACAAAAACGTTCTTGACCACCTGGTACGAACCAAGTTCAGTGTAAACACCAAGTTCCAAGCCGGAAACTACCCATGCAATCAATCGGGGTGTAAAACCTGCTCCCGCATTTACAACATCCACGGCATCACTTGGTCCAAAGGGAACATTCAAAGTCCAGTCCCATTTCACCTGCCAGTCCACCAACTTGGTGTACGTACTGAGATGCAGCCTCCGCTCAGAGCTGTACGTAGGGGAGACATATCGCACTCTCAACGAACGCTTCGCAGAGCACTTCAAGGCCATCCAGTTGTCTGATCCAAAGCTAAGGAGGATCCATTTCAATGATGATTGTCACAGCCAGATCCATAACTCCGTCGCTGCTTCTGGCAAAGCCACCCCTGCAGCTCCAGAAAAAAGTTCATAAAGTTAACGATCATCTTCCGCCTTGGCACCACAGTTCCTGACGGACTCAGTTCCCACAACTGAGTTGTTAGTTTCAATCATTCCAGCTCTTAGCACACTTTTTCCTTCCCCCCCACCCTTGCCTCCTTCCTTTCCTCCTCCACCACTTCCTCCCTGTCTCTAGATGTACACGCGCGCCCATTTCCAAATCCCACCATCTTTACATTCACATCCGATCAACGTAGGCACAAAATGAAGCATTTACACCCGAAAAACACCACAGCCACCACCCAAGCATGCAAACACATACACATATAAATATGTGGACAATCCATATGGGCCTATTCTGATAGGATAACTACCCCCCCCCCCCCCTCCCCCGCCCATTCCCCCACACACACCCTCAAACAACCCTTCCAGATACAAGACTCCTTGATCACTCCCTCCCTTTCTTTTCCCTTTATCTCCAACTTCTGTTTGCTTTCTCCCGCTGTCTGCCTCTTTTTCCTTCTCCCCACTACAAACACACGCACGCATTCGCGCGCGCGCACGTACGCCAGCGCGCGCGCACGCACGCACGCACGCAAGCTCTCTCTCTCTCTCTCTCTCTCTCTCTCTCTCTCTCTCTCTCTCTCTCACACACACACACACACACACACACACACACACACTTGCACACACACACACACACACACACACACACACACGCCTCTAAACACTTATTCGTGCGCCTACGTATATTTTTTTTATACGTCATTATTTGTCTTTATTTGGTGTCATCAGTCCCGAAGACGGTGTACGACTGAACAGTCGGCAATTTTTGTTCTTTTATTTCTACGTTAACTTTTCAGTGCATCCTCCAAGAAAGTTTTTATTTGTGAAGAAAAAGATTGGCAGTCAAGAAATCATTTTTACCACGTAGCAAGTTTTCCACCGAGTGAAGAAACAGCGTGTAAATGATGGCAAATTTTCATCGAGTGTAGAAAACAGTGTGTACTACATCACTTTAACTGAGAACAGAAATGGCGTGTGATAGGCCTAACACATGGTGCATTTTCAGTGAGTGTAGGAACATCGTGTTCTGCATGGTGAATTTCAAGTGAGTACATAAACGGCGTGTAAGGACATAGTTCGCTGTAAAGACATGTTCGCTGAGTGCAGAAACGGTGTATTATGCTTGACGCATTTTCTTTGAGCGCAGAAGCACTTATAATGCATGACGCATTTTGAACACAATGCATAAATACGTGACACACTTGGAACATGATTTTCTGTATGCAGAAAAACAAGTCTCTATGGGATGCAAAGATGTGATGAAAAACGTAATTGCCTTTTTGAAGTACAGTAAATGGCCTGTTATGTATGACGCATTTCTAGTAAACTCAGAAAGAAGTGTAATACGTCATAGATTGTCCTTGAGTTTAGCGGCGCGTAATTATCAGTAAGTCCGACTTTGAAAGAAAAAAAAGTGTGTAATACCTTGCGCGTTTTCAATGCATATAAAAATGGTGTGGATTACATGACGCATTTTCATTGACCTTAAAAGGGACTCCCTAAGAATGACTGCTTCCTACCCCGCCGCCCCACCACCACCGTCCCCATTCCCTGACATGGACAGTGATTTACGAAAGACGGGAATTTTATCTGTCCTGCTGATATTGCTGTAAATAAATGATGGATTTAATGGTGCATACAAACGCGCGTCTTACTTCATCGATTTGGGTTTATCGGGCTGAGAGCAGTCTTGCTGCTTGCTGGTAGTAGCCATGGCTTTGTTCCCAACGTATTTCTTCTCACGTCTTGCTACTGACGCTGTCCTTGCAGACATCTTTTTTAATAAAGGAAATGAAGCAGACAGTAGGCCTAGATCTATCAGCGCGGAATAACGAATCGGACACACGCACGGACCTGCGTACGTGCTCGCAGGTAGGCGCGCGTGCTTACACATGTTCGCACACATTCATCTGTCTTCTCCCATTTAAAACAATTCTCGTTCACAGAAAAATTATCTGAGAGGAGCTCGGGAGCACAGGCTGTGTGTGTGTGGTGTGTGTGTGTGCGCGCGCGCGCATTTGACCTTTTTTTTTTTAACAATCTTAGGAATAGAGATAGTACAAGTAGTACTTGTTCTTCCGATCTTGTTTAGATGAAGGAATCTTTAGTTCGATCACTCAAATCGGTATCACGAAATGAACGAGAAAAAGAAGAGAATGGGGGAGATAAAATGAAGTACATTCGACCCAAATTGTAGTCGAATTATACTCACGCAAAATGAGGGTAGAGCGATGGATAAAGGAGGAACTGGGAGTCGTACATCCCACTAGGCTGTTACCATTGATGTATGTTTAATGTACTGTGTGTGTAGATTTATCATTTTGATGTACATATTGCCTTTTACAGATACAGTATTGTGCGTATCACCATGGTAATCTCAGCCTACAAACATTTCACTAATGAGACGCTCAAAGAGAGTACGCTTTATCGACAGACTGTTGTCTGGACTTACTTTATCACTTCTGTTAACTGTGGAGTTTGTTGTTTTTGTCGGTGTGTGTGTGTGTGTGCGCGCGCGCGCGCGTGCCTGCGTGTGAGTTTGCGGGAGGGCGTTATAGGTTTTGTTTTAGATTTTGGTTTTGTTTTGAACGTCCCCTGGTTGAAAGGGTCCAACAGTGAAATATTTATGCTTAAGAAAAGAAAACAAAAACATTGATGCTTGATTTCTGCTCGTAAAGACAATGAATGATACATTTAATCCTACGAATATGCTACTCTGTTCTCAGTTCGCCACTCGTTTTTGACGACTTTACATAATTTGTAGTTTAAAATTTTTATTTAAAAAGAAAGAAAGAAAGAAAGAAAGAAGATGAAGAGAAAGAAGAAAAAGAAGGAGAAAGGCTGTTGAGATAGGTAAAATATAAGCACATTGCAAAGCCAGGAGTAGTGCTGTCAGTTCAGCTTCAAATGTTGAATAACTGAATCCGGATAGAAACACTTTTCCATCCTCATAAGCGGCAATTTGACCTTCTCCAGTCATTTTTGCTGAGAGATCCATTGTAGCAACTTTTAGTACTTGATATTGTTCCTAAATAAGTGTACTCGCTAACGATGTCAAAAAACTGGGGCCGGATGTGGAGGTTTGTCATACACTTCTCTTCCAGCTTCTCCTCCTCATCCTTCTCCCTCTCTTCCTTCTTCTTTTCTTCTTCTTCTTCTTCTTCTTCTTCTTCTTCTTCTTCTTCTCCTCTCCGTTCCTGTATGTGAAATAGCCCCCCATCCACACTCTCTGTCTCTCTCTGCTGCCTCTCTCTCTCTCTCTCTCTCTCTCTCCTCTCTCTCTCTCCTCTCTCTCTCTCTCTCTCTCTCTCCTCCTCCTCCTCCTCCCTCCCTCCCTCCCTCCCTTGTACTTTTCCACCGTTATTTACACTTTCCCATCTTTTTTGTGTGCTGTTTTGTCAGCTTCTGGTAGCGGAAAGCCCCTCCCCTATACCACCCCATCCTCACCCCCACTTTTTTTCACGCCCGTGTGATACAAAATAGTACCACATGGCGGACAGTGCAGCCCGGAATTGAAATAGTTTATCGCAAATGTAATGAATGTAACTTTTTTTTCTGTTCCTTTGCTGCTTTTTTTTTTTTTTTTTTTTTTTTTTGTTTTTTTTTGTTTTGTTTTTTTTTAGGACGTGGAGTGGTCTAGAGGTTCGTAATGTTGCTTTATTGTGATGACGTCAGCTGTTGTCGACAATAACGTCGTTTGCCGTGTCGAATCTCGGACAACTCGAATCCAGCGCGTGTGTCGCCAGCGTTGCCGCATTGTGTGGTAGTCCGCTCTGGTAGCCACGTTTCTCAATAACCACTTGGGCAGGTGAAAGTAAGGAAAACTGAGGGAAGAAGGGAAGTGAGGGATAGGTCCCCCCCCCCCCCCCCCCCCCCCCCGCTCTCTCTCTCTCTCTCTCTCTCTCTCTCTTTAGCTCTCTCTCTCTCTCTCTCTCTCTCTCTCTCTCTCTCTCTCTCCTCTGTCTTTTAAGGGTGTAAACGAAATCATGAAACGAGTAACAAATGAGAAAGCAGGGGACGGGAGGAACAAGAGAGGGAATACAAGAAAAGTAGAGGAAGCTTGGGACCGTTTGGAAAAGGTAGGGACAGTAGGGAAAGGTAGGAACAATCAGAGAGAGGCAGGAAAGGTAGAAGAAGGCTGAAAAAACTTCAGGAACAATAGAGGAAAGTTGGAACAATTTTGAAAAGGTAGGAAAGATAGAAGGTACGAACATACATGGAAAGGTGGAGAAAATAAAGAGGAAGGTTGGAACAATTTCAGAGAAAGTAGAGGAAGATTCGAACAGTTTGATGAAAGTAGGAAAAATAAAGGAAAGTTTAAACGATTTGGACAAGTGGGGGAAGTAAAGGAAAATATGAACAATTGAGGAAAGACGGGGAAAGTGGAGGAACGTGTGAACAATGAGAGATAGATGGGAAAGGTAAAGGAAGGTAGAAACAATTAGGGAAAGGTGTGAAAATGAGAGGAAAATGGAAACAATTAGGGAAAGAAGGGAAAAGTAGAGAAAGGTAGGAGCAACGATGGAAACGTGGGAAAAGCAGAGGAAGGTAGGAACAGTTTATAAGGGAGGGAAAAAAGGTGGGTAAAACAGAGGAAAGAAGGAACAATTTGGAAAAGACGTACGGAAAGTAAAGGAAGATATGAACAAGTAGCAGAAGGTAGGATAGAGAAAGACGGGGTTTGGGGGAGGTAAACTACTAAAAAAAATAAATGTAAAAAGCGAGAAAAGAGAAGAATAGTAAAGAAAGAGCATAATAAGAAAATTAAGGAAAGAAATGGTGAAAGTCAGAAAAAGTAGGGAAAGGTGCCACAAAGTATGAAACCGTGAGGAAAAAACTAGGAAACAAGATGCCTGGACACGACATGAAAAAAGTAAAAGTATTAAAAACGGTTGCAAAGAACAACAAAAAACAGGTGGCTAGAAAACTTTATGGAAAGCCTAGAAGCTTAAAAAAAGCAGAAACAATAGATTAGGAAAGGGTAGCAATCAGGTACAAGATGGAAAAGAAAACTGGGAGAAGGTAATGATGAGCAGGAAAATGTCGGAAACAACGTGGAAAGCTATAAGTAGAAGAGATATAATAGAAACAGTAGGAGTAGAAACAGATATGGGAAGTAGGAAGAAGGAAAGTTGGGGGGGGGGTAGGGAAATAGAAAGGATGGGATAGAGAGAGAGAGAGGAGAGAGAGAGAGAGAGAAGAGAGGAGAGAGAGAGAGAGAGAGAGAGGAAAGAAACGTATGGAAAAAAAATAGGGAAAGGACAGACCACTTTAAAAATAGGGAAGAGATGGGAACCAGCAGGAACAGGAAGGAAACTGCAGGGGGGGGGGGGGGGGGGGGGGGGGGGGAAAGGAAGAAACAGCAAGAATTGTAAAGGAGAAAACTGAAGATAGAGAAAGGTAGGACAGTAAAGGCTAAATAGACAGTAAGTAGAAAAAAATATATGAGCGTTTAAGATGAAAAAAAATGTGTAACAAAAGAAAAAGAAAGTAGGATAACATTAGGCTAAAGTAACATCG
>CM031597.1:92834721-92875544 GCA_018398815.1 Conus ventricosus | reverse complement strand
AGCGGAAATCTCTCTCTCTCTCCTCTCTTCTCTCTCTCTCTTCTCTTCTCTCTCCTCTCTCCTCTCTCTCCTCTTCTGTATGTCGCTTTTCCTTTTTTCTTTTCTTTTTTTTTTTTTCTTTTTAAATTGTCAGAGCGCACGCGTGCTTTTCAGAAAGCGCAGGCCCTGTTAACGCCCAATTTCAGCTCCCAACCATCACCGCGCGAATCGATTGACGAGGGTCGGTCGTTCGAGGTGTGAGTGAGCACGTGCGGGCGGCGGGCGGGGTCCGTTGTCGGCAACCGTTTTGGGGCGTCAGTTTCCTGAACCGGTGGAGCGTCTGACCGTTTCAGGTGTGAGAGTGAGACTGTTAAAGACTGCTGTTGCGTACCCCCCTCCCCCATCATCATCCTCCCCCCCCCCCCCCCCCCCCCATCATCATCCTCCCTCCTCCCCCCCCCCCCCTCCCTGCCACTACCTGCCGCCTTTATCTATCCCCTTACAGTCTTACTTCGGAATCCCCAATCCCGTTCTCCACATTTCTACTTCGGTTTGTTTTGTTCGTTCGATTTAAGATAAAATCTCCATTTATATTGATATCGGTTACACTAAATGTTAGCTTTTCGCTTGCTGTCAGTCAGGTTTCTTGTGAGATATATGATTGTTTCGGCAGGGTGCGTGGCTGTTTTTCGGTCAGCCATCTACGTTCTAGTTTCAAAATTTGTCTGGACGCAAAATCATCCCAATGTTTGTCCTTCTTCTTCTTCTTCTTCTTCGTTCGCTCAGACAGGAACCCCAGATGCACTGATGAAGGTTGCCGTCCGGCGGAGGTCCTCCAGAGATCCGTAGAGTTTCTCCCTCATACTCTTCCACCCTGGCGGGTCCTCAACGTCGAGCACCATATCGAGATTCTCCAAGGTTGTCTGTAATGTGAGCGGGGATGCGTTGTGCTGCCGTTACGCCCCTGACAAGTCAGGACCAGCACATCCGACTTCGGCTCTTGCCATTTATCCCATGGCTGGGGTAAGGCTTGGAGCAGTGTCAGGGCGTGTCCACGCGCCGGTGGGCCTGCACAGAGTTCCTTCCTTTCTCGGTGGGGCCTTACTCCTCCATCTGGACTGGTCTATCCTGCGGCTTTCCTTGATTGGAGAGGCCGAGATCTAGTTTTAATATAGCGCCAGTCGTCCGCTCCCGTGCCGCGTTAGTCACAACAGAGGTTGCGTCCAACCTGCCCCATGTCCCCCTGAGGAAACACCCACATTAACGTGGCGAGAAGGTGCGACTACGGTTTTCACCCTTTCTTAATAGAAGAAAGGGATCTTCGCAGATCAATGTTTGTCCAGCTAGTTAAGTTTTATGTGTTCTCCTGAAACAATCGAATTTGATAAATGAATTCTGAACCCCTGATAATCGTGTTCGATTTTACCACCAGGATTATCAGTGTTCGGAATTCATTTCTTAAATTCGATTCAGTGGACTCAGTTGTCAGATGGAACTCTCTTTCCTTCACACACACACACACACCACACACACACTTTTTTTTAATACCCGGTTGCTGGCTCCCGTGAACCCGTGTGTGTGTGTGTTGCGTGCGTGCGTGTGTGCGCGCGCGCGTGTTGTGTGTGTGTGTTTCCGTTTTTACATGTGAAAGGGTGAAAGGCATGTGCAACAATGGAAATAATAATTCTCTCTCTCTCTCTCTCTCTCTCTCTCTCTCTCTCTCTTCTCTCCTTTTCTCTCTGCGTGACAGAATGAGCCTCCTTGGTGTGGTTTTGCGAAAGGGAAGCGGAATGAGTGACGTGGAAGTAATCCCGCTGAGAGATCATGGTGGAAGAATGAGATTCTTATTTCCTATCATTGACTGAATTGGGTGATAGGGGAGAGGAGGAGGACGATCCAGCGTGCAGAAAGAAATTTGGACAGGAAATGGTGCAGACAGTCAGACGTCAAAGACTGTAGACCTTGTTGCTCGTCACTGCTAAGTAGACAGTACAACGTCAACAACCATTAATTGTGTTGCTCGTCACTGTCCAAAAGACAGTCCAGCATCAACGATCATTAACTTTGTTGATCATTACTGCCAGGTAGATAGTCCATATCCATGACATTTATGAACCGCGTAGCTGTTCACTGCCAGGTAGGCACCTCACAGGTCAACACTGCCAAATAGATAGTCCAATATCCATGACAATTATGAACCGCGTAGGTCAACACTGCCAGGTAGATAGTCCGATATCAGTGACAATTATGAACTGCGTAGGTCAATACTTTCAGGTAGATAGTCCGATACCAAACCTCGTAGGTCAACACTGCCAGGTAGATAGTCCGATATCCATGACAATCATGAACCTCGTAGGTCAACACTGCCAGGGAGATAGTCCGATATCCATGACAATCATGAACCTCGTAGGTCAACACTGCCAGGTAGATAGTCCGATATCCATGACAATTATGAACCGCTTAGGTCAACACTGCCAGGGAGATAGTCCGATATCCCTGACAATCATGAACCTCGTAGGTCAACACTGCCAGGGAGATGTCTGATATCCATGACAATCATGAACCTCGTAGGTCAACACTGCCAGGTAGATAGTCCGATGTCCATGACAATTATGAACCTCGTAGGTCAACACTGCCAGGGAGATAGTCCGATATCCATGACAATCATGAACCTCGTAGGTCAACACTGCCAGGTAGATAGTCCGATATCCATGACAATTATGAACCTCGTAGGTCAACACTGCCAGGGAGATAGTCCGATATCCATGACAATTATGAACCTCGTAGGTCAACACTGCCAGGGAGATAGTCCGATATCCATGACAATTATGAACCTCGTAGGTCAACACTGCCATGGAGATAGTCCGATATCCATGACAATTATGAACCTCGTAGGTCAACACTGCCAGGTAGATAGTCCGATATCCATGACAATTATGAACCTCGTAGGTCAACACTGCCAGGTAGATAGTCCGATATCCATGACAATTATGAACCTCGTAGGTCAACACTGCCAGGTAGATAGTCCGATATCCATGACAATTATGAACCTCGTAGGTCAACACTGCCAGCTAGATAGTCCGATATCCTTGACAATTATGAACCTCGAAACTCTTCACTGCCATGGTAGATAGTCCAACATTCACAACCATTCAACCATGTTGCTCATTGCCAAGTCTATGGTCCGGCATCAACAATCAATCTTTTTGCCCACTGCCCAGAAAATAGTCCAGCATCAGCGACCTTGAACTTTGTTGCCTATTGCTGCCAAAGTAGATTGTCACATTGATGACTCTTGATCTTGCTGCTCAACTCTGCCAAGTAAACATTTCTGGTATCAGCGACCATTAAAGGGTTTACTTACACTTCTAAATGAATGCTTCCAGCATCAGCGACCAGTAACTATGTTGCTCATCACTGGCAAGTACATAGTCCAATAGCAACGACCATTAACCTTGTTGCTTATCATTACCAAGTAGATAGTACAGCATTAGCGACCATTAACCTTGTTGCTTATCACTGACAAGTAGATAGTCCGATAGCAACGACCATTAACCTTGTTGCTTAACACTGACAAGTAGCTAGTCCGATAACAACGACCATTAACCTTGTTGCTTAACATGACAAGTAGATAGTCCGATAGCAACGACCATTAACCTTTTGCTTATCATTGACAAGTAAATAGCCCGATAGCAACGACGGATAACCTTGTTGCTTATAACTGACAAGTAAATGTCCGATAGCAACGACCATTAAACTTGTTGCTTATCACTGACAGGTAAATAGTCCGATAGCAACTACCATTAACCTTGCTGCTTATCACTGACAAGGAGATAGTCCGATAGCGATGACCATTAACCTTGTTGCATAGATAGTCCGATAGCAACGACCATTAACCTTGTTGCTTATCATGACAAGTAAATAGTCCGATAGCAACTACATCAACCTTGTTGCCTATCACTGACAAGTAGATAGTCCGATAGCAACGACCATTAACCTTGTTGCTTATCATTGCCAAGTAGATAGTACAACATTAGCGACAATTAACCTTGTTGCTTATCACTGACAAGTAGATAGTCTGATAACAACAACCATTAACCTTGTTGCTTAACACTGACAAGTAGATAGTCCAATAGCAACGACCATTAACCTTGTTGCTTAACACTGACAAGTAGATAGTCTGATGGCAACGACCATTAACCTTGTTGCTTAACGCTGACAAGTAGATAGTCCGACAGCAACGACCATTAACCTTGTTGCTTATCATTGACAAGTAAATAGTCCGATAGCAACGACCATTAACCTTGTTGCTTATAACTGACAAGTAAATAGTCCGTAGCAACGACCATTAACCTTGTTGCTTATCATTGACAAGTAAATAGTCCGATAGCAACGACCATTAACCTTGTTGCTTATAACTGACAAGTAAATAGTCCGATAGCAACGACCATTAACCTTGTTGCTTATCACTGACAGGTAAATAGTCCAATAGCAACTACCATTAACCTTGTTGCTTATCACTGACAAGGAGATAGTCCGATAGCGACGACCATTAACCTTGTTGCATAGATAGTTCGATAGCAGCGACCATTAACCTTGTTGCTTATCACTGACAAGTAAATAGTCCGATAGCAACTACCATCAACCTTGTTGCCTATCACTGACAAGTAGATAGTCCGATAGCAATGACCATTAACCTTGTTGCTTATCACTGACAAGGAGATAGTCCGATAGCAACGACCATTAACCTTGTTGCTTATCATTGACAAGTAAATAATCCGATAGCAACGACCATTAACCTTGTTGCTTATCACTGAGAAGTAAATAGTCCGATAGCAACTACCATCAACCTTGTTGCTATCTCTGACAAGTAGATAGTCTGATAGCAACTACCATCAACCTTGTTGCGTAGATAGACCGATAGCAACAAGTGCTTAACACTGCCAGGTAGATAGTTCTACATCACGGACCATTAACCTTGTTGTTCATTACTGACAATTAAATGGGTAGTCGTTGCTGTCGAACTATCTGCTTCGTTGCTTATTACAGCTAGGTAGATTATCTGACTTCAACAAACCATCAGCCTCGTTTATCATGACTGAACTGTGTCTTTCTGGACGGCCATGTTTGTATGGCATGACGTGATGATGTTTTATTTCATTCTTCTGGTATTCTTCAGTGTCTCTTGTGTGTCTTTTCAGGTCTGGAGCAGATAGCAGCCAGTTACTCTGACAAAGAGAACTCCAGACAGCTTGCGAATCCCTACACAAGTAGGTTGTGTGTGTCAGTGTGTGGGTGTCTGTCACTGTGTGTGTGTGTGTGTGCGTGTGTGTGTGCGAGTGTGTGTGTGTGTTTTCCTCACCTGTCATGTCTTCGCAGTGGCATTACTATCATGTCTTTAAATCTGAACCCATCTCCCCCCATCCCCTCTTCTCAGTCAGATCCAGATTTATCCTGTCCAGTTTCCTCACAGTTCCTTAGCCAGGTATCAGTATCTATCTCTCTCCCCTCCTCTTCCCCACGTCCCCACCACCATACACAGCCAACACACACTCAACTCAACATGTCCAGTTCTTCTGCCAGAAGTTCACAGAACCTGTCTCTCATGCACCAGCTCATCAGTTCAGCTTCCTCAGCAGTAATTCACAGGTCCTGACTCTTATCCACAGCTGCACGCAGGTCGTCCTGTTTAGCTTCCACATCAGCAGTTGCTATCTCTGACACATCAGGTTCATCCCGCTTAGTTCCTCTGGCAACGGTCACATCCTGACTACCTTATACTTAGCACTGCCTGGCTTGTATTATTCAGTTCCTTTATCAACAGTCCATAATCATGACTCTTATGCATAGTTCTACCCAGCTCTACCAATTCCAGCTACCTCACCTGCAGGTCACAAGTCCTGACACTTACAGCTGCAGTCAGTTCATCCTGTCCAGTTCCCTCGCCAGCAGTTCACACATACACAACTAGAACCAGCTACATCATTTCCACTTCCTTCAGTATTAGTCCATAGATCCTGACTATCCATACACTGCTGTACCCAGCCATCTTGCCCAGTTCCTTACCGACAGTCCATAAATCCTGACTTTCACATACGGCCACACCTGGCTCATTCTGTCCATTTCCTTCACCAACCATTCACAGATCCTGGTTCTTTCATACAGCCACATCAGGTTCATCCCGCTTAGTTCCTCTGGCAACGGTCACGTCCTGACTACCTTATACTTAGCACTGCCTGGCTTGTATTATTCAGTTCCTTTATCAACAGTCCATACATGCCAATCCCCTTACACACAGCTACATCTGGCTGATCCAGTTCAGTTCCTTTACCAGCAGTTCACAGATTCTTACTCTCTTATGCACAGCTACACCCAACTCATCCTGTCCAGTTCCACACCAGCAGTTTAAATATCCAGTTTTTATGCAAAGTTACACTCTGCTCATCCTTTCCAGTTTCCTTACCAGCTGTTCACAGACCTTTTCTCTTATACACAGCTACACCCAGCCCATCCTGCAGTTCACAAATCCTGACTCTTTTAATGTTTTATACATACCAGCACGTGAACCATCGTGTCCAGTTCTCTCACCAGCTCTTTACAGATCCTGACTGCCCTGTACACAGATACACCCAACTCACCCTGTCCAGTCCCTTTACCAGCAAGTCCCTTTACTTCACAAATCCTGGCTCTTTTATACACAGCTATACCTGGATCATCATGTCCAGTTCTCTCACTAGCACTTCACATATCCTGATTCCTTTTTTTTTCTTTTCTTTTTTTTTCTTTTTTCTTTTGTTGTTGTTGTTACACTGAAAATGTTCCATCTCATTAACTGTACAGCCTTGATGACATAGGGGTGCACAGCAAAAAGCAAGTAACATAAACAGTAAATCCACAACAAACATGAACTAAAACAACACTACTATTCCAAGCACCAGAAGTCTGAATACAGACAGTTATCCTGATTCTTATACACAGCTACATTCAGCTCACCCTGTCTACTTCCCACAGCCAGCAGTTCACAAATCCTGGGTAGTATATTAAACACAGCTGGTGTCCAGTTTCTTTTCTAGAAGTTCACTGATCATGACTCTTCTACAGATGGCTGCACATTGTTTATCTCATCCAGTCTCTTTACCAGCAGTCTACAGATCCTGACCATTACACTCAGCTACACTTGGATGATCCTGTCCAGTTCTCTCACAAGCAGATCACAGATCTTGACACTTTTGTGTACAATTACACCCAGCTCATTTTGTATGTTTCCTTTTCCGGCAGTTCTCAGATCCTGACTGTTGTATACAGGCTACACTCAGTTTATAGTGTCAGTTCCCCTACCAGCTGTTCATGGATTCTTACTTGCACACAGCTACACCCAGCTCATCCAGTCCAGTTCCCTCACCAGCAGTGTACATAAGCTGACTCCTCCCAAGCACAGCCACAACCATATATATGAAAGCTTGAAAATCCAAGCTTCCTATCATGATGTTAACCACTTCGCCACAGCAAGTGCATGCAGGATCAGATTTCATCAATAATCTCCTCCCCATCACCCCTACTCTTACCCCATTGCCCTTCCTCCCTCCTCTTTTGTGAGAGATTGAAGTACTGTTGATGAAGCTGAATACATGTTCAAATTGAATTTCCTGTATCACCATTTGCCTGTGCTCAGAGTGGAGAAAAAACTCATACACATTTGACATTTGTATGAAAGCCTTGAACGTGTGTGTGCGTGCATGTGTGTGTGCATGCATGTGTGTGTGTGTGTGTGTATGTGCGCTAGCTCATGCCTGTGTGCAAGCATGCATGACAGTATGGGCTGTGACTAATTTATGTAAAGACATGGCAGGCGGTGTCTTCTTATCCAGCTAAAGTTTCGTATTTCTGCATCCTTTCTGATCAACACATGCGACAATGGCTTTTTTTTTCTTTGTTACTTTCTTTTTTTTTTCTTTTTCTTTTTTTTTCTTTTTTTTTTTTGTCTTTACCTGTCTGTTGAAGACTTGACTTTTTTCGCTAGCTTTCAGCCCAGCCCTCAGATTGTATTTCCAGTTTTTGCTTCTTCAGGTAACAATCCTCGTAGTCCCACAGTCATACCGCAAAGAAAGTAGCAAAAATGGTAGAATCATTAAAAAAGAAAAAAACAAGTTGTTTATGAACTTGAAACATGCGCGCTTACACACGCACACACACATATAAACTCATACACACCACACACACACACACACACAAAGTTGAAGCAGGAGTGATCAGTTGGCATTTCTGTTATTGGCAAAGGGGAAACACAATACCAGATAATCAATATGAATAACAGATTATTATCAGCTTGTTCTTTTGTATTAAGGGTGTGGCCCCTTGCCGTTTAAACTGTGGCCTTCTTTTGCCTTTTGATATTGTTCCTTTGTACAAAATCAACAAGTGAGAAGGCCAAAGTCTGGCTGCAGCAGAAGTGAGGGATGCCTGCACAGGAGAGGACTAGGGTTCCTATCTCATCAACATAATTTTGTGCGTTGCGAAACAGACTGCATTAATGTTCTCACTGAACGCTGTGCTAAGTACGCACACACATACAAACCTGTACAAATTACAGATGTGAACACACTTGCACATGAATGTGTATGTACACATATACACACACGTGCATACACACACATATGTGTACACACACACGCATGCATGCACGTTCACACACATACACACACACACACACATGCATGGACACTCGCTGGCATACATACACATACACATTTGCACTGACACTTGCACACATGTATATGCATGCACACATGCAGATGCATGCATAGATATTATGTACACACAATCACATGCAAACACATCCACATCCATGCGCGCGCGCGCACACCACACACACACACACACACACACACACACACACACCACACACACACACACACCATTGATTAATACATCGATGATCAGTGTTCGTCATTGTAAACGCATATGCAGTCACTGACTTTTTGAATTCAAAGAGTTGATGCATACACTCATTTCAATGATTGATCAAAGGAGAAAAGGGATTTGGTAGAAAGCTCTTTAGACACAAATTCTGAGTGTGTGTGTGTGTGAGAGAGAGAGAGAGAGAGAGAGAGAGGTCTGCATGTATTTGTGTGTGTTTTTGCATGTGTTTATTTGCGTGTGTGACACTGACAGTGTTGTGTATGTGTGTGTGTGTACGCGCGTGTGTGTATGCACACACAGTGTGTACATTTGTCTCTTCACATAAAGTGACATTAGATGGATTGCAGATCATGTGTCTGTGTATATGCTTTTGTTTGTTGTGTGTGTGTGTGTGTGTGTGTGTGTGTGTGGTGTGTGTGTTGTGTGTGTGCACATGCATGCATGCACAGGTGTGTGTGTATGTGGTGTGTGCAATTTCAAGGAATGAGGTGTCTGTATGTTTGTATATAAGTGTGTGTGTGTGTACACATTCATTTACTTTGCAAATGTGTGTGTGTGTGCTTACGCACATTTTCCATGCACTGTGTATGTGTTGGCCATGCACATGCAGAGAATATGTATTGTAAGTGTGTGGTGTGTGTGGTGTGTGTGTGTGTGTGTGTGTACATACATGTGGCTTTTTATTTATGAGTGAACTTGCAGTGTGTAGTTAAGTAGTGAATGTGCAGTATGTTTACATGTGGGTGTAAGTGTGTCATGCAAAGTGCATGTGTGCTGTGTGTGTGTGTGTGTGGTGTGTGTGGGTGGTGTGGTGTGTAAGTGTGTCATGCAAAGTGCATGTGTGCTGTGTGTGTATTGGGATAAGTTTGGAACAATAGTGGAACCTCTCCAAAGTCCCCTCCAGGAGTCGTTCAGAAACTGAGTCTTTAGTTTGGGGGAGACTGTCAGGGAGTACATCCAGTACAGTTAAAAGAAAAAATGTTTCAGAAAACAGATCTTTAAAGGGAGGGAACTCTGTCCAGTGATTTTTTTTTTCCCCCCATTTCATCTTTGCCGTTTCAGTGGCATTACCCCCATGCTGTTCATTCCGGCTCCCATACTCAGGCTACTCTTCCGCAGCCCACCTGCAAGCAGTCCACAGGGAGCAGTCAGTGCCAAATCATCTTGAGGCAACCCACCGGAGGAGACGCTGCACTGCTGCTGAGTCACTTTGGTGGTGTTCAGTGGCACCTGTTCCGATCTACAATATGCAGGACACCATCTACTAAACCCCCTCTAATAACATAGCTGTTGTGTCAGAGCCAGAGCGAGTGAACTTGCCCCTCCAGAGGGTGCCATCACGTCCATTCAACGACAGCCCCCATGAACATGTTGATACATGCAACGTTAACACAAACTCACCCAGGGCTCCTAAGAGGAAATTGAAACTGAAATCACCATGAGAGTAAAGCATGAAAGGCCCCAGAATTTGACTCCCCCCCCCCCCCCCCCCCCCCAATGCTCATCAGTGAAAATAAGAATGATAAAGATGATGCTGTGGAGTTCCATTTTCATGTGAGAGTGCATGACAGGATCTGTCTGGGTAGTTTTTATGGAGGTTTCTCAGCATGCTCTGTTTGTTTGAAATTTGCACAGTTTACCTTACTATTTTTAAACATGTTTTAGAAGATTGTTGAATCTTTGTGGAATTTACCATACTGTGTGCCTCAGTGGGAGTAAACAGGTTGTGTGTGTGTGTGTGTGTGTGTGTGTGTGTGTGTGTGTGTGTGTGTGTGTGTGTGTGCAGGTCTGGAAGATAGAAACCAGCTGGAGATTGGCAGGCAGACAACTGCTGCTTCTATTGTCGGGGCCAGCTGTCTGATTCTTGGTCAGTATGAAGGAGTGTGTGTCTGTTGATCTCTGATTCTTTTCATGCACAAGGAACATGCACAATCACGTGCGCATGCATGCCCCATGCAAGCACACAGTTGTGCATGCTCACAGCACACACAAATGCACATGCATTTACTCATGTACACATGTGCATACATGATAATGTTGCTTATAGCCCAGCCGACCGCAAAGGGCCACATCAGGGCTGTATGTGCATACATGAACACACACACACACACACACACACACACCACACACCACAACCACACACACACACACACACACACACACGGATGCACACTCAAGTTTGCATGCGCACACGTGCACATACACACACACACGCTCAAACACATCCCTCGGGCCCCACAATACAAATATGCGCACTTGTTATATGCACAAATACACAAACATATACCTCTCTCTCTCTCTCTCTCTCTCCCCTCTCTCTCTCTCTCTCTCTCTCTCTCTCTTTCTCTCTCTCTTTCTCTCTCTCGTCTTCTCTCTCTCTCTCTCTCTTCCTCTCTCTCTCTTCTCTCTCTGTCTCTCTCTGTGTTCAATCTCATCTTTCACTCGTCCTTCTATCTTCTCCACCCTGTTTCAGTCTTTCTCTTGTTTCTGTCTGCCACTCTCTCTCATCTCTGTTATGCCCCCTCTCTCTCTCTTTTCTCTCTCTTTCTATCTCTCTCACACTGTCTTTCTCTCTCTCCTTCCTCTCTCTTTCTCTCTGTCTCTTTCTCTTCTTGTGCACGCGCACACACACACACCACACACACACACACACACACACACACACACACACCACACACACACACACATGTATCACACATCTATTCATAGTTTATATCCCATTCTCTCTCTCCTCTCTCTCTCTCTCTCTCTCTCTCTCTACTCTCTCCCTCCCTTTCCCTGTCTCTCCTCCCTCACCCCACCCCCTCTCTACTTCCTCTCTTTTCTACTCTCCTTTCCCTCCCTCCCTCTCTTTTCTGTTGCACTCAGTTCTCTCTCAGTCGTCTCTCTCTTTCTCTCTCTCTCTCAGACACACACACATGCGCATTGCGCCGCGCGCGCACGCGAGCCACACACACACACACACACACACACACACACACACACACACACACACACACACACACACACACACACACATCTCATCACATCACACAAACACGAACATGTGCACTTGTGTATGTGCGCAAATACATAAACATACATGGCTGGCCTCTCTCTCTCTCTCTCTCTCTCTCTCTCTCCTCTCTCTCTCTCTTCTCTCTCTCTCTCTCTCCTCTCTCTCTCCTTGCATTCTTTACTCTCTTTCTCTCACTCTCTTTCAGTCTGTCTCTTTGTCTCTGTCTTTGCCACTCCTCAGTCTGTCATTCTCTCTCTCTCTCTCTCTCTCTCTCTCTCTCCTCTCTCTCTCTCTCTCTCTCTCTCTCTCTCTCTCTCTCCCTCCCTCTCTCTCCCTCTCTGTCTCTCTCTTTTTCTCACTCATGTGCAGGTGTACATACACGTATCATGTGCCTAAGCATAGACACTTATACATACCTAGTGTATCTACGCTGCCCCCCCTCTCTCTCTCCTCTCTCTCTTTCTCTCTCTCTCTCTCTCTCTCTCTCTCTCTCTCTCTCTCTCTCTCTCTCTCTCTCTCTCTATATAATATATATATATATATCTGTCTGTACCTCCTGTCTTTTCTGTTGCTCTCTCTCTCTCTCTCTCTCTCTCTCTCTCTCTCATCTCTCTCCTCTCTCTCTCTCTCTCTCTTCTCACTGGCAATTCTTTACTCACACACACTCTCTCTCTCTCTCTCTCTCTCTCTCTCTCTCTCTCTCTCTCTCTCTCTCTCTCTCTCTCTCTCTCTCTGTGTCTTTTTCTCTCACTCATGTGCAGGTGCACACACATATGTGCCTAAGCAGACACATATACATATCTAGTTTATCTACCCTGTCCCTTCCCCTCTATCTATCTGTCTATCTATCTGTCTCTCTGTACCTCTCTGTCTTTTCTGTTGCTCGCTTTCTCAGTCCCCCTCTCTCTTTTTCTGTTGCTTCTCTCTCTCTCCTCTCTGTCTTAGACCCAAACACACGCACGCACGTGCGCGCACACACACACACACACACACACACACACACACACACACACCACATATTTTCTCTCATTCTCTCGCTCTCTCTCTTATTCTCTCTTCTCTCTCTCTCTCTCTCTCTCTCTCTCTCTCTCTCTTACACACACACACACACACACACACACACACACACACACACACACACACACACACACAACACACACCATTACCACCAGAACAAAAATAGCATGTGTCCAAAACAGGAAGAAGAAAAAACCGTAAAGCTAACTAAAATGGAAACAAAGGAGGATTGGAGAAAGAGGTGTGGAAGTGTGGGGAGAACTGAAGGAGACTGCCATCCAAGGCTTGTTGATGGTCGGTAGGCCAACACAGTGCAGACATCATAGTTGTGCAGTGGTGTCCTGGGACTCTGCACCGGCTCTACCCGTACTGTCCCGTCTTTTCTTTGTCTGCATTCTTTTCATTTTCTGCCACTGTCCTGCAGATCTCTCTGAGTCTCCGTGTGTGTGTGTGTGTGTGTGTCTCTTTCTCTCTCTCTCACACACACACACACACACCATCACGCGCGCACACACACACATACACGTTCTCCGCTCCCCTCTTCCCATTCTTTCATTCTGTGCCTCTCTCTCTCTCTCTCTCTCTCTCTCTCTCTCAGCCCACTTCCACCCCACCCCCGCCCCTTTCCTCTCCGACATCATGTACACACTCTGTGCTCTCTGGTTTTCTTTCTGTGTTTGATATGCCCTCCCGTCTCCTCTTTCTCGGTTCCTCAGCAGTATTGCGCTGGGTTGCATTGTACCTGCCTACCGGTGTTTCGCCGTGACAGTGACGCAGTCTCCTCACCTGAAAACAAGTGCGTGCGCTTCCACACAGCAGGAGCAGCCTTTGTTAATTGTTCGAATCATAATGTACTTCACTGCAGCATTTGGTCCGACCCACGCATGGAAAGAAAGGGCGGGGAGGTGGGAGGGCAGGGGGTAGTGGAGGTGGGTGCTCTTCACGGATATCGATTGTCGGCTATCAGATTCTTCGCCTGATGCTTTTGCTAAGTGACAGATGTGTTAACTGATAGAGACTTTCTTCCTTCGGACGCCTGCTCCTGTGTAGATCAAGAAATGGGAGCTGCGCTGGGTTCATTGACAGAGGCTCCTCTTCTTCCACACTGCAGGCCTGGCTTTGAAACCGAGGAAAGGTGGGACTGACGTGCCGAGCATCTCACGTGAGATGTGAGACTCCATGGGTCCGTACGGGTTAGTTAGTATTCAGACGGGTGACGTTCTTCCGTTTTGGGGCGCCCGTTTGTGTCTGCATGTTTCTCAGGATAGTTTGAGGTGGAATGTGAAAATGGCCAGCCTTGTGGACCCGGAGTAAGTTTCTTTGGTGTCTCGTTCCCTCTCCCCCCCCCCCCCCCCCCCCCCCCTTTTTTTTTTTTTCCAAAACATAAAAGAGCCAGTGGCTGCGTTTAGAATTTGGGATTAAATTTGTCCTTTTTTTCATTATTGTTTTAAAAATGTTGAGAAAAGGAATGAGTGTTCTCTGCATGTATGCACTCTCAGTTTCCTTTTCTTATTTACTTTTCATTATCTTTGCCTTTTTTTTTTTACCATTTCCGTTTGACATTTGAGTTGCAGATGTTAAAAAAACCCTGAATATTCTCTGCCTGAATGTCTGTACGCCAGGTGAAAAAGACTCATCATTTTAACTTTTTAACTAAAGGCAAACTGGACAAAGTGTTTTGGCAGTATGTGTGAGGATGGTTTAGTAGATGATGTGAAGAGTGGTGCAATTGCATAGTATGATTCAGAAGATGACATTAAGTCAACTGTTATTTATGGAAATGAAATGAGGCAGGGAACAGTAAACGATAATGATTATTCAGGATGACTCAGTAGTTGATGTTAAAGTAGAGTGTGATTGAGGATTGCTCTTAATCACTGATTGGTTGATATTGAAGGAGAACTATGATTGATAATTGCACAGTTTGAGTCAAAAGTATGATTGATGATTGCTCAGTGCAAGTCAAAGGATGGTGTTAAATTGAAATGTGTTAGATGATTGCTCAGGATGATCAAATGAATGAGGAAAAGTATGATTCCTGATTGGTCAGGATGATTCAGTGGGTGGTCACAAAGGAAAGTGTGATTGATGATTGCTTTGGATGACTCGGGGGATGAAGTGGAAGAAAAGTATGGTTCATAATTGCTCAGGATGAAAGACTCTGTGGATGATGTTAAAGGAAAGTATGGTTTGATGGTTGTACAGGATCATTTGGAAGAAGTTCTACAGGATGCTAGGAACGGGAAGCTGGATTCTGACAGCTGCCGTGAGTCATCACATCTTTAACTCTCTGACCTGTTGCTGTGAATTGACATTAATTCCACTTCCTCTTTTAAACTGGCCTTTAAATTTGGTGTTCTGTTGTTGTGAACTGACCTTCAATTCAGTCATAAACTGACTTAAAGTTCCCTTTTTTTGTTGGTGTTGTTGTTTTCTTCTGCTGTCCATCTGCTGGCCCACCTCAGTGGCACTGCACCCATGCTGATCATTCCAACTCCACAGCCTGGCCCGTCCCGCTGCAGCCCCGGCACAGGCAATCCGCAGGGAGTGGTCAATGTCAAGTCATCAAGAGGCAACCCACCAGAGAAGACACTGCACTGCTGCCGAGTCACTTCGGTGGTGTTCAGTGGTGCCTCTCCTGATCCAACATGTGCAGGACACCACCTACTAAGCCCTCTACTAACAACAGTAATTGCTCAGTCATGGAGCCGGCATGAGTGAGCTCTCCATCCGGAGGGCGCCACCATGTCCATCCAATAACAGCCCCATGAATTTGCTGATACCATTGACCCTCATGGTATCAAACCAAGTCCATAGACATGGAGAGAATATCGAAACTGAGGTCACCGTGACAGCAGGGCATGAAGGGCTACAGAATTTGAGACTTTTTTATGCTGATCGATGAGAATGAGGATGATGAAGATGATGCTAAGGATTTCCATTCCTAAGATTGCATGACAGGGCTGTACTCTATGCTTACTTTTATAATACATTGCGGTGTCAACCAGGCCTGAGAGATACAGATACCAGCAGCATTGGTCAGAAAATTTGAGCAACACTCTCAGAGACGCATCCAATAAGTGGATAAAACTCAATTGTATGGACAGTCTTCACAGTTGAGCCTGTAGCAAACTCAACTCTGGATATGAGCCGGTTGGGGCAGAAACATCCCGCATGGCTTTGATGGGATTCAAACCCACAACTTCCATGCCAGGAGTCCATGATGTTGGGCTTTAAGTTCCCATTTTTGTTTACTTTAACCAATTTTTTACTTCTTCCTGTTGGAAACTGACATTAAATTCCTCTTCATATTGCAAATCGACTTTAACATTTAATTTCCTGTTTAAAACAGACCTATAGATTCTTGCCATGTTATAGTAAACTTTGGTTTCATTGTAAAGTGACCCTTAATTTTCCAAAATATGTTGTTGAAAACTGAACTTTGATTTATTGCTCAGTTGCAAACTTTCCTATAATTCCCTGTCTTTATTGTAAATTGGGTTTTTATTGATGGACACTTTGTAAATCGACCTTTAGACCCCAAATTCCCTGTCCCATAGTAAACTGATGTTTCATTTGCAATCATGTTGTAAACAGACCTTTTAATTTACTATTCAGTTGCGTACTGAGCTCTAGTTCCCTGTCAGTATTGTAAATTGGCCTTTCATTTCCTATGATGTTATAATTGACCCTTAATTTTTAGCTCTGTTTTAAACTGATGTTTTTCAGTTTTATCTTAATAGGTTCTTCTGTGGTTGGTGAATTAAAAGCACCATACTGCCAATCTCAAGTTTCATTTTAGTGTAACTGAATGCAGGCTTCAGGTTCTCCGTGAAAGAAGTTATGACATACTGATAGCATAAGCACATGCATTTATTTGTTGTATGGCATTACGTTAAACAATTATTGTGGAACCCAGTTTGTTAAAGGAACATTATTGTGGCATACAATTAAGTGTGATCTTTGCAGTTATCAAAAATAATGTTTTAGCATTTAATTAGACTAAAAGTTATTTTTGTTTTATATGATTAAACATGATCGTTAATGCATTTAAGGCAGATAATGATGCATTCAAAAATTATCTTTGTAGCATGTAATTAAGAGTGATATTTGTTGCATTTGATATACAGTAATCTTTGTGATACGTGTTTAAAATTAGTGTTTGTGGCATAAAATATAAAGTGATCTTTATTGCCTGTCAATGAAAATTATCTAAATAGATGTTCTTTTAGGTAAATGATTGACAGTGACCTATTAATAAAGGGTGGAATATCAGGATAATCTATTTTAAAAATTAATTTAAAGCAAAACTTATATTCTCGATCAGAGCTTAGCGTATGAGAATACATATTTATGGGTTTTGGTTGCTTATGAAATTCAGATTAAAAAAATAAGGACTGTGTCCTAAATCTAAAAACAACAAAAATGAAGAGAGTGAGCAACAAAAGAAAAAAAAGAAAGTAGGTGCTGAAATAAAAACAATTGCAGATGAGGCAAATAATTTAAATGAATAAAACAAAGCAAATTAAAAGAGATAATGAGGTGTCAGCAGATTAAAACAAATAAAGCTGAAGGGAAAAATTTATGGTAATATTCAAAAAGCAAAATGGTTGCTGAATGAGACAGAATTAGATTTACTTTTGTAATTTGAGGAAAGACATTTTGTAAAAAAAAGCAGGAATGCTTTGTTGAAATTGAGGGAAACTATGTCTGATAGCCAAGAAAATGGCAAAGAAATAACTTCATTTCGTATGAATAATAAAAACTTAAACTTAAAAAGACAAGGCAAGTACCCTTCAGGAAGAAATGCATTTAGAATTTGGGTAAAATGGGCCCTTTGAAAAACATTCAAGATAAGTTGAACTTAAAAAATCAAACTGTATTGAATACCCCAAATTTTCGTCTGGTTTGGACATGTTTGTTGCAATATAGAACAGGGAGTTCAAGGGACATACTTTACCAGAAGATTTTTGATTTTTTCCTTTATTCTCTATGAGGTGACGATTGTTAAGAAATAGATTTAATATTATATTTAGGAAAAATTTGTGGTTTTTTTTCCGCAAAAAATAGTATATTTTTGTTCATGACATGAAGTTTTAGATTAAAGTGAAATTGTCTATTTTTCACAAATTGTGAAAGTGATTTTCAACAAGTAAAAGTATATTTTTTTCTTTTGCTAGATTTTTTTGTCCATAGATTAAATTTAGATACTACAGTCAAAAATAGATGATGAAAATCAGACTAAGATTTGGGATTTGGTTTTATAGAAAAAGTAATAAACGTAGATAAAAGACAAATATAAATTTTGTTATGCAATGTTCCAAGTATGCAGATTTAAATTCCAGTTCTTCCCCAGAAAATACTTATATGTTAAATTGGTCCTAATGTCTGCAGATTTTTTTTTTAAATAAAAAGATTTAGACCTGAGAAAATTTGACAAAATAATGTCTGCAGATTTTTTTTTAAATAAAAAGATTTTTAAAGACCTGAGACAATTGACAAAATTTAAGAAACTCTGTTAATTTTGCATTGTAAGTTCGGTTCATTTATATTTGGGCCCTGTGGTTAACAACAAACTGCACTTGTTTACTGCAAATTTTATTGTGTTTTTGCCTGATTTTCATGTTTTATTCTTTTTAATGTATGTTCAAGAGTAACGAATGAATAGATTTTTTTTTATCTTTAAAGCATCTTTCATATGTCAGTCATTGTGATTTTAATTTGAAATCACCGGGCAGGGAAACATGAAATTAGAAAATCTCAGTCTCCAGAGATTGTTTTTGGTCGAAATTCTGTCTGGGGTCGCACAAAAGAACAAATCTCATGCTGGAGAGACAGTGAGTTTTTTTCATCATTTGGGGGGGGGGCTAGATAAAGATGATAGTGAATTTGGGGGTTAGTTTTACAATTTTGCTTGGGGGGGGGGGGGGGGGAGAAGAAAAATGTGGGTATTTGCTGAAAGGGTTTTCTTTATATGTCAGTTTGTCGATAGGGGAACTTTCATCAGCTGAGGAGGGAATGATAATTTGACCCATACAATGAGATCAATTTACAATTATCTTGAAAATTGTATGTAAAGTCGTATTTTAAGAAGATTTTATTGCGGGAGTAGACTGGAACAACAGTTCACAAATAAAATGCCAGAATTTTAAAATGTTACATGATGGAATTCCTGTTCAGTCTACCCCAAACCATGGTCAATGTTTTTTTTCAGGCACATCCTTGTTGTGCTGAGCTTCAGTCACAACCCTTAGGGGGAAAGCTCATTCACTCTAGTTTCCGGACTACAATCGTTGTCATCAGAAAGGGACTTATGTCCTGTGTATGTTGGATCAGAACGGGACAACATGAAACCCTTAGTGAGTCGGCTAGTGCAGTGTCTCCACTAATAGGTTACCTATGAAAACCCTGATATTGTTGCTCCATGTGGGACTGCCAGTGCTGGAGGCTGCAACATGACTCATCTGGTGTAGCTGTGAATTTTGTGGTAGAATGAGAGCTTGGGAGTGCTATCATGAGAAAGCACAGAAGATCAGACGCACAAAAAATATTTTACCAAAAAAAAACAAAAGGAATTAATCTTTTTGTGCAGTCCTTTGATTTCAAATCAAAATGCTTCAAAGGCATTTCCAGACTTTGCAGACTTTAAGAAATAGTCTTTTCATCAAAAAAAAAAGGTTAAATGAAAAAGCTGTAAATGGGGCTGGGGAAGAGGGGAGGGAGGGTTAGGGGAAGGGGGTATTCAAAGATTGGAAAAAATTGTTAAGAGTTTACTTTGTAAATAGGTATGGTGGGCCAGTGTATGCACCATATGTCTGTTGTGTGTGTGTGTGTGTGTGTGTGTTGTTGTTGTGTTGTTCGTTTTTGTCAAGACCTGAGAAATCACTTGTATTTCATGATCAGTGTGAGTTTCACTTTTGCAAAAACTTATTTGATTCCATTCAAGGACTAGGTACATCAGCTACTGCTAAGAAACTGATGGTTCAGAACTCTCCTATCATTGTCATCCTTGACAGATGTGCGCTCTTTGCAAGACCTGCTTCCATTCCACATCAAATCTACACTCACAGCATAGGCAGAGAACTAATGGCCGAGCTTGGATCAAAGGTCAGCCACACCCCTCCACGTCGAGCGTGTTGCAGCAACACAAGTGTCGACCATTGGCTCAATTATACTGCAGCAGATGTTGAGAGAGCTGATGCTGTTGGCCTAGGTGTTCACAAGTCTTGTGGAGTTGAAGTACCAGTTCAATACTGTTCATCATTGCAGTCTCGGGTAAGCAGTTCAGAAATAGTGGCTGATGCGATGGATACCTTTTCACATCAATATCATATAGAGAAAAATCACAGACTCCCCCCCCCCCGCTGCCCGCCCCCCCCGGGGCCCCCCCCCCAGATCCTCCGGGAATACCTCCCCCCACAACTCAGGTGGTCACTAACAGCCGTCAACACCTCCCCCCCCCCCCCCCCCTCCTCCCCCCCCCCCCCCCCCCCCCCCCCCCCCCCCCCCCCCCCCCCCCCCCCCCCCCCCCCCCCCCCCCCCCCCCCCCCCCCCCCCCCCCCCCCCCCCCCCCCCCCCCCCCCCCGAATAAAAATTATAGAAACAAAAAGTCAAGGCATAATGCATTAAAGTAAATGTCCACAATAATGTATTAACATTTTTGGTAAATGAATTGTTGAAATAAAGAATTTTTTCACAGTACTTATAATAGAAGACATGTTGATCGCAAACCATAAAACTTACTTGCTGTGACCTACATGACACATGATTACTTGGCATTAACAAGAACAATCAGAATAATGACAGCTACATGGGCACTGTTCACTGAGATCAAGCCCCATCCAAACTATCATACATCACTCAATAGATCTCCAAAAGTAATGATACATCAAAAACTGGGTTGTACTGCCCTTTTTACCCATACGATTTCCAATGTTTTGCACACATGTTTGGCAAAGAATATGTTTGATCATGCCAATGGCCTGTACAGTTTTGCATGGATTAAAGCTCACATGTAGATTAGATATTAAAACGCACGCACACACACACACACACACGTGCTCGCGCACACATGCACGCACGCACGCATATTCCGCTTCCCAGTTGAGACTTCTGCACCATGCTACTGAGTTCAGCGAATGCTTTGAGATTTGCAAACTGACTGAGTGGTTCCAGCTTATGGCTTTCTGTGTTGCAAGTTCAAGTAAGCTAGCATATAGCGGGTGAAGTGTGAGGTGGATTTTTTTGACTGGTAGGTAAAGATCCACCACTGGCTGAGAAACCCTTCCATTGTATTTATATTTGCACATGGCAGATCACTCAGGCACATACAAAACAGCAAAACTTCTGAAAACCATGTTGGCATTCAATGAGGAATGAAAACACAGAAATTCCTAAGGGCATCACGGATATTGGAGAGGAGAGGAGCATCACAGAATTTTCTCCTTTTGGCCATTGAAATGCTGTAATGGATGCTTCAGTAAACAACACTACTGCTTACAGATAAGGGCAGTGACTGTGATGGACCCACTACAACCTAAGATATTGGTCATTAGGATGATATGAACCTGACTTGACATCATTACCAAAAAAGACTAGAATTTTTTCCATTGCCATTTTGTCCTAGGAAGATCAGTGCCGGACAGACCAGAGTTTATCTCCTTAACTTCCATGTGTAGTTGAAAGATCAAGGCGAGGACAAGTTGTTTTCCTTTGCCATCAAATATGATTTCAGTCAAATCCAGGGCAGATTTAAAGCAAGGTTGATTCCTTTGCCTTCAGTGTTATTTAAAATCAGAATTAAGTTAGATTAAGTTTGACTTGGTTTTCTTTTCTGCAGATGTTATTTCTGACACTACCAGGACAGACTAAAGTAGATTGATTTCCTTTGTCTGTAAAAGTGATTTCAGATCATTGTCAGGGTTAGATTAAACTAAAGCTTGTATCTTTTTTCTTCAGATACGATTTCAGAGCAGGAAAAGAGTAGGTTAAAGTAGTGTTGACCTTCATTGCCTTTAACTGTCATTTAACATGGATACCAAGACAGATTAAAGAAGTAATTGATTTCCTCTGTCTTCAGATGTGATTTCAGCCAGTTAAAGGATAAATTGGAGTTGATCTTTGTTTTCAGATGTGATTTCAGCCGGTATAAGGATAAATTGGAGAAGATCTCCTTTGCTTTCAGATGTGATTTCAGCCAGTATAAGGATAAATTGGAGATTCTCCTTTGCTTTCAGATGTGATTTCAGCCAGTATAAGGATAAATTGGAGATCTCCTTTGCTTTCAGATGTGATTTCAGGCAGTAATAAGGATAATTGGAGTTGATCTCCTTTGTTTTTCAGATGTGATTTCGGCCAGTATAAGGATAAATTGGAGTTGATCTCCTTTGCTTTCAGATGTGATTTCAGCCAGTATAAGGATAAATTGGAGAAGATCTCCTTTGCTTTCAGATGTGATTTCAGCCAGTATAAGATAAATGGAGTTGATTTCCTTGTTTTCAGATATGATTTCAGCAAGTATAGGGATAAATTGGAGTTGATCTCCTTTGCTTTCAGATGTGATTTCAGATCAATACTTTGCAGATTTAAGGAGAGTGGATTTCTTTTGCTTTTAGATATCATTTAAGATCAGCAGAGGATAGATTAAAGTTGAGTAGATTTTCTTTGTCTGCATATGTGATTTCAGGTTAGTTATGAAGATGGGACAGATTGAAATACATTTCCTTTGGGTTTAGATATTTATGATCAGTACTGGATAGTTTCATTTAAGGTTCAGTCAGTTTTCTCTGCTTTCAGATATGATTTCAATTAGTAGTAGGACAGGGTTGATAACCTTTGCCTTCAGATGTGATTTCAGATTGAAGAAGTGTTTATTTCCTTGCTTTCATATGTGATTTCAGACCAGTACAACGGTACCAGAGCAAAGTAGTGTTGAATTCCTTTACCTGTATGTTTATTTCAGTCTGCCACAGACTACAGCAGGCTTGATTTTTCCCTACAGATGTGGTTTCAGATCAGTAACAGGAGAGATTAGAATCGATTTTTTTTTTTTTTTTTTTTTTTTACTTCAGATGTGTGAAACAGATTTTCTCTACCTTTAGGTATGATTTTAGATCAGTACATGACAGATTTAAAGTTGAGTTGATTTTGTTTGCCTTTAAATATGATTTGTGAATAGGACCATTACAGATTGGCTTAATTTTCTTTTTCTTCCTATGTGACTGAAGATAAGTAGTACAAGAACAAACAAGTTGATTTCCAATGGGCCATTGTCTTAGAAATGATTTCAGATCAGTGTAGAGCAGATCTAAGTTGACTTGGTTTCCTTTGCCTTTGGATTCATGCAAGCCAGGTTTAATGGCCAGATCTAAGTTGACTTGGTTTCTTTGCCTTTGGATTCATGCAAGCCAGGTTAATGGCCAGATTGTCATATAGAGGTTAAAAAAAATATATGAGGTAATCTGTCTAAATATGGGACTGATGTGAAATTATATCACAAAATATGGAGCGCCACTTGTTGAAATAGGGCCCTCCAGACATTTCACTGAAACATTTCCCCACTGCCTCACAAAAACCAGCAGGTTGATCATTGGTCTTCCCAGTGTACACAGAAAATTTGAACATATAATAAGATTTTCCATCACAAATATCCAAAACCTTTAGATGCTGCTTTGTAGGCACGAACTGAAGAACCAACAGTTTCCTCATCCACAGTTGGGTCCCATGTGACAATTTCGTTCAAAGAGTCCATCCTTTAAAACCCTATTCTAGCCAGCATACACACCCAGCCAGCCTACTTTTCAAAGCTTTGATACAAGTGACCAATCACTGAGAGATTAGACTATCATGTGGTACAAACTGATGAATATTCATTAGATATTGACCTAAAAAGCAGTAAAAAATGTTGCTGTGACAGTTTCGTCCAACCCCCATAAAATTTTTCACCCATGGTGAAAATGCAATTTCCTCCAAGGGAAAGAGCAGCAAACGAAATGTATGAACTTGAGTGTTTATTACTTATTCCTGGCAGATTTTTGTTGTCTGCGATGTATTTTAAGCCTAAAAGGAAGATAATAAACTATATAAAGTGAGTAAAGATAGAAACAGAGTACAGATACATATCTATACATATGTATACACTCACATGTCTATGGGTTACTTTGCTCTCAGAGGCACACTCAAACACATAGTAACACACATACATGCATTTAAATGCAGCTAGTTACTTTAATCAACTGAAATAGGAAATGAACAGCTAGACTCAGCCCCTCTCATCCATGCCTTTGTGTGTATGGGTGAATTGCATATAGTACAGTTTTTCATACCATGCAATTTCGCCCACCAAAAATTTGTCGTTTGTCATAATTTGCCTCAATACAAAGTAAAACAGAGTTATGATTATAATTAGATTAATGACTAAATACAACAATCTTTTACATAACCAGACTTCTACTCAAGAAAAATAGAAGCATTATCAAAACTTTAAAGCAGACATAGATTTTTTCTGAACTATAGGTTACACAGATCTAGAGGGAATCGGAGATGGGTTGTGGTATTGGTCCCGATTTTTTCTCATTTATGGACACATATCTATGATAGGTGTTGGCAAAGATACATTATTTTTATCATTACTAGTTCTAGTTTGATTTACCCAGGCGGATAGGTCCATTTCTTCAGAGAGTAAAAGGATTGTGTTTTTAATGCAACTAACCAGGCGAATCCGGCGAATTTGCTTGGGGTACAAAACTGTAAGAGGAGAGCCTAATGCATTGACCAGCTTAAAACTCTTAGATGCTGCCTGGATCTTTAAGATGAAAGATCTCAGTCTGTAACTGCCAGCTCAGAAAACCATTCTTCAACATGACCTGAGACACCCACTGATTGAGCCCTTGATGTGGCCCTCTGCGGTCGGCTGGGCTATAAGCAAACATTATCTTATCTTACCCACTGATTGTGGATAGGAGTGTCTTCAGCCCAATACAGATGTACATGTTAAATCTTTTGTTTATCCTTTTCATCCACAGTATTAGATTCAATAATTTACCTGGACTTCAGCAACACATATGGTCCATAAACTTTTATTTGCACACGTTTGTTTCTTACACCGTGAGTTTGTACATATTCACGGAAACACAATTGAAAAGTACTGTGGAAGGTGACTGAACATTCATCAATAGATGTAGAGAACAATTGTATTCATAATAAAAGATGATCATCTATGTCTAAAATATGTAATCATTGTGATGACCCAGCAGTTATCAGGTCAAATCACCCTTCTGTCTCAGTCACTGTCCTCTTTATATGGGGTCACTATCATCTTTAACATCATACGTCACATTAATGTGCAAGTAGTTGTGACCTAATTTGCACCACCCAGTTGATCCACCCTCTAGTAACAAGCGCAGTTTCTGTCATTGTCTTGCATGACAAAATCAAACACCTTATATTTCAAAACAAGGAACAATTTGTTTAAGATTCTTGATTGGTGCATTCCTGGCTGACTCCTTAAAATGTGGGGAAAAAAATATTTAAGATTTCCAAAAGCACTTACCTGGCTTCAATAAAGTGGTTGTTGAGCAAGAGGAGTCAGATAAGTAAATCGCAACATCTTAATACTGAACATTCCCAAACAAGACAGACAGTAGCAAATTGTACAGCCAGTTCTCAATGGGTGGAGCAATGCAGATCAGTTGTTAACTGGTAATGGAGGATGGGTAAAACAGGACAGAACAGTATATAAAGATGAAAACAGTGTTGATTACTATTGCCTTTACAGTTTCTTCTGTCCTTTTTCACATTCTGCGAAGGCCCTGTGTGGAAGCCACAGCCTTTACCTGTGACAGAAAGAACTGTATTAATTGCCAGATTTGTCTTGAGCATCCTACATGTTGTTATGCATAGTGTTATCTGCAGTGGAGAGGTATGCATGCCAGTCATATATGTCCTCTATGTGAAGCAACACAGTTAACAATTGACATTCCTGACAGCAAGAAATGTGGATGTTCTTGTGATACTGATACACATACGGAAATTTGAGTGTTTGTAACATAAGGTTCGTTTTATCAACTTTGTCTCTGTCCCTAGATGTGGATTACCATAGTTCATGTTTCCAGCACCACATGTACTTAGCCACTAGGCCATTGTCAGCAGGGTTGAAAATTTAATGAATGGTTGAACAAGTTAGATAACGAAACAAAGCTGGGATGGAGATAGCTGAGTTTAGCCAATGCCTATACCACACACTAATCCACCACACTGCTCAGGCCTTGAAGAGTGTTCATATGTAAGCAATATACTTTAATTTGATTATATTCAGTTTACATATTCTCAGAAATTTTGAATGTCTGATATTCTGATACACAGATGTGCACAGAGTTTTATTTGAATGTTCTTAACATATCTGCTCCAAACCGTAATTTGTGACAAAAGAGCCAGAGATACTGTCAGATCTGTCATATGTATCATGGATGACATTGTGATGTTCTTAAATATATTTAAGCAAATACTTGTTGCCATAATTTGAAGCCAAAATGAAGCTACTGTATGTCTCCAGTTCTTTTAGTACTAATGAGGTTTTAACTCACAGTCTTCCAGTTATCCCTTAACTGTTGTACTGTAGTATTTCATACTTTATCCTACAGTTCATCCATGATTGGTATTCATCATCAATGAAACTAAAATGTCCATGGTTGCTTTTCAGACAAGCACGAAGGACTGACGAGCAGACCAGCACCAGTGGTAAACGAGCTTACACAGACGAGGAATTGGAAGCTGCAGTGGCTGACATTAGAGAGGGGAAACTGGGAACACGGCGTGCCTCCAATCTATATGGAATTCCACGGTCCACACTGAGGAACAAGATTTACCGCAGTGGTCCAGACATGGAGAGAGCTGCTGCTTTTGTGGATCCAGAGGACTCAAATTCTGGTGATGAGCAGTGGCCACAGCCCTCTCCAGTGGGATGAAAATGGCCGAGTTGATCCAGGTTGGCATGTTTCCCTATCCCCCATCTCTCCCCTTTTCAATTGGCTCCAGCATCAAAGAGGAACCAGATTATGCCAGAGCAGCAGCAGTGGATGAGTTCTCAGTCAAGCTAGAACACATTCGTCGAATGCACAACCTGAAAGGCAGCCAAGACCTTCACATTAAGCCTGCCCACATCAACGAACCCAAGCTGCCTCTGATCAGATCCCTTATCCGACACCTAGTGGAGCAACGATTCCACCTGGAGCTGAGTAAGGGTAGCCTCAGTGTTCATGCTGCCACTCGGCCCTGTGGGGAAGAGGCAGGGACCAGTCACTCCAGCAGCCCGGTGATGGAGGATCGAAAGAGCACAGCCATTTCTGTGGACACTCTGCCCCACTTCCTCCCTTACCTGCCTTCCTTTTCACCATCCTGCCTCTCTCTCACTGTGCCGTCTTCCTTTGAAGACCTGCGTATTCCGTCCTACAAACCCGCCAGCCTTCAGCAGCAGCAGCAACGAGATCTGGACATGATTGATGAGGAGTCACGTCCTTTTGGAAAAGCATATGAGACCAGTCGCATTGGAGAGACTCTGAAAGACATTATTGTCAAGTCCATCTCGGAAAAAATAAGATTTCCAGACGTTGATACCCAGATGCCTCCCATGTTTCCAAGTGCCAGTGACTTGTATGCCCCTGCTTTCTCCCTGTCTGATGACTTCCCCCTAGACCTTGGCAAGTCTGCTTTCCGTACTTGCCACTCTGAGGTGTCCCAGCCCATCCATCCTGCCAAACGCATCAAGCGAGAGCCATATGATGACAAAGAAGTGCAGTCTCATGCCACAAAAAGTAGCAGTGACACGTCTAAAGGCAAATGCTCAGACTCAACAGCACACAGTAACCGTGAAAGCAAAGCCAGCAGCAGTCAGACAGCAGGTACCAGTGGCACAAAGAACACAGGGGATGGGACAGTGAAGGAAAAGAAAACAAGACCAAAGCGAGGTCAGTATCGCAAGTACAACAGTCAGCTCCTGATTGAAGCAGTGCGAGCAGTTCAGCGAGGGGAGATGAGCGTTCACCGTGCTGGGTCCTACTTTGGGGTACCTCATTCCACACTGGAGTATAAGGTGAAGGAGCGCCACCTTCTGCGGCAGAAGAAACCCCGCGAAGGCAGTAGCTCTTCATCAAGCTCTACCACCACCAACACCACCACCGCTGCCGCCTTATCGTCAAACACAACATCAACAACTATATCTACATCAGTGACAGCTACGTCCTCTGCCTCATCCACTGTGTCATCAATGACTCAGACCAGCAAGTCCTTGATCCTGACCTCCACAGCTAGTTCTGACAGCTCTGCCTCCTCCACCTCATCCTGCTCTCAGACACCACTGGCAGGCAGCATCAAAGCCGACTCTTCTCTGCCTCATTCCACCTCTCCCTCGTCTCTTAGTGCCTTTGGCTTTGGGCTGCACAAGCCAGCAGGTGCTTCAGGGGATTTGCCATGGTTCCCGCCTTACCTTGTCTCCGGTGCCTCACCGTCTCCCTTCGACCCTGCTCTCAGCCTGTTCCCTCAAGGGTTTGCCCTCAACACGTCAGCCTCAGAGCTGTTGCGGAAGTTGCAGCACAAAGTGCAGAGCAAGTCATCCCCCTCCTCACCCTTCTCTCCAGAGTCCTTTGGTTTTGCCCCCCACCCTAACGGCAGCAGCTCTTTGAGGGAAGGCTTTTTGCTCTACAACTGACTGCAGCTTTTTCCTCATCTACCTTTACCTGTCCTCACAGATACGTTTTAAGGTAAAGGAGGGTCCGCATGTATTCTGTGGGTGGAATATTGAGATTGTTGTTTCCTTTTTCTCCTTAACTAGTTTCTTTTCCTGGAAGGGAAACTAGTTGAGGACCTGAGTTGAGAAGTTTTATTCTGGTATATTTTTGTAGATTAATGTGTACAGGTAGATGTATTTTGTTCACTAAACAAATCTTTCCTGAGAGGGGAAGTACATGGAGGCAGTACAGACTTAAAAATAATAACGAATGAGTGTTCTTGCCGTGATACATGTTTTTGGAGTACATCGCATTCCTGTCCATGATTAGTTCTGTCCTGGTATATCAGCCATCGGTCTGTCTCGTTTTCTGATTGGCTGTCTTATTGTTTGTGTCACATGCGCAGCTTTTGAAGAGAGATTTAGTGTGATGACCACAGCCTTGTTGCTAAATATACTCTTGGGGTAAAAATGGTCACTGTATGCATCATGTTCCTTTTTGAATTATTGTTCTTTGGAATCACAATCCTGCCCAGAGCTTGAATCTTCCCGAATGGAGTGTCTGTGTTATTGTGAGGTGTCCATCACATAATGTTCTCAAATGTATCTGAAAGATGTTCATGTCACTGGAATATTAATGAAAGAATTGGTCAATATGTTTGTTTCTTCTCTTCATGATCTCTTATCATACATAGATATATATACACAGATATGTATTGCCTGGTTAGAGATTTAACTGATATACACTTTGGTACAAAAGTATTTATTTTGCTTTTAACAAAAGAATTCATGTGCAATATGAATTAGACTGTGTTCAGCTTCCTGGAAATCCAAGATCTTGGTGTCTTATTTGCTTGCTCATCTTTAACTCAGCATTTTGCTGGTTGTTGTTGGTAGTGATTTTTTTTCTTTCTTTTTTTTCTTTCTCTTTTTGTTTAATGAGCAGCTCTAGTCCCTTTTCTAGTCCCTTTTCATTTTTTTTTTTTTTTTTGTATTTTCAGGTTCAGGTGTTTTTTTCTGTAAGTTACCATGTTGGAGAAATGTGAGAAATGGATCTGGTGGCTAGTAATGTTAAATAAGTCAGCACAACAAAGAAATCATTGTAGTATGATCAAGGGAGCAGGCATGTACACATTGTTTAGGCAAACTACTTCTGCAGACCACCATAAACCACAGCTAATAAAACCTTTGGTAGAAATTATCCTTAGATGGGTGTGCTTTATATGATTTTATTTTCTGATTTTTCTTTTGGATGTAGTTGTTCATCCCATCATTGCCAAGGCATTTTAGGCCCAAAGAGGTAGCTGTCTTGTTTCTTTCTTGACACTGTACGCAGAGCTTTTCTTCATAATTCAGAGCTACAGTTTCCTTTAAACTCGTCTGCTTTGGTTGAGATTATGTTTTGCATTTACAGAGTTGTTTACTATATTCCTTCCATGCATGTGTTGCTACCAAATTTGATTGGTCATTTGCAGTTAGATGCTCAGATTGACAGACCATGATCCACAGTAAGAGTGCTTCAAAGCACTACTAGGGATTTTTCAGTTACGAGAAGTTTTGGTCGGAGTCATAAATTTGTCCATCTTCTGACTTGGGAATGCTGTAGTCTAAGGAACGCTGAGGTAGGCTTCTTTAGCTGCAACAGGGTTGTGATATGTGGTACAAATCACCACAAATCTTGATTGTTTAGGCTATAGTATGTGCTAGAGTGCCACTAGGAGTGTGTCCATTACCTGCAAGAATTTTGCAAAGCAAATCCTGAGTCATGCTTCACCCCAACCTTTGCTGTGCTGAAAGCTGTCCAGCAAGTTGCTTTCCTGGCTGAGTCCGGGCGGGCAATTGTTTTAGATTATCACTGTCTTGGTTGTTTTGGGGTTTTTTGTTTGTTTTGCTTTTTCAGATCAGCTGCAGGCTTTTTTTTTTTACAAGTCTTCATAAATAAAACAAACAATGTCTTTTTTGTGATCAGGTGGTGCTGTATAATGGAAAAAGTCCAGTGATATGTTGAGGAAGACATGTATATGTATTTCTTTAATTCAATGTCATTTTGGTTTGAATCATTTGTTGGTTTTGTTTTGTTCTCCTCTGGAAAAGTGAAACGGAATTTTGTATCCTGAATGCATGTTTGCCCACGTGCATAAAATGTTAACAGCTCCTATGTTAATATCATTTCAAGTTGTCTATTTTTCTTTGTAACTATAATAATGTCCGTACCGGAGGAGGGTATTTGTCTATGTTCATTTTTTTCAAAGTGGGGAAAGGGCACTGCCACATTCAGGACAGGCAGATGCATTCCTAGAAACTTTGACACACGAATGCTGTATTCTCCTGTCCCATGCTTCTTTTTCCCATCCTCATGGAACTGCTACATGTCTGTGTCAGACTTTTTTTTTTCTTTTTTTTTTGGATAATGGTCCAGCCATTTGAAGCATACAACTTACAGTAACTTGATCAGTGCGTTCTTTGCGTGTGTTGATTTTCATTTTTCTTGGTCTGTATTTGAACCAGCCATCGGTTGTGTGTGTGTGTGTGTGTGTGTGGTGTGTGTGTGTGTGTGTGTGTGTGGTGTTTTCCTGTTTTCCCAGTTTTGTGAAGAAAAAATTTGTCACTTAACCTGTAGATTCAGTTTGTAGAGCTTGTGGCCCTGTGTAAAGACCTCTGTCAGGTGGATTGTTCTGCTGTGATAAAATTGGACCTCCGGTGACTGTTTATGAAAAGACAGTGTTTGACTGCAGAATCATTGGAACCCAGATGAGTACAAAAGTGAAAGATTACAATCATGATCATTGGAGGGAAAATGTGAAATATTGGCTGAGAATTTTTTGCAGACATCTGTGTTCGAATCCAGTTGTAGTTTTTGTCTTTTTTCTTTTTTTCTTAACGGTCTGCAAAAAACCAAGACAACAGATCATTATCTGAATTCAGAGTTTGGGGTTCATATCATGGAAACAGGGTCAGGGACCCAGGACTTTCCACAGAGCTCACACCTCATTACAGAGCCCCGGGACTTGCAGTAAAGCTCACACCATCAGCACAGAACAAAAAGACCTGGGGACTTTTTAGCAGGGGACTGACTCCAGGACCTTCACACACAGCTCATCAGGACAGAGTGAGGAGATCCAGGCCCTTTCCCAAAGGGATCACACCATGCGTTCAGAACCAAGACACCACAGAACTTTCTGTCAGAGCTCACACCATCATTAGAGAGTCAGGAGGGCCTATGGCCCTCCACAGGGCTCACACCATCATACAGAAACAGGAGACCTATGGCCTCTCCACAGGGCTCACACCATCAGTACAGAAAAGGAGACCTATGGCCTTCACAGGGCTCACACCATCAGTACAGAAACAGGAGTCCTATGGCCTCTCCACAGGCTCACACCCTCAGTACAGAAACAGGAGTCCTATGGCCCCTCCACAGGGCTCACACCATCAGTACAGAAACAGGAGTCTATGGCCTCTCCACAGGGCTCACACCATCAGTACAGAAATAGACCTATGGCCTCTCCACAGGGCTCACACCATCAGTACAGAAACAGGAGTCCTATGGCCTCTCCACAGGGCTCACACCATCAGTAAGAAACAGGAGACCTATGCCTCTCCACAGGGCTCACACCATCAGTACAGAAACAGGAGTCTATGGCCTCTCCACAGGGCTCACACCATCAGTACAGAAACAGGAGACCTATGGCCTCTCCACAGGGGGTACACCATCAGTACAGAAACAGGAGACCTATGGCCTCTCCAAAGGGCTCACACCATCAGTACAGAAACAGGGTCCTATGGCCTCTCCACAGGGCTCCACACCATCAGTACAGAACAGGAGACCTATGGCCTCTCCATCAGCTGTGTGGAGAGGGGGAATCTGCTGCATGGGCAACAGCTGATTCCCCTACCAACTTGCCCAGGCTTGGCCCTGGAGAGGACACTTCAGCTTCGCTGCAAAGCGTCGAAACAACACGGGAAGCAGCAGTTTACTGTTATAAGCCACCCGCTCGATTGGCGTAGAGCTGGCGCCAGGGTTGCTTCCGTCGGTGGGAGAGTCATCATCTCATTGGACAGCTCCCGCCCGCCTTAAGCTGGGCAGCCCCAGCCAATAGGGTGGTCTCGCCACAGTTCGCCTGCCTTACTGGGTGCGTAGGGTCAGGGTACGGAAGTATCTGACAAGCGGACTGCAATCACTGCACCAGGAAAAAAGAAAGGGAAAATCAAAATTAACAAGAAAAATTTCCAGCTCTCAAGTTTGGCACTGGAATGTAAGGACAATGACCCCTGGACTGTCGGACGACCTCCAGGCTATTAGCGATGCTCGAAAGCCCTCCGTCATCAACGATGAACTTGTGAGACTCCAGGTCGACATCGCCCTGCAAGAGACGAGGCTTGCTGACTCTGGAAACCTCGAGAAAAGGATTTACTTTTTTTCTGGCAAGGGAAGAGCGCTGAAGACACCAGAAAATATGGGCGTTGGATTTGCTGTCGGAAATCCTTGCTAGGGAGATAGAACCCTGCCAACAAGGAACTGAAAGACTGCTATCACTCCGCCTCAACACACCACTGGTCCCGTCAACCTGATCAGCGTCTTGCGCCAACACTCAGCGCCCCCAAGGAAACAAAGGACGAGTTTACGATCAGCTCGACTCACTTATCCAGGGACCCCAAAGACGAGAAAACTGTTCCCTGTGGGTGACTTCAATGCCAGAATGGGCGCTGACCAGACTCCTGGCCCTCCTGTCTCGGAAAGTTTGGTGTGGGAAAGATGAATGAAAAGGGCAGCGACTCCTGGAGATGTGCTCATACCACGCCCTCAGCATCACCAACTCCTTCTTCCAGACAAAGCCTCAGCAGAAAGTGTCATGGAGACACCCTCGCTCCAGCACTGGCACCAGCTAGACCTGTTTATCATCAGGCGGTCTGCCTTGAGGCTTTGTCCTTTTTCTCGCACCTTCCACAGCCCCGAGTGCGACACCGATCACTCGGGGTGTGTGCTGCAAGATCAAGCTCCAGCCTAAGAAGATACATCGCTCTAGGCCTGAAGGCAAACCTCGCATCGATGTGAACAAGACCACACATCCTGACAAGGCGGCGGAATTTACCCAAGCCTCTCCGAGGTGTTCGACTCAGACCCTCCCGGTGGCTCAGCCCATGAGAGATGGGATACATCAGAGAGACAGTAAAACAGCACTGCCATGAAGATTTTTGGAAAAAAAGCAGACCAAGAACAACGACGGGTTTTGAGGCCAATCTCCACACTCACTCCAGCCATAGAAGAACGCCGCAGCGCCCCCTGGAATACAAGCGATCCCCCAGCCAGAGAACCCTGCAGGTGTACAGATCTGCAAAGAGCAAAGTACAGAGATTAGAAAGGCAGTGCGCTAACGAACTGGCTCCAGTTTATGTCAAAGCATCCAGATATCCGGCTGATACTGGAAACATCAAGGGAAATGTACGCGGATCAAAAAAAGCAATGGGCCCACCAAGAAGACTACAGCCCCACTAAAGTCTGCCACGGGCGAGACCATCCGGACAAGGAAACAAGCAGATGGAGCGATGGGTGGAACATTTTTCCGAATTGTACTCCGGGACAGAACCACGCACCCGACGAGGCCCTTGATGCGATTGAAAGCCGCCCCTCATGGCGGAACTGGATGAGAAACCCATCTGGCAGAACTAGAGAAAGCAATCAGGAGCCTGTCCTCAGGAAAAGCACCAGGGAAGGATGGCATACCCCAGAAGTCATCAAGTGTGGCGGCAGTGCACTGCTTGAAAACACTGCAAAACCCTCCTTTGTCAGTGCTGGGAGGAAGGAGCAGTACCTCAAGACATGAGAGATGCCAATATTGTCAATTATACAAGAACAAAGGCGACAAAAGTGACTGCAATAACTACAGAGGAATATCTCACTGAGCATTGTAGGCAAAGTATTTGCAAGAGTCGTCCTGAACAGGCTGCAGAGCTCGCTGACAGAGTGTACCCAGAGTCGCAGTGCGGGTTCCGCTCGGAGAGACAACCATCGACATGGTCTTCCCCATCAGACAGCTGCAAGAGAAATGTAGAGAGCAGCACAAGCCCCTCTTTCTGGCCTTCATTGCCCTGACCAAGGCATTTGATTTTGTCGGGCAGAGATGGTTCTTAAGTCCTAGCGAAAATAGGCTGCCCACCAAGACTTTTGAGTGTAATCCGTCTTTCCACGACGACATGAAAGGCACAGTGCAGTACGACGGCTCGACATCAGATGCCCTTTAAAATACGCAGTGGAAATCAAACAGGGGTGTGTCCTCGCTCCACCCTCTTTGGCATCTTCTTCGCTGTCCTGCTGAAGCACGCCTTTGGAACATCAACTGAGGGTGTTCACCTTCACACCCGATCAGATGGCCGATGTTCAAACCCGGCTCGGTGAAGGCAAAGAGCAAAGTACGGGTAAGTGCCATCAGAGACATGCTGTTTGCAGATGACGCTGCTTGGCCACCCACACCGAAGCAGAGTTACAGAGTCTGATGGACCGTTTTGCAAAGGCTTGTGATGAGTTTTGGCCCGACAATAAGCTTGAAGAAGACGAACGTGATGGCTCAGGATGCTGAACAACCCGCATCACCATCACAAACCCTGAATTAGAGGCCGTTTGCAGTTCACGTACCTCGGTTCCACCATCACCGACAACCTCTCTCTGGATACAGAGATCAACAGAAGGATTTGGCAAGGCCTCTACCACCCTGGCCAGATATCTCAGAGAGTGTGGAACAACAGCAGTTAACATTGAACACCAAGATTGCTGTGTACCGAGCCTGTGTGCTAAGCCTCTCCTGTACGCCAGCGAATCCTGGACCCTGTATGCCTCACAAGAGAAGAGGCTGGTGCCTTCCACATGCGCTGTCTCCGGCGCATACTTGGGATCACATGGAGTGATCGCGTGACAAACAACGAATGTGCTTGAGCGTGCAAAGATTCCCAGCATGACCACTTTCTCCGTCAGCGTCGCTCAGGTGGCATGGTCATGTGGTCGACAATGGACGACGGCAGGAACCCAAAGACATTCTGTACGCAGAGCTTGCCTTGGCAAGAGAACAACTGGAAGACCACAACTCCACTTCAAGGATGTTTGCAAGCGCGACCCGAAGGCTCTCGACTCGACCCAACACCTGGGAAGAGCTTGCTCGGACAGATCCAGCTGGAGACAACTGTGAACACTGGGCTGGAAGCTGGCGAAGAGAAACTCCGGAAGCTTGTCGACGCAAAAACGTGCACAGAGAAAGAACAAGCAGCTGCTGCCAGCAGCTGAACTGGCCTTTTAAGTGCATCAAATGCAGCAGAGACTGCCACTCCATGTGGGTCTATACAGCCACAGCGACGCTGTATGACCAAAGGAAACATTTGTAAAGGGCGCAAATCCATCGTCTCCCAGGACTAAAGGATGCCAAAAATGCTCTCACAGGGCTCACACCTCAGTACCGAAACAGGAGTCCTATGGCCTCTCCACAGGGCTCACACCATCAGTACAGGGAAAAAGGAGACCTATGGCCTCTCCAAAGGGCTCACACATCAGTACAGAAACGGAGTCCTATGGCCTCTCCACAGGGCTCACCCATCAGTACAGAAACAGGAGTCCTATGGCCTCTCAAGGCTCACCCATCAGTACGAAATAGACCTATGGCCTCTCCACAGGGCTCACACCCTCAGTACAGAAACAGGAGACCTATGGGGCCTCTCCACAGGGCTCACCCCCATCAGTACAGAATTTGACCTATGGCCTCTCCACAGGCTCACACCATCAGTACAGAAACAGGAGACCTATGGCCTCTCCCCAGGGCTCACACCATCAGTACGAAACAGGAGTCCTATGGCCTCTCCACAGGGCTCACACCATCAGTACAGAAACAGGAGACCTTGGCCTCTCCACAGGGCTCAACCCAAACAGTACAGAAACAGGAGTCCTATGGCCTCTCCACAGGGCTCACCCCTCAGTACAGAAACAGGAGTCCTAGGCCTCTCCACAGGGCTCACACATCAGTACAGAAACAGGAGACCTATGGCCTCTCCACAGGGCTCACACCATCAGTTACAGAAAACAGGAGTCCTTGGCCTCTCCACAGGGCTCACAAACCCTCAGTACAGAAAAAGGAGACCTATTTGGCCTCTCCACAGGGCTCACACCATCAGTACAGAGTAGGAGACCAATGACTTGCCACAGGGTCACGCCCTCAGAACAGACCCAGGAGTCCCTATGACTTTTTTTCATACCTTACACTAACAGAACTTTGATGACTTTTCAACAGCTCTTGCACTTCATACAATGACCCAAATTTATGGTGAGAAATCTTAAAGAGACAAATGTTACATAATACAGCATGATATTGATAATGGGGGGAAGCTATGATTTAGAGACACAGATAATCAACTGCTGCCTTTCGTTGTTAAAAAGGGTGATGAACCACAGATCAGTCAAAAAGAGCAGAATCACCATCGCAGCAGAACAGTCCACATGAAGAAGCTCTCAAGATCAAAGCATAATGAAGTCTTGTCCACATGTTCTGGAAGGTATCTTTTCAGTGGCAAAATCAGGAATCCTCTTATACATTTTCAGTTGTTAGTCATTCGATTGCTTATTGTACACAGTTCATTCGATTTGTGTAATTTTCATTTTTCCCGCAAGTGTTATTTTCCTCCTTTTTCAAGTTTCAAATGATCAAATGACTTTTTAAATCCTGGTTTTATATGGAATTGATTTAAAGTTCGAATGTGCAGTGTTATTCAAAGTTGAAATGTGCAATATATTCAAGTTGGAATGTGCAATACATTTCAGATTGTGGTGGAATCTGAGTGGTACTATAAAGTGATTTGTTATTTGAAATATACTGAGCTTGTATCCGAACAAATTACACCTATTCCGATTGATATTCATACTAACTGTCAGCAATTTTTTTGTGTTGAGGAAATTATGTTGGAGACCAGCAAAATCCATTTACAGTGCAGCAATTAGGCATGAACCACTGAAGTGAACAATCTTTTCCGGATTTTCCCATGACGATATGTGATAATCATTATGTAATAATTTCACCTCTGCACATAATCTTCCGCCATGATTTAATGTTCATTATCATGCACTTTCTGCAGAACAGTTCAGTCTGATGTGGAAGGTCACTGATCAGTAGAAGCAAGTTGGTTTTGACTCCCCCCCTCCCCCCCCCCCCCCCCCCCCCTCTCCACCCTGCACTACCGACCCTCTGCTTTTCCTTTCCCCAAGCTTCTCTGAACATTATTGTTGTTTGTTTTCTTTATACAACATTGTCATTAATTAAGTCCATTCATGCAGAACTATAATTATCTGGGGCTTCAAATACTATCAAGGCAGAGAAGTGAGTAAAGAAAAGTTTCGTATGTGTTGTTTAACACTTTGATTGTGATTCATTGGCCTTTTCTCTCTGGAGTTTTTAAACCTTGTGACAGATGCAGGTAGAAGAGGTACAGACGAACACATCTGAACAGAATGCTGAAATAACGCTTGCTCTCTCGCTCTCTCTCTCTCTCTCTCTCTCTCTCCTCTCTCTCTCTATCTCTCTGGCTCAGTCACTCGTGCTTAGCATCTTTTCCACAAAAACTCTTGCTGTAAAATGCACACATCAGTCATGTTCTGGTATTTGGTTTTAGGTTAGGTTTTTTTCAGTTATTTTATTTTGTTTTGGGTCAAAATCTGTTACCACAGGATAGCAAAGGGTTTTTTTTTGTTTTTCAGCATGTTGTCATGTGTACATTGTAATCAATTGAAAGCAGATCTTTAAAAGCAGTTAGTAGTGGGAACAGATTTTGTTCTTTTAATACTTCGTCATGCTTTTGTATGCTGTTGGAAAGAATTGATGGTGTTTTGAAACACTTAGAGTGAATCCTTTGCCATCCCTTGCATCCACTGGGCTATAAGCAACATTATCTTATCTTTTCCCTTGCATCCACTTTCCTCTTCCTTCTCTGGCCCTTCTCTCGTCCCCTTTTCCTTCATGTCCATAGTGAAAATATTATTCCTGTTGCTATAATACTTCTAGGGGGAGTCTCAGAATGGTGAAGACTGAGACGTCCCTTGATGTTGTCAATGACAGGAGATTTGAACGGAAAACAGATGAACAGTTTCGTGTGCAGGTGGAAATTAAGATAAAGGGAAAAGACTGTACTCTGCAATAGGACTTGCAGGTAATGCTAAGCCAAGCTTAAATAACAAAAGAATGCTATATTGTACACCTGGTTACAGGATATTTTGTTGTGTGTCTGAGTTGCTTGTGTGTTCTTTTTTTGTGCACTTTAAATGTAATGACAAATGATATATTTTCAGGTGTGTGTGTGTGCGTTTTTTCATTTCACAGTGACAGTAATTATGTTAGTGATGATGGTGAGTCAGGCAACAATAATCATTGCATTAGCTTGGATGATGGTGGTAATGATGATAATATGTATGTTAGTTTAAAAAATTCAGTCATTTGTAAAACTGCATGCTAGCAAGTGTTAATGGATATGTAGTTTAAAATGAATTTTTCTGCAGTATCAAAATAAGAAGATGACCACATTGTAATCTGGCTCTTTTTTTTTTTCATTGGGCATGAAAGCCTCGATACAGAATAAGAAAATGAAAGTATAGCTATAAAATGTTCTGTTCTAAGAGTTGTCAAATAACATTAGAAATCTCCGTTTGGCCAGATTTACGCAATCTTTTGCAGTGCCGAATTTTTGTTGAGGCTTTTCAAGTTGAAGAAGATGACTCAGGCAGTCAACATTGACACAGTAAAAACACTTTCAGCGATAGCAGTCATCATGCCCATTGTTGTGTTGTGTGTTAAGTTCATTTTCCCTTCACAATGTTTAAGACTAGATTTCCCACTTATGCTATGATTTGTCAGTGGATGTATTTGGAAATGATAGTCACAATAGTGGGGTAGTTTGTTTCGGATTTACTCTTTTAGCATGGCATTCTTATTTTATTGCGGCCAACACACATTCTCACACTCATCATCCTCATCAAATCATGATAAAATTCCTCTTTGTTGGATTCTCAGAACACAAGACTGTAACTGTTTATTGTGTACTGGTTGGATGTGGTGGGTGTGGGTTTTACCCCCAGTAACGCATACATTCTGTTGTTGCTCCACATACTCAAAGTTAGCTTGCTCGGAGCTGGTCATTGCTGGCATAGAATATTTCTTCTTGATCACTTTCAGTGTTTAAGGAAACAGAATTATTTTGTAGGCGTCTTTCTATGTTCTTGTTTTATAAAAAGCACATTTTCTTTTCCATTTGACAAAGATTGCTTTTTTATTCCTCTGATTGGGGAAACTGATTGCGTTTGGATTTAGATCATTATTGCTGGTTTGTTACACACGCACACTAGTCATATTCCATTATCCTCTCCAGTATTTTATATTTATATAGTTTCCATATAAACTTGAATATCCACGGAAATGAGTGGTTATGTGATATCTAAGAAATCCTGGATGGTGTATGTGAGTGTTGTGAGTGTTTACAGATGGTGATTTATTGCTCTAATCTGCTTCTTCTTTGATGGTCTATATGATCCAAACTAATGTTTTTTTATTATTTAGTATGAATGAATACTTATAGCCTAGCCGCATACATATTGACGGATGTGTGTACATATACAGAATTGTTTACTTTCTTTTGTTTTGTTTTAAAAGATGGGTTAGAAGAAATCCCTTACAACAAAAAGTTGTTTCCATTGTCACAAGATGTCCAACAATTTTGCAAAACTTTGTCCCGTGGTGATGTAATCTGGAGAGGGAATGTCATCCGTGTTGCTGCGCTGTAGCCACCCAAGTCTGCTCATTTGTGTTAAAAAAATAATTTATCTTTCACCACCCTGTTAAAAATTGAATGGTTAAAAAAAATCTTTTATCTTTCACCACCCTGTTAAAAATTGAATGTTTGAGTGTACAAAACCTAGGGGAGAAGGGGGGAGGTTGGTTGGTTTGCTTTTGTTGTTGTTTTTTAAGCATGTTTTAAACCTAAAACTATCAAGATACATGATATATGTGTTAGGAGTAACAATCACTGTATGAACAGTATTCATTTTGTACCGATGTGCCAAAGAATGTCATACTATGGACGAACCTTTTTGGCAATTTGGAAATCAGTCTGTTGGTTATCATGGAGCCATGTTTGGATTATTTCAGGTAGCATGACTTTGAGTAGAAAGTC
>CM031597.1:92712321-92833721 GCA_018398815.1 Conus ventricosus | reverse complement strand
CCTTTTCCCATGATTTAAATCAACAGAAGGCTTTAGATTATAAGCAATGGGGATTTGCGGTTGATTCCTTTGCCTTCAGTTGTTATTTAAAATCAGAATAAAGTTAAGTTTAAAGAGTTTGATTGGTTTTCTTTTCTGCAGATGTTATTCTGACAACTACCAGGCAGACTTAATGTAGATTGATTTCCTTTGTCTGGTAAAGTGATTTAATCATTGTCAGGGTAGATTAAACTAAAGCTTGTATCTTTTTTCTTCAGATACGATTTCAGAGCAGGAAAAGAGTGGGTTAAAGTAGTGTTGACCTCATTGCCTTTAACGTAAATTTATCATGGATCCCAAGACAAAATTAAAGAAGTATTGATTTCCTTTGTCTTCAGATGTGATTTCAGCCAGTATAAGGATAAATTGGAGTTGATCTTTGTTTTCAGATGTGATTTCAGCCGGTATAAGGATAAATTGGAGATGATCTCCTTTGCTTTCAGATGTGATTTCAGCCAGTATAAGGATAAATTGGAGATCTCCTTTGCTTTCAGATGTGATTTCAGCCAGTATAAGGATAAATTCGGAGTCTCCTTTGCTTTCAGATGTGATTTCAGGCAGTATAAGGATAAATTGGAGTTGATCTCCTTTGTTTTCAGATGTGATTTCGGCCAGTATAAGGATAAATTGGAGTTGATCTCCTTTGCTTTCAGATGTGATTTCAGCCAGTATAAGGATAAATTGGAGAAGATCTCCTTTGCTTTCAGATGTGATTTCAGCCAGTATAAGATAAATGGGAGTTGATTTCCTTTGTTTTCAGATATGATTTCAGCAAGTTTAGGGATAAATTGGAGTTGATCTCCTTTGCTTTCAGATGTGATTTCAGATCAATACTTTGCAGATTTAAGGAGAGTGGATTTCTTTTGCTTTAGATATCATTTAAGATCAGCAGAGGATAGATTAAAGTTGAGTAGATTTTCTTTGTCTGCATTGTGATTTCAGGTTAGTATGAAGATGGGACAGATTGAAATACATTTCCTTTGGGTTTAGATATTTATGATCAGTACTGGATAGTTTCATTTAAGGTTCGTCAGTTTTCTCTGCTTTCAGATATGATTTCAAATTAGTAGTAGGACAGGGTTGATAACCTTTGCCTTCAGATGTGTTTTCAGATTGAAGAAGTTTTTTTTTCCTTTCTTTCATATGTATTCGACCAGTACAACGGTACCAAGCAAAGTAGTGTTAATTCCTTTACCTGTTTTTTATTTCAGTCTCCACAGACACAGCGGGGCTTGTTTTTTCCCCTACAATGGGGTTTCAGATCAGTAAAAGGGAAGATTAAACAAATTTTTTTTTTTTTTTTTTTTTTTTATTTCAGTTTTGGTGAAAAGATTTTCTCTATTTTGGGGGATGATTTAATCAGCATACAGATTTAAAAGTTGATTGTTTTTTTGTTTGAAAATAGATTTGTAATGGACCATTACAAGGCAATTTTTTTTTTCCCCTTGTGACTGAAGATAAGTAGTACAAGAAAAAACAAATTGTTTTCCCATGGGCCTTTGTTTTAGAAATGATTTAGATCATGTTAGAGCAATCAATTTGACGGGTTTTCCTTTCCCTTTTGGATTCATGCAAGCCAGTTTAAGGGCCAGATCTAATTTGACTTGGTTTCCTTTGCCTTTGGTTTCATGCAAGCCGGTTTAAGGGCCAATTGTCATAAGGGGTTAAAAAAAAAATAGGGGTAACTGTCTAATATGGACTGAGGGAAATTTTTCACAAAATATGGAGCCCCACGTTGAAATGGGGCCCTCCAACATTTCACTGAAACTTTTCCCCCACGCCTCACAAAACCAGAAGTTGATCTTTGGCTTCCCATTGTACACAAAAATTTGAACATAAAATTTTGATTTCCATCAAAATACCAAAACCTTTAGTGCTGCTTGTAGGCACAACTAAAGAACCAACTTTCCTCATCCAAGTAGGGCCCCCAGGACAATTTCGTTCAAAGAGTCCATCCTTTACAACCTATTCAGCCAGCATACACAAGCCCCCCCTCTTTTCAAAGCTTTGATACAATGACCAATCCTGAGAGAAACTACATGTGGTACAAACTGAGTATTCATTGAATGACCAAAAAAAAGCATGAAAATGTTGCTGTGACTTTTCTCCAACCCCCATAAATTCATCCGGGTAAAAAATCAATTTCCCCCAAAAGGGGAAAGAGCAGCAAAGCATTTATAAATTTGAGTGTTTATTACTTATTCCTGGCAGTTTTTTGTTGTCTGCGAGTATTTTAAAGCCAAAAAGGAAGAAAAATAAAACTATTAAAAATGAATAAAGATAGAAACAAGTACAGTACAACTATACTATGATACACCCATGTCAGGGGTTAATGCTCTCAAGGCACCTCAAACACATAGTAACAACCTACATGCATTTTAAATGCACTAGTTATTTTAATCAACGAAAAAGAAATAACGCTAGACCAGCCCTCTCACCCAGCCTTTGGTAGGGGGGAAATTTGCATATAGTACATTTTTTCATACCATGCAATTTCGCCCCCCAAAAAATTTGTCTTTTATAATTTCCTCAATACAAAGTATAAACAGAGTTAGTTTTAAATTTAGATTTAAAGACTAATACAAAAAATCTTTTACAAACCAACTTCACTCAAAAAAATAGAAGATTATCAAAACTTTTAAAACAACTAGATTTTTTTTGAAATAGGTTACCCCAGATTAGAGGGGAAACGGAGATGGGTTGTTATTTTTCCTGATTTTTTTTCATTTATGGACCATATCTAAAAAGGGTTTTGGGAAAGATACATTTTTTTTAAACATTACATTCTGTTTTATTTTCCCAGGCCGGATAGGGCCATTTCTTCAAAAGGGAAAAGGATTGTGTTTTTTTGCAACAACCCCGGGGAACCGGCGAATTTTTCTTTGGGGACCCCTGGGAAAACCTAAGATGACGCTTAAAACCCTTTGATGCGCCCTGGATCTTTTAAAAGAAAGATCTCAGTCTGAAAATGCCAGCCCAAAAACCATTCTTCAACATGACCTGAGACAAACCCCCGATTGACCCGATGTGGCCCCTGCGGTCGGCAGGGGTATAAGCAACATTATCTTTTCTTACCCACTGATGTGGATGGTGTCTTTCCCCCCAATCAGTGTACAAGTTAAAAATTTGTTTACTTTTCATCCATATTAGATTCAATAATTTTTCCCGGCTTCGCAAAACAAGGCAAAACTTTTATTTGCACCGTTTGTTTCTTACAACCCTGGTTTGTACAATTTACGGAAAAACAATTGAAAAAACTGTGAAGGTGCGAACATTTATCAAAAGATGTAGAGAACAATTGTATTATAATAAAAGAAAAAAACATCTATGCTAAAATATGAATCATTGTGATGCCCCAGTTATCAGGGCAAAATCACCCTTTGTCCATCACGTCCTTTTATATGGGGTCACTACATCTTTAACTCATACGTCAATAATTGCAATATTGTGACCTAATTTTCACCACCCGTTGATCCACCCTCTAGTAACAAGCCGTTTTTTTGTATTGTCTTGCTGACAAAATCAAACACCTTTTAATTTCAAAAAAGGGCAATTTGTTTAAGATTCTTTATGGGGGCATTCCTGGGTGACTTTCCTTTAAAAAGTGGGGAAAAAAAAAATTTAAAAAAAAAAAAAAAAAAAAAAAAAAATAACATTTAATTAAATTCCCAAAAGCACAACTTTTGGCCTTTCAATTAAAGTTTGTTAAGAAAGGAGGAAAGGGGAAAACGGCAAACTATATAAAATAAAAAAAGGTTTTTAAAATTGTTTTCAGCCCTTTTTTCCCCCTTTGGGGTGGGGGAAGACAGCTTTACCTTAAGGAAATTTTAACCCGGCAGGAACAGTTATAAAGAGGGGAAAACAGTTTAATTCCCCAGTGGGCCCCAGTTTTTCCCTTACTTCCGGCGAAAAATGGTGTTTTTTGGAAGAAAACTACGGAAAGAGGTTTTTTCTGTTTTTTTTAATTCCAAATTTGTCTTGTCCCCAATTTGGTTACCAAGTTTTTTCCGCCCCCGTTTTGGAAGGTTGCAGCAGGTTAAAATTTTTAAAGGTCTTAATAAGAAAAAAACAGGGTACAATTTTGCCAAACCTTAACCCCCCAAATAAAGTGGTTTCCCCTTTGGGGTTTTAAATAACAAAAAATTTGAATTTTTTTTACATATTCTAGTTTTAAAACTTTTTTCCCCAAAAATTTTAACAAAAACCCCCCCAAACCTTTTTTGTAACAAAAAAGGTTAAAAAAATGTAAAAAACAAAAAAAAAACAAAAAAATTTAAATAATTTAAAATAGTTTGGGGTTTTGTAAAAAAATAAATTTAAAAATTTTTTTGGTTTTTTCATAATTTTTAATTTTAAAAAATTTTAAAAAAGTTTTAATGTAAATTTTTTTTTTTTGGAGGTTTTTGGGGGTTTTTTGGGTTTTTTTTTTTTTTTTTTAAAAAATGCGCCACTTGTGAAATAGGGCCCTCCAGACATTTCACTGAAACATTTCCCCATGCTCACAAAAACCAGCAGGTGATCATTGGTCTTCCAGTGTACACAGAAATTTGAACATATAATAGATTTCCATCACAAATATCCAAAACCTTTAGTGCTGCTTTGTAGGCACGAACTGAAGACCAACAGTTTCCTCATCCAGTAGGGTCCATGTGACAATTTCGTTCAAAGAGTCCATCCTTTACAACCTATTCTAGCCAGCATACACAGCCAGCCAGCCTACTTTTCAAAGCTTTGATTACAAGTGACCAATCACTGAGAGATTAGACTATCATGTGGTACAAACTGATGAATATTCATTAGATATTGACCTAAAAAGCAGTGCAAATGTTGCTGTGACAGTTTCGTCCAACCCCCATACAATTTATCCATGGTGAAATGCAATTTCCTCCAAAGGGAAAGAGCAGCAAACGCATGTATGAACTTGAGTGTTTATTACTTATTCCTGGCAGATTTTTTGTTGTCTGCGATGTATTTTAAGCCTAAAGGAAGATAATAAAACTATATAAAGTGAGTAAAGATAGAAACAGAGTACAGATTACATATCTATACATATGTATACACTCACATGTCTATGGGTTACATGCTCTCAGAGGCACACTCAAACACATAGTAACACACATACATGCATTTAAATGCAGCTAGTTACTTTAATCAACTGAAATAGGAAATGAACGCTAGACTCAGCCCGTCTCATCCATGCCTTGTGTGTGTATGGGTGAATTTGCATATAGTACAGTTTTTCATACCATGCAATTTCGCCCCCAAAAATTTGTCAGTTTGTCATAATTTGCCTCAATACAAAGTATAAACAGAGTTATGATTATAATTTAGATTAATGACTAATACAACAATCTTTTACATAACCAGACTTCTACTCAAGAAAAAATAGAAGCATTATCAAAACTTTAAAGCAGACATAGATTTTTTCTGAACTATAGGTTACACAGATCTAGATGGGAATCGGAGATGGGTTGTGGTATTGGTCCTGATTTTTTCTCATTTATGGACACATATCTATGATAGGTGTGGCAAAGATACATTATTTTTATCATTACTAGTTCTAGTTTGATTTACCCAGGCCGGATAGGTCCATTTCTTCAGAGAGTAAAAGGATTGTGTTTTTAATGCAACTAACCAGGCGAATCCGGCGAATTTGCTGGGGTACAAAACTGTAAGAGGAGAGCCTAATGCATTGACCAGCTTAAAACTTTAGATGCTGCCCTGGATCTTTAAGATGAAAGATCTCGTCTGTAACTGCCAGCTCCAGAAAACCATTCTTCAACATGACCTGAGACACCCACTGATTGAGCCTGATGTGGCCCTCTGCGGTCGGCTGGGCTATAAGCAACATTATCTTATCTTACCCATGATTGTGGATAGGAGTGTCTTCAGCCCAATACAGATGTACATGTTAAATCTTTTGTTTATCCTTTTCATCCACAGTATTAGATTCAATAATTTACCTGGACTTCGCAACACATATGGTCATAAACTTTTATTTGCACACGTTTGTTTCTTACACCGTGAGTTTGTACATTTCACGGAAACACAATTGAAATGTACTGTGAAGGTGACTGAACATTCATCAATAGATGTAGAGAACAATTGTATTCATATATAAAAGATGATCATCTATGTCTAAAATATGTAATCATTGTGATGACCCAGCAGTTATCAGGTCAAATCACCCTTCTGTCTCAGTCACTGTCCTCTTTATATGGGGTCACTATCATCTTTAACATCATACGTCACATTAATGTGCAAGTAGTTGTGACCTAATTTGCACCACCCAGTTGATCCACCCTCTAGTAACAAGCGCGTTTCTGTCATTGTCTTGCATGACAAAATCAAACACCTTATATTTCAAAACAAGGAACAATTTGTTTAAGATTCTTGATGGTGCATTCCTGGCTGACTCCTTAAAATGTGGGGAAAAAAATATTTAAGATTTCCAAAGCACTTACCTGGCTTCAATAAGTGGTTGTTGAGCAAGAGGAGTCAGATAAAGTAAATCGCAACATCTTAATACTGAACATTCCCAAACAAGACAGACAGTAGCAAATTGTACAGCCAGTTCTCAATGGGTGGGCAATGCAGATCAGTTGTTAACTGGTAATGGAGGATGGGTTAAAACAGGACAGAACAGTATATAAAGATGAAAACAGTGTTGATTACTATTGCCTTTACAGTTTCTTCTGTCCTTTTTCACATTCTGCGAAGGCCCTGGTGTGGAAGCCACAGCTTTACCTGTGACAGAAAGAACTGTATTAATTGCCAGATTTGTCTTGAGCATCTACATGTTGTTATGCATTGTGTTATCTGCAGTGGAGAGGTATGCATGCCAGTCATTATATGTCCTCTATGTGAAGCACACACAGTTAACAATTGACATTCCTGACAGCAAGAAATGTGGATGTTTCTTGTGATACTGATACACATACGGAAATTTGAGTGTTTGTAACATAAGGTTCAGTTTTATCAACTTTGTCTCTGTCCCTAGATGTGGATTACCATAGTTCATGTTTCCAGCACCACATGTACTTAGCCACTAGGCCATTGTCAGCAGGGTTGAAAATTTAATGAATGGTTGAACAAGTTAGATAACGAAACAAAGCTGGGATGGAGATAGCTGAGATTTAGCCAATGCCTATACCACACACTAATCCACCACACTGCTCAGGCCTTGAAGAGTGTTCATATGTAAGCAATATACTTTAATTTGATTATATTCAGTTTACATATTCTCAGAAATTTTGAATGTCTGATATTCTGATACACAGATGTGCACAGAGTTTTATTTGAATGTTCTTAACATATCTGCTCCAAACCGTAATTGTGACAAAAGAGCCAGAGATACTGTCAGATCTGTCATATGTATCATGGATGACATTGTGATGTTCTTAAATATATTTAAGCAAATACTTGATTGCCATAATTTGAAGCCAAAATGAAGCTACTGTATGTCTCCAGTTCTTTTAGTACTAATGAGGTTTTAACTCACAGTCTTCCAGTTATCCCTTAACTGTTGTACTGTAGTATTTCATACTTTTATCCTACAGTTCATCCATGATTGGTATTCATCATCAATGAAACTAAAATGTCCATGGTTGCTTTTCAGACAAGCACGAAGGACTGACGAGCAGACCAGCACCAGTGGTAAACGAGCTTACACAGACGAGGAATTGGAAGCTGCAGTGGCTGACATTAGAGAGGGGAAACTGGGAACACGGCGTGCCTCCAATCTATATGGAATTCCACGGTCCACACTGAGGAACAAGATTTACCGCAGTGGTCCAGACATGGAGAGAGCTGCTGCTTTTGTGGATCCAGAGGACTCAAATTCTGGTGATGAGGCAGTGGCCACAGCCCTCTCCAGTGGGATGAAAATGGCCGAGTTGATCCAGGTTGGCATGTTTCCCTATCCCCCATCTCTCCCCTTTTCAATTGGCTCCAGCATCAAAGAGGAACCAGATTATGCCAGAGCAGCAGCAGTGGATGAGTTCTCAGTCAAGCTAGAACACATTCGTCGAATGCACAACCTGAAAGGCAGCCAAGACCTTCACATTAAGCCTGCCCACATCAACGAACCCAAGCTGCCTCTGATCAGATCCCTTATCCGACACCTAGTGGAGCAACGATTCCACCTGGAGCTGAGTAAGGGTAGCCTCAGTGTTCATGCTGCCACTCGGCCCTGTGGGGAAGAGGCAGGGACCAGTCACTCCAGCAGCCCGGTGATGGAGGATCGAAAGAGCACAGCCATTTCTGTGGACACTCTGCCCCACTTCCTCCCTTACCTGCCTTCCTTTTCACCATCCTGCCTCTCTCTCACTGTGCCGTCTTCCTTTGAAGACCTGCGTATTCCGTCCTACAAACCCGCCAGCCTTCAGCAGCAGCAGCAACGAGATCTGGACATGATTGATGAGGAGTCACGTCCTTTTGGAAAAGCATATGAGACCAGTCGCATTGGAGAGACTCTGAAAGACATTATTGTCAAGTCCATCTCGGAAAAAATAGATTTCCAGACGTTGATACCCAGATGCCTCCCATGTTTCCAAGTGCCAGTGACTTGTATGCCCCTGCTTTCTCCCTGTCTGATGACTTCCCCCTAGACCTTGGCAAGTCTGCTTTCCGTACTTGCCACTCTGAGGTGTCCCAGCCCATCCATCCTGCCAAACGCATCAAGCGAGAGCCATATGATGACAAAGAAGTGCAGTCTCATGCCACAAAAAGTAGCAGTGACACGTCTAAAGGCAAATGCTCAGACTCAACAGCACACAGTAACCGTGAAAGCAAAGCCAGCAGCAGTCAGACAGCAGGTACCAGTGGCACAAAGAACACAGGGGATGGGACAGTGAAGGAAAAGAAAACAAGACCAAAGCGAGGTCAGTATCGCAAGTACAACAGTCAGCTCCTGATTGAAGCAGTGCGAGCAGTTCAGCGAGGGGAGATGAGCGTTCACCGTGCTGGGTCCTACTTTGGGGTACCTCATTCCACACTGGAGTATAAGGTGAAGGAGCGCCACCTTCTGCGGCAGAAGAAACCCCGCGAAGGCAGTAGCTCTTCATCAAGCTCTACCACCACCAACACCACCACCGCTGCCGCCTTATCGTCAAACACAACATCAACAACTATATCTACATCAGTGACAGCTACGTCCTCTGCCTCATCCACTGTGTCATCAATGACTCAGACCAGCAAGTCCTTGATCCTGACCTCCACAGCTAGTTCTGACAGCTCTGCCTCCTCCACCTCATCCTGCTCTCAGACACCACTGGCAGGCAGCATCAAAGCCGACTCTTCTCTGCCTCATTCCACCTCTCCCTCGTCTCTTAGTGCCTTTGGCTTTGGGCTGCACAAGCCAGCAGGTGCTTCAGGGGATTTGCCATGGTTCCCGCCTTACCTTGTCTCCGGTGCCTCACCGTCTCCCTTCGACCCTGCTCTCAGCCTGTTCCCTCAAGGGTTTGCCCTCAACACGTCAGCCTCAGAGCTGTTGCGGAAGTTGCAGCACAAAGTGCAGAGCAAGTCATCCCCCTCCTCACCCTTCTCTCCAGAGTCCTTTGGTTTTGCCCCCCACCCTAACGGCAGCAGCTCTTTGAGGGAAGGCTTTTTGCTCTACAACTGACTGCAGCTTTTTCCTCATCTACCTTTACCTGTCCTCACAGATACGTTTTAAGGTAAAGGAGGGTCCGCATGTATTCTGTGGGTGGAATATTGAGATTGTTGTTTCCTTTTTCTCCTTAACTAGTTTCTTTTCCTGGAAGGGAAACTAGTTGAGGACCTGAGTTGAGAAGTTTTATTCTGGTATATTTTTGTAGATTAATGTGTACAGGTAGATGTATTTTGTTCACTAAACAAATCTTTCCTGAGAGGGGAAGTACATGGAGGCAGTACAGACTTAAAAATAATAACGAATGAGTGTTCTTGCCGTGATACATGTTTTTGGAGGTACATCGCATTCCTGTCCATGATTAGTTCTGTCCTGGTATATCAGCCATCGGTCTGTCTCGTTTCTGATTGGCTGTCTTATTGTTTGTGTCACATGCGCAGCTTTTGAAGAGAGATTTAGTGTGATGACCACAGCCTTGTTGCTAAATATACTCTTGGGGTAAAAATGGTCACTGTATGCATCATGTTCCTTTTTGAATTATTGTTCTTTGGAATCACAATCCTGCCCAGAGCCTTGAATCTTCCCGAATGGAGTGTCTGTGTTATTGTGAGGTGTCCATCACATAATGTTCTCAAATGTATCTGAAAGATGTTCATGTCACTGGAATATTAATGAAAGAATTGGTCAATATGTTTGTTTCTTCTCTTCATGATCTCTTATCATACATAGATATATATACACAGATATGTATTGCCTGGTTAGAGATTTAACTGATATACACTTTGGTACAAAAGTATTTATTTTGCTTTTAACAAAAGAATTCATGTGCAATATGAATTAGACTGTGTTCAGCTTCCTGGAAATCCAAGATCTTGGTGTCTTATTTGCTTGCTCATCTTTAACTCAGCATTTTGCTGGTTGTTGTTGGTAGTGATTTTTTTTTCTTTCTTTTTTTCTTTCTCTTTTTGTTTAATGAGCAGCTCTAGTCCCTTTTCTAGTCCCTTTTCATTTTTTTTTTTTTTTGTATTTTCAGGTTCAGGGTGTTTTTTTCTGTAAGTTACCATGTTGGAGAAATGTGAGAAATGGATCTGGTGGCTAGTAATGTTAAATAAGTCAGCACAACAAAGAAATCATTGTAGTATGATCAAGGGAGCAGGGCATGTACACATTGTTTAGGCAAACTACTTCTGCAGACCACCATAAACCACAGCTAATAAAACCTTTGGTAGAAATTATCCTTAGATGGGTGTGCTTTATATGATTTTATTTTCTGATTTTTCTTTTGGATGTAGTTGTTCATCCCATCATTGCCCAAGGCATTTTAGGCCCAAAGAGGTAGCTGTCTTGTTTCTTTCTTGACACTGTACGCAGAGCTTTTCTTCATAATTCAGAGCTACAGTTTCCTTTAAACTCGTCTGCTTTGGTTGAGATTATGTTTTGCATTTACAGAGTTGTTTACTATATTCCTTCCATGCATGTGTTGCTACCAAATTTGATTGGTCATTTGCAGTTAGATGCTCAGATTGACAGACCATGATCCACAGTAAGAGTGCTTCAAAGCACTACTAGGGATTTTTCAGTTACGAGAAGTTTTGGTCGGAGTCATAAATTTGTCCATCTTCTGACTTGGGAATGCTGTAGTCTAAGGAACGCTGAGGTAGGCTTCTTTAGCTGCAACAGGGTTGTGATATGTGGTACAAATCACCACAAATCTTGATTTGTTTAGGCTATAGTATGTGCTAGAGTGCCACTAGGAGTGTGTCCATTACCTGCAAGAATTTTGCAAAGCAAATCCTGAGTCATGCTTCACCCCAACCTTTGCTGTGCTGAAAGCTGTCCAGCAAGTTGCTTTCCTGGCTGAGTCCGGGCGGGCAATTGTTTTAGATTATCACTGTCTTGGTTGTTTGGGTTTTTTGTTTGTTTTGCTTTTTCAGATCAGCTGCAGGCTTTTTTTTTTACAAGTCTTCATAAATAAAACAAACAATGTCTTTTTTGTGATCAGGTGGTGCTGTATAATGGAAAAAGTCCAGTGATATGTTGAGGAAGACATGTATATGTATTTCTTTAATTCAATGTCATTTTGGTTTGAATCATTTGTTGGTTTTGTTTTGTTCTCCTCTGGAAAAGTGAAACGGAATTTTGTATCCTGAATGCATGTTTGCCCACGTGCTAAAATGTTAACAGCTCCTATGTTAATATCATTTCAAGTTGTCTATTTTTCTTTGTAACTATAATAATGTCCGTACCGGAGGAGGGTATTTGTCTATGTTCATTTTTTTCAAAGTGGGGAAAGGGCACTGCCACATTCAGGACAGGCAGATGCATTCCTAGAAACTTTTGACACACGAATGCTGTATTCTCCTGTCCCATGCTTCTTTTTCCCATCCTCATGGAACTGCTACATGTCTGTGTCAGACTTTTTTTTTTCTTTTTTTTTTGGATAATGGTCCAGCCATTTGAAGCATACAACTTACAGTAACTTGATCAGTGCGTTCTTTGCGTGTGTTGATTTTCATTTTTCTTGGTCTGTATTTGAACCAGCCATCGGTTGTGTGTGTGTGTGTGTGTGTGTGTGTGTGTGTGTTGTGTGTGTGTGGTGTGTGTGTTTTCCTGTTTTCCCAGTTTTGTGAAGAAAAAATTTGTCACTTAACTGTAGATTCAGTTTGTAGAGCTTGTGGTCCTGTGTAAAGACCTCTGTCAGGTGGATTGTTCTGCTGTGAATGAATTGGACCTCCGGTGACTGATTATGAAAAGACAGTGATGACTGCAGAATCATTGGAATCCAGATGAGTACAAAAGTGAAAGATTACAATCATGATCATTGGAGGGAAAATGTGAAATATTGGCTGAGAATATTTTGCAGACACTCTGTGTCCGACATCCCAGTTGTAGCTTTTTGTCTTTTTCTTTTTTTCTTAACGGTCTGCAGAAAACCAAGACACACAGATCATTATCTGAATTCAGAGTTTGGGGTTCATATCATGGAAACAGGGTCAGGAGACCCAGGACTTTCCCACAGAGCTCACACCATCATTACAGAGCCCAGGGACTTGCAGTAAAGCTCACACCATCAGCACAGAACAAAGAGACCTGGGGACTTTTTAGCCAGGGGACTGACTCCAGGACCTTCACACACAGCTCATCAGGACAGAGTGAGGAGATCCCAGGCCCTTTCCCCATGGATCACACCATGCGTTCAGAACCAAGACACCACAGAACTTTCTGTCAGAGCTCACACCATCAGTAGAGAGTCAGAGACCTATGGCCTCTCCACAGGGCTCACACCATCAGTACAGAAACAGGAGACCTATGGCCTCTCCACAGGGCTCACACCATCAGTACAGAAACAGGAGACCTATGGCCTCTTCACAGGGCTCACACCATCAGTACAGAAACAGGAGTCCTATGGCCTCTCCACAGGGCTCACACCATCAGTACAGAAACAGGAGTCCTATGGCCTCTCCACAGGGCTCACACCATCAGTACAGAAACAGGAGCCCTATGGCCTCTCCACAGGGCTCACACCATCAGTACAGAAATAGACCTATGGCCTCTCCACAGGGCTCACACCATCAGTACAGAAACAGGAGTCTATGGCCTCTCCACAGGGCTCACACCATCAGTACAGAAACAGGAGACCTATGGCCTCTCCACAGGGCTCACACCTCAGTACAGAAAACAGGAGTCCTATGGCCTCTCCACAGGGCTCACACCATCAGTACAGAAACAGGAGACCTATGGCTCTCCACAGGGCTCACACCATCAGTACAGAAACAGGAGACCTATGGCCTCTCCAAGGGCTCACACCATCAGTACAGAAACAGGAGTCCTATGGCCTCCACAGGGCTCACACCATCAGTACAGAAACAGGAGACCTATGGCCTCTCCATCAGCTGTGTGGAGGGGGGAATCTGCTGCATGGGCAACAGCTGATTCTCCATACCAACTTGCCCAGGCTTGCGCCCTGGAGAGGACACTTCAGCTTCGCTGCAAAGCGTCGAAACAACACGGGAAGCAGCAGTTTACCTGTTATAAGCCATCGCTCGATTGGCGTAGAGCTGGCCCCAGGGGTTGCTTCCGTCGGTGGGAGAGATCATCATCTCATTGGACAGCTCCCGCCCGCCTTAAGCTGGGCAGCCCCCAGCCAATAGGGTGCTGTCTCGCCACAGTTCGCCTGCCTTACTGGGTGCGTAGGGCTCAGGGTACGGAAGTATCTGACAAGCGGACTGCAATCACTGCACCAGGCAAAAGAAAGGGAAAATCAAAATTAACAAGAAAAACTCCAGCTCTCAAGTTTGGCACCTGGAATGTAAGGACAATGACTCCTGGACTGTCGGACGACCTCCAGGCTATTAGCGATGCTCGAAAGACCTCCGTCATCAACGATGAACTTGTGAGACTCCAGGTCGACATCGCCACACTGCAAGAGACGAGGCTTGCTGACTCTGGAACCCTCGAGAAAAGGATTTTACGTTTTTCTGGCAAGGGAAGAGCGCTGAAGACACCAGAGAATATGGCGTTGGATTTGCTGTCCGGAACTCCTTGCTAGGGATGATAGAAACCCTGCCAACAAGGAACTGAAAGACTGCTATCACCCCGCCTCAACACCACCACTGGTCCGTCAACTGATCAGCGTCTATGCGCCAACACTCAGCGCCACCAAGGAACAAAGGACGAGTTCTACGATCAGCTCGACTCACTTATCCAGAGGACCCCCAAAGACGAGCAATGTTACTGCTGGGTGACTTCAATGCCAGAATGGGCGCTGACCATGACTCCTGGCCCTCCTGTCTCGGAAAGTTTGGTGTGGGAAAGATGAATGAAAATGGGCAGCGACTCCTGGAGATGTGTCATACCACGACCTCAGCATCACCAACTCCTTCTTCCAGACAAAGCCTCAGCAGAAAGTGTCATGGAGACACCCTCGCTCAAGCACTGGCACCAGCTAGACCTGATTATCATCAGGCGGTCTGCCTTGAGGCGTGTCCTTTTACTCGCACCTTCCACAGCCCCGAGTGCGACACGATCACTCGCTGGTGTGCTGCAAGATCAAGCTCCAGCCTAAGAAGATACATCGCTCTAGGCTGAAGGCAAACCTCGCATCGATGTGAACAAGACCACACATCCTGACAAGGCGGCGGAATTTACCCAAGCCCTCTCCGAGGTGTTCGACTCAGACCCTCCCGGTGGCTCAGCCCATGAGAGATGGGACTACATCAGAGAGACAGTACACAGCACTGCCATGAAGATTTTTGGAAAAAAGCAGACCAAGAACAACGACTGGTTTGAGGCCAACTCCTCCACACTCACTCCAGCCATAGAAGAACGCCGCCAGCGCCCACCTGGAATACAAGCGATCCCCCACCCAGAGAACCCTGCAGGTGTACAGATCTGCAAAGAGCAAAGTACAGAGATTAGCAAGGCAGTGCGCTAACGACTACTGGCTCCAGCTATGTCAAAGCATCCAGATATCGGCTGATACTGGAAACATCAAGGGCATGTACGACGGCATCAAAAAAGCAATGGGCCCCACCAAGAAGACTACAGCTCCACTGAAGTCTGCCACGGGCGAGACCATCCAGGACAAGGACAAGCAGATGGAGCGATGGGTGGAACATTTTTCCCGAATTGTATCCAGACAGAACCACGTCACCGACGAGGCCCTTGATGCGATTGAAAGCTGCCCTCATGGCGGAACTGGATGAGAAACCCACTCTGGCAGAACTAGAGAAAGCAATCAGGAGCCTGTCCTCAGGAAAAGCACCAGGGAAGGATGGCATACCACCAGAAGTCATCAAGTGTGGCGGCAGTGCACTGCTTGAACACCTGCACAACCTCCTTTGTCAGTGCTGGGAGGAAGGAGCAGTACTCAAGACATGAGAGATCCCCAATATTGTCACATTATACAAGAACAAAGGCGACAAAAGTGACTGCAATAACTACAGAGGAATATCTCTCCTGAGCATTGTAGGCAAAGTATTTGCAAGAGTCGTCCTGAACAGGCTGCAGAAGCTCGCTGACAGAGTGTACCAGAGTCGCAGTGCGGGTTCCCCTCGGAGAGATCAACCATCGACATGGTCTTCTCCATCAGACAGCTGCAAGAGAAATGTAGAGAGCAGCACAAGCCCCTCTTTCTGGCCTTCATTGACCTGACCAAGGCATTTGATCTTGTCAGCAGAGATGGTCTCTTTAACGTCCTAGCGAAGATAGGCTGCCACCAAGACTTTTGAGTGTAATCCAGTCTTTCCACGACGACATGAAAGGCACAGTGCAGTACGACGGCTCGACATCAGATGCCTTCAACATACGCAGTGGAGTCAAACAGGGCTGTGTCCTCGCTCCCACCCTCTTTGGCATCTTCTTCGCTGTCCTGCTGAAGCACGCCTTTGGAACATCAACTGAGGGTGTTCACCTTCACACCCGATCAGATGGCGACTGTTCAACCTGGCTCGGCTGAAGGCAAAGAGCAAAGTACGGGTAGTGACCCTCAGAGACATGCTGTTTGCAGATGACGCTGCTCTGGCCACCCACACCGAAGCAGAGTTACAGAGTCTGATGGACCGTTTTGCAAAGGCTTGTGATGAGTTTGGCCTGACATAAGCTTGAAGAAGACGAACGTGATGGCTCAGGATGCTGAACAACCCGCATCACCATCAACAACCATGAATTAGAGGCCGTTAGCCAGTTCACGTACCTCGGTTCCACCATCACCCACAACCTCTCTCTGGATACAGAGATCAACAGAAGGATTGGCAAGGCTCTACCACCCTGGCCAGACTATCTCAGAGAGTGTGGAACAACAGCATGTTAACATTGAACACCAAGATTGCTGTGTACCGAGCCTGTGTGCTAAGCACTCTCCTGTACGCCAGCGAATCCTGGACCCTGTATGCCTCACAGAGAAGAGGCTGAGTGCCTTCCACATGCGCTGTCTCCGGCGCATACTTGGGATCACATGGAGTGATCGCGTGACAAACAACGATGTGCTTGAGCGTGCAAGATTCCCAGCATGACCACTCTTCTCCGTCAGCGTCGCCTCAGGTGGCTTGGTCATGTGGTCGAATGGACGACGGCAGGATCCCCAAAGACATTCTGTACGCAGAGCTTGCCTCTGGCAAGAGAACAACTGGAAGACCACAACTCCACTTCAAGGATGTTTGCAAGCGCGACCTGAAGGCTCTCGACATCGACACCAACACCTGGGAAGAGCTTGCTCGGGACAGATCCAGCTGGAGACACACTGTGAACACTGGGCTGGAAGCTGGCGAAGAGAAGCTCCGGAAGCTTGTCGACGCAAAGCGTGCACAGAGAAAGAACAAGCAGCTGCTGCCAGCAGCTGACTCGGCCTTCAAGTGCATCAATGCAGCAGAGACTGCCACTCCCATGTGGGTCTATACAGCCACAGCAGACGCTGTATGACAAAAGGAAACATTTGTAAAGGGCGCAAATCCATCGTCTCCGAGACTAACGGATGCCAACAATGGCCTCTCCACAGGGCTCACACCATCAGTACAGAAACAGGAGTCCTATGGCCTCTCCAACAGGGCTCACACCATCAGTACAGAAACAGGAGACCTATGGCCTCTCCAAAGGGCTCACACCATCAGTACAGAAACAGGAGTCCTATGGCCTCTCCACAGGGCTCACACCATCAGTACAGAAACAGGAGTCCTATGGCCTCTCCACAGGGCTCACACCATCAGTACGAAATAGACCTATGGCCTCTCCACAGGGCTCACACCATCAGTACAGAAACAGGAGACCTATGGCCTCTCCACAGGGCTCACACCCTCAGTACAGAAATAGACCTATGGCCTCTCCACAGGGCACACCATCAGTACAGAAAAGGAGACCTATGGCCTCTCCCAGGGCTCACACCATCAGTACAGAAACAGGAGTCCTATGGCCTCTCCACAGGGCTCACACCATCAGTACAGAAACAGGAGACCTATGGCCTCTCCACAGGGCTCACACCATCAGTACAGAAACAGGAGTCCTATGGCCTCTCCACAGGGCTCACACCATCAGTACAGAAACAGGAGTCCTATGGCCTCTCCACAGGGCTCACACCATCAGTACAGAAACAGGAGACCTATGGCTCTCCACAGGGCTCACACCATCAGTACAGAACAGGAGTCCTAGGGGCCTCTCCACAGGGCTCACACCATCAGTACAGAAACAGGAGACCTATGGCCTCTCCACAGGGCTCACACCATCAGTACAGAGTCAGGAGACCCAATGACTTGCCACAGGGCTCACGCCATCAGCACAGACCCAGGAGTCCTATGACTTTTTCTCATACCTTACACTAACAGAACTTTTGATGACTTTTCAACAGCTCTTGCACCTTCATACAATGACCCAAATTTCATGGTGAGAAAATCTGTAATGAGACAATGTTACATAATACAGCATGATATTGTTAATGGGGGGAAGCTATGATTTAGAGACACAGATAATCAACTGCTGCCTTTCTGTTGTTAATAAGCTGATGAACCACAGATCAGTCAAAAAGAGCAGAATCACCATCGCAGCAGAAAAAGTCCACATGAAGAAGCTCTCAAGATCAAAGCATTAATGAAGTCTGTGTCCACATGTTCTGGAAGGTATCTTTTCAGTGGCAAAATCAGGAATCCTCTTATACATTTTCAGTTTTAGTCATTCGATTGCTTATTGTACACAGTTCATTCGATTTGTGTAATTTTCATTTTTCCCGCAAGTGTTATTTTCTCCTTTTTCAAGTTTCAAATGATCAAATGACTTTTTAAATCCCGGTTTTTATAGGAATTGATTTAAAGTTCGAATGTGCAGTGTTATTCAAGTTGAAATGTGCAATATATTCAAGTTGGAATGTGCAATACATTTCAGATTGTGGTGGAATCTGAGTGGTACTTTAAAGTGATTGTTATTTGAAATATACTGAGCTTGTATCCGAACAAATTACATCCTATTCCGATTGATATTCATACTAACTGTCAGCAATTTTTTTGTGTTGAGGAAATTATGTTGGAGACCAGCAAAATCCATTTACAGTGCAGCAATTAGGCATGAACCACTGAAGTGAACAATCTTTTCCGGATTTCTCCCATGACGATATGTGATAATCATTATGTAATAATTTCACCTCTGCACATAATCTTCCGCCATGATTTAATGTTCATTATCATGCACTTTCTGCAGAACAGTTCAGTCTGATGTGGAAGGTCACTGATCAGTAGAAGCAAGTTGGTTTGACTCCCCCCCCCCCCCCCCCCCCCCTCTCCCACCCTGCACTCCGACCCTCTGCTTTTCCTTTCCCAAGCTTCTCTGAACATTATTGTTGTTTGTTTTCTTTTATACAACATTGTCATTAATTAAGTCCATTCATGCAGAACTATAATTATCTGGGGCTTCAAAGTACTATCAAGGCAGAGAAGTGAGTAAAGAAAAGTTTCGTATGTGTTGTTTAACACTTTGATTGTGATTCATTGGCCTTTTCTCTCTGGAGTTTTTAAACCTTGTGACAGATGCAGGTAGAAGAGGTACAGACGAACACATCTGAACAGAATGCTGAAAGAACGCTTGCTCTCTCGCTCTCTCTCTCTCTCTCTCTCTCTCCTCTCTCTCTCTTCTCTCTCTGGCTCAGTCACTCGTGCTTAGCATCTTTTCCACAAAACTCTTGCTGTAAAATGCACACATCAGTCATGTTCTGGTATTTGGTTTTAGGTTAGGTTTTTTTCAGTTATTTTATTTTGTTTTGGGTCAAATCTGTTACCACAGGATAGCAAAGGGTTTTTTATTTGTTTTTCAGACATGTTGTCATGTGTACATTGTAATCAATTGAAAGCAGATCTTTAAAAGCAGTTAGTAGTGGGAACAGATTTTGTTCTTTTAATACTTCGTCATGCTTTTGTATGCTGTTGGAAAAGAATTGATGGTGTTTTGAAACACTTAGAGTGAATCCTTTGCCATCCCTTGCATCCACTGGGCTATAAGCAACATTATCTTATCTTTTCCCTTGCATCCACTTTCCTCTTCCTTCTCTGGCCCTTCTCTCGTCCCCTTTTCCTTCATGTCCATAGTGAAAATATTATTCCTGTTGCTATAATACTTCTAGGGGGAGTCTCAGAATGGTGAAGACTGAGAGTCCCTTGATGTTGTCAATGACAGGAGATTTGAACGGAAAACAGATGAACAGTTTCGTGTAGCAGGTGGAAATTAAGATAAAGGGAAAAGACTGTACTCTGCAATAGGACTTGCAGGTAATGCTAAGCCAAGCTTAAATAACAAAAGAATGCTATATTGTACACCTGGTTACAGGATATTTTGTTGTGTGTCTGAGTTGCTTGTGTGTTCTTTTTTTGTGCACTTTAAATGTAATGACAAATGATATTATTTTCAGGTGTGTGTGTGTGCGTTTTTTCATTTCACAGTGACAGTAATTATGTTAGTGATGATGGTGAGTCAGGCAACAATAATCATTGCATTAGCTTGGATGATGGTGGTAATGATGATAATATGTATGTTAGTTTAAAAAATTCAGTCATTTGTAAAACTGCATGCTAGCAAGTGTTAATGGATATGTAGTTTAAAATGAATTTTTCTGCAGTATCAAAATAAGAAGATGACCACATTGTAATTCTGGCTCTTTTTTTTTTCATTGGGCATGAAAGCCTCGATACAGAATAAGAAAATGAAAGTATAGCTATAAAATGTTCTGTTCTAAGAGTTGTCAAATAACATTAGAAATCTCCGTTTGGCCAGATTTACGCAATCTTTTGCAGTGCCGAATTTTTGTTGAGGCTTTTCAAGTTGAAGAAGATGACTCAGGCAGTCAAACATTGACACAGTAAAAACACTTTCAGCGATAGCAGTCATCATGCCCATTGTTGTGTTGTGTGTTAAGTTCATTTTCCCTTCACAATGTTTAAGACTAGATTTCCCACTTATGCTATGATTTGTCAGTGGATGTATTTGGAAATGATAGTCACAATAGTGGGGTAGTTTGTTTCGGATTTACTCTTTAGCATGGCATTCTTATTTTATTGCGGCCAACACCACATTCCTCACACTCATCATCCTCATCAAATCATGATAAAATTCCTCTTTGTTGGATTCTCAGAACACAAGACTGTAACTGTTTATTGTGTACTGGTTGGATGTGGTGGGTGTGGGTTTTACCCCCAGTAACGCATACATTCTGTTGTTGCTCCACATACTCAAAGTTAGCTTGCTCGGAGCTGGTCATTGCTGGCATAGAATATTTCTTCTTGATCACTTTCAGTGTTTAAGGAAACAGAATTATTTTTGTAGGCGTCTTTCTATGTTCTTGTTTTATAAAAGTCACATTTTCTTTTCCAATTTGACAAAGATTGCTTTTTTATTCCTCTGATTGGGGAAACTGATTGCGTTTGGATTTAGATCATTATTGCTGGTTTGTACACACGCACACTAGTCATATTCCATTATCCTCTCCAGTATTTTATATTTATATAGTTTCCATATAAACTTGAATATCCACGGAAATGAGTGGTTATGTGATATCTAAGAAATCCTGGATGGTGTATGTGAGTGTGTGTGAGTGTTTACAGATGGTGATTTATTGCTCTAATCTGCTTCTTCTTTGATGGTCTATATGATCCAAACTAACGTTTTTTTATTATTTAGTATGAATGAATACTTATAGCCTAGCCGCATACATATTGACGGATGTGTGTACATATACAGAATTGTTTACTTTCTTTTGTTTTGTTTTAAAAAAGATGGGTTAGAAAGAAATCCCTTACAACAAAAAGTTGTTTCCATTGTCACAAGATGTCCAACAATTTTGCAAAACTTTGTCCCGTGGTGATGTAATCCTGGAGAGGGAATGTCATCCGTGTTGCTGCGCTGTAGCCACCCAAGTCTGCTCATTTGTGTTAAAAAAATAATTTATCTTTCACCACCCTGTTAAAAATTGAATGGTTAAAAAAATCTTTTATCTTTCACCACCCTGTTAAAAATTGAATGTTTGAGTGTACAAAACCTAGGGGAGAAGGGGGGAGGTTGGTTGGTTTGCTTTTGTTGTTGTTTTTTAAGCATGTTTTAAACCTAAAACTAATCAATACATGTATATATGTGCTAGGAGTAACAATCACTGTATGAACAGTTATTCATTTTGTACCGATGTGCCAAAAGAATGTGCATACTATGGACGAACCTTTTTGGCAATTTGGAAATCAGATCTGTTTTGGATTATCATGGAGCCATGTTTGGTCCAGTTTAGTGGTTTTAGCCTGGAGGTAGCATGCACTTTAGAGCTAGAAAATCAAGTGTACTGTCCCCTCTTTGTGCCCAGTTTCTCCTTCCAGCCTTTCCTAATTCCCTTAGCTCACATCTTCCTCCCACACGAGACATGCATACATTCAAAATTATTCCCATTCCTTTGACTCTGTTCTTCTTTAAATTCAGACAAAAAAGATACTGTATGAAAAATTGATTTGAAATGCCACCATAAATCAATACATAAACTGCTATCTGAAAATATTACAGATTAGTTTGTACATTTTTTTGTGGATGCATGTTGTGTGGATATGATAAAAGTGTATGGTTGTGTTGCCTTGTAACAGGTGTTGGTGTTGCTGTGTTGTATTTTTGTTGTATGAAATTTTCTTTAGTCACGGCTGTCATTCAGTTTTCCTCAGCTTTTAGTTTCTGTCAGTTGATATCAGTTTGTTTCAATGCATGCCACAAGGTGGATGAATCCCAGTACTACCTCTGCTTCCTGACATCACAGTCACGATCCAGGTCCACAGGGGTTTTGTTGACTATTCTGCATTGCTGATAAAGCTTCATGCTTCAGCCTTTCTGGCGTTAACTTATTCATGGTCATTTTTGGGTTTGTTTTGGCAGGGCTTTTTGCTTTCTTATTCTGTATTTTATGTTTTATTTTTTTTACTGCCTATGTTTATCTGTCTATTGATTTTTGTCTGCCTCCCTTATCTCTTTGTCTATGGTTTGTTATAAGGGAGAACTAGTCATAAAAGAGTTGGGGGGGGGGGGGGGGGGGTTCCCATGTCGTAACAAAACAAATTTTGATGTTTTTTTTCATTGAAACTGTGTGATTGGTTTCCCCTTTGGCCCAGAAGTTGCCTTTCTTTGTTTATTATTGAAGCATTTGCAACTCCCCACCATGCTTGACATGGATTTTTTTTATTTTGTCTTGACCCTGTACACTATTTATCAGTCTTGATAGGACTGATAACTGTACATTTTTTGCTTCAAGAAATTAAGATCTTTGCAGAAATAGACTGGTTTGTTTCTGTTCATTTATTTTCGCTGCCAAAATGCTCTTGAAACATGCAAAATGGAAACGTGCTCTTGTAAGGAATTAATAACATCATATTTTTGGTGAACATATCTTTTCCTTTCTTTTATGTGGTAAGGAGGATCTTCTTGATAACATTGTCCAATATCAGTGAGTAGATCTTTTTTTTTTGGTGGTTGTTTTTTTTTTTTTTTTTGGTTCGTTTGTTTTTATCAAACATCAACATGTCAGTTTAAAACTTAATCACTGAAAGAAGCTCAACTTTCACATACTTTGAACACAGGTTGATGCATGACACTATGTGTTTATCCCAGTCTGAAATGGATTAGAAATGAGGAATTGTACTTCATGAAATTCACGCTGTGTATAGAAAAAAAGAAAGAAAAAAGAAAAGAAAAAAAGAAGAATATTTTCGGTGATTGTTGCCCCAGATGTTCGTTATCTGAATTCTGGGAAACAGGAGCATGTTTTCCACCCAAAGATTTAACAGTCCGCCTTCCCTTTGTCTGCTGATGTCAGTGATAAATGTGTTGACAATATCACCAGCACCGGTAATCACAGCGCCGTTTAACAGACATGATATTCCAAGAAATGATGTAACATTGCTGACTTACTCTTCATTGTTTCCATGACAAGCACAGATAGGAGGAATGTATGAAACAGTCTTTTGTCAATTCAAAGGTCACCACTGTGGTGGTGAGTACATTTGATTGTTCTGTAAGATGTAGTGGTGACACTATCAGAATGGGACAGTTATGCTCAGATGGCATGGTCAGAGAGATTCTTTGACATGTCTGACACGAATATTTGTTTGTGGTCTCTGTGACCTGTATGTCAGTTGACTATATTATTGTACTTAGTCTTTGCTTTGGACTGTTATGGTGCCCTGTGTATATGAGTTAATAATGTATGCATAGTCACTGTAGTCCATAGCATTTCAAAAAATGGAGCAAAAAACACATATGCATGCATGCACACACACGCACGCACGCACGCACACCACACACACACACCACACCACACACACACACACACACACACACACACACACACACACACACACACACACTCTTAATGACTAGGGTTCAAAAAAGGCACATCAGTAAACTTGATTGTTCAAAAGAGCAGCAGTACTTGTCCGTCAGACCAAGGATTTCGACCTGTTTGAGAACCAGTTAAGTGAGGTGAAGATGTAAACAGCATCTATGACATCAATAAAATCCTGCTTCATGTTTGCTGGCCAGATTCCACATATACATACATGTGTGTGTGTGTGTGGATTTGGGGGGGGGGGGGGGGGGGGGTTGTTTTTGCTTTTTTAGTTAGGAGGGGTATGTGCTCACATCTTTCCTTCTTGGATACAAACAAGAGCCATTGATGCACAAGTTTGCTGTTTGTTGATAACAGTAAGAATGAAACCAGTCACTTTGACTGTAAGATTATCTTAAAATGAATGGCAGTTATTAATGTTGTGGTTTTGGCTTTAAAGTCCTTTTTTTCCAGGCTATTGAATTTCAAAATTGTACTTTACAGACATCGATTCACCTCATTCATGAAAAGAAATTATTATTGATGATCATCGTCATCTGTGGATGAATGACAAAAAGTATTTGGTATGATAAAGCTGGATTATTTAAAAGTCAGAGTGATTTTTTTTGTAATTACAGAAAGGACTTTTTTCATGATTTATTTTGTGTTTGTGTGTGTGTCTGTGTTGTTTGTTGGGGTTTTTTTGGGGGGAGGGGGGGGGGGGGGGTTGTTGGGTTGTTGTTTTTTTGCAAATAAAAAAAGCAGAATAAGATGCTAGGTACTTGATTTTCATAATGTAGTATCTCAAGACAAATGATGTTATTTTTTGCAAAATCTCTGTGTCATCTTTATCAACGTTGCTCCTTAAAGTTGACTGGACATTTCATCAACAAATGTTACATGTCAAATTTACTTCTTGAAGAAAATTGTATTTAGATTAATATGATGAGTGCTTAGTTAATTGACTGACTGTTTAATCACTGTGGGAAAAGTTGAGTATTATTCTCAGACAACTGTTTTATTTACAAACCTGAGAAACCACTGTTTGTTAAGATTGTCGGCAAGAAAATAATATGTCAATATAACAGTTTAGATGCAGTAAAGGTCGCTGTTTGTTAAAATATATGAAGATGGTTATGTATGTATCATTCTTTTCATGCATACTCATGTTTTCTGATAGAGCTGATAATGCATTTCTTTTTTGTCAGATCAGAGCAACATTTGAAAGGAGATTAAATGGTGCTTGAAGTTGATTTTTTCTTTCCCAAACAGTATTTGTTATAAACAGGTTTGGTTTAAATCTCTTGTCAAAGATATATTCCTTAATCACGGAAAAGATATTTGCCAAGATCTAAAAGTACTCACGCTGTTAAGATAATGGGAGAAGATGTCTTTGTCAGTAATGGTCAACTGACTCGGTCCTTATTTTCAGTTTTCTATTGTACATGTCTTACCATCATTACCGTCAGTGAATTCAAAATAAAAGCACAAAACTTCCGTCAGTCTAAAAACAAGATAAAGAATAAATCTGGCCTTTTTCAATTTATTTTTTCATCTCGGTGCTGTTATGTGCTTTTATTCTAATGAAAGAGTTGGTGATCTATGATGTTATTCATAGATGATTATGTCTCTTTGAAGAGCCAAAAATATATTGACAACCAGAATACATCCTCTGGGCATTTATTGCTTACATGTTGGTGCAGTGAAACAATTCAGTAAAGATCCTTCAAATACATACTCTCTCCCTCAGGCTTTTTTTCTTTTCCTGGAACATTTTTGTCTCTTTCTATACAACATTTATGTCCCATTGATTTGCCCTAAACTGTTTGCTTGCATCATTATACTTTTTGCACTGGCTGTTTATATAGATTCCAAGAATTTCTTTTTTTTCATTGTAAGTGCTTACAGCTTTGAAATTTAGTGGTAATGTGAAAAATAGAATGGACTAACAAACTGCAGAGTTGTCAAGGTACTTACTTGATTGTTAAGTGATATATCACATTTTTAATGCATTTTTTCATATTTAACGAAACGGGGATCAAGTGTATGGTCCTTTGTAACCATGGACACCGCCAAATTGTCAAAATAGAATGGATAAATATGTACACATAGTGAATGTCTATGCCAGTCTTTGTGAATTGGAGTCTCAGCGATGGTGGAAGTTGGGGGAGACTCTATCTTGTCAAGCAAACAAGATAGTAGAGCTTCGTGACTCTGCACTTGCACACTTTGCACTCAAATAATGTTCATATCCAGCTTAGGAGTACAGTTGTACTTTAGGATGAATCTTAAAAAGAAGTATTATGCAGAAGACCTTTAACCTAGAAAGTACAAATTTTACAACTTTAGAAATGCCATAGCGTACCATTGTAGTAAAGCATTCTGTGCATTAGGTAGGCTGTAGTGTAGCATAACATAGAAAGGGTTAGAGGCTCCCTTTCCATCAATCATGTATTTTCTAGTACAAGCTTGCCTTGGTCTCTTCTAGATTTACATCCAAATAAAGACTCACTCATCTTTGTACTATGTTTGCTGCCAGCAAAGATTCCCACGACAAAGACTTTTTTTTCTGGAAGATTTTTGCCTATACTAGATTTGCCTCCTCAGAAAAGACTGCCTCCCTTAGCCCTATTTTCTCCACAGCCACCATTGTTCTACTTACCCTGGGAACCAGTGCTATGTGCAGCTGGTGTAATCAAACTATGGGTGTAATATTAAAAAAAGGAATATTTGCATAATATGTTCTTTTAATGTTTAACATTAAATCACCTATAGTCTAATGTGACATTTAGACATTTTAATTGAATTTCTTTTAAACTTTTTTTTCTAATAATTCAGTAACTTTGAAAGAAACAGGTAAACAAAGACAGAATTAGAGGCATTTTTCAAGGAGGGTTTGAAATCTTCACCCAGAGCTACTTTCCATCAAACTATCCCCATTTACATTGTTAGCCTGTCGCGACTTATGAACAGCTCTGTGACGCTCCTTTATGCTGTCCTGATGATTATTCCTTTTTTTTTTTTAAGTCAGGAGAAGTTAGATAAAATCTAATAGACTTAATCAACAGGCTAGACAAAGTAGCACATTTGCGCTTCAGCCATCTTTAAACTGTTCAGCTGAGAAAGCAGGCTATGTAAAGTAAGAGTAAGCCAAATTGGAGTGCTGGTTCAGTACAAGAACCTGTGTATCTGGTGCACAGCGGAAGTAAGGTTGGTACAAGTTATCTGGTGCTATGGGGGTAGAATTAGTTAAAATCCTGTTTTACTGGAACATTTTTTTCTTTGCACATACTAGATTTGCCACACACCTAAGAACGCCTGTCATTAAGACTTATTTTTCTTGAATTTTTTTTTTCTATGTCTATGCAAGTTATGCCAAGAAAGATTGCCTACTTTAAAGACACATTTAGAACTTTTTGTTGTTGACTATACTAAATTTACCTCCATATAGACTCTTTCCTGTGAAGGGCTTTTTCTTTGTTGTTGGTTTTGTTTTGTTTGTGAACTTTCTTTCTCATTGGCTATACTAGATTTACTTCCAGCCGAAGAGTCCCTCCTATAAAGACCTGTTTTTCTGGAACATTTTTGTCATCTATATAAGATTTACCTACTAATGAAAATGATCTCTCTGAAAGAGTTGTTTTATTGGAACATTAATTCACCACCAAACAAAGTCTGTTTCTCCGTTTCATGTACAGCAGACTTGTACCTGTAGAACATTTTTGTCCATGAACAAGGAACACCAAACTACAACAGTTAAACCCAATTAGCTACACTTGTCATATTTAGAACACAATGAAGTTCAACAGTGCATAACAGTTTCATATCATTAGCTGTGTCTGCTGACCGTAAGATACAAGAGTTCAGCTATCCGTAAATTATTATGAGCTTTGCTTCTTTCTAGAAAACAACAGAGCTCAGCCATCGGTTATACATCATTAGCTGCACTTGTTTTTTAGAATACAATTGAGCTCTGCTCTGTATCTCATTGGCAGTGTAATATGACCACGGTTTGTCTTTACATTGAGGAGTTCATTGGGGGTAAAGAAAAGTTTGCTCATTACTGACTGCAACACAAATTTGACTTGGATGAAGTTCAGCAAAAATGCCCCAGTGGCAACCTTTTCTTCCTTGTTCGTTTTTTAAAAGGGGAGGGGGGTCTGTTTATTTGTTTGTTTTCAAAACTCATATAGTCATTCTACAATCAAATATGATTTATATCTGCAACAAATGACAAAGGTCTATTGTTTCAAGATCTGGGGAAATTAAAAAGCTTTGCACTTTTTTCACTTCAATACATTTTCTGATTAAACAATTGCTAGTACCACAAATCTTTATTGACAGCAACCGTTTTGTGCAAATACCCTGGATGACTGGATTTTCTTGGCCGAGGGGGGGGGGGGGGGGGGGGTGGGTTGGTGGGGATTACCTTTTCCCACCCCTGATTTCATCTTACGCCTGCCAAGACCTTGGATTTTTACCATAATCTGCCCTTCGACCGTTGTGGTGCGTCAAAGCACCTTTGGATTCTCCATCTATCTCCCAGGATCTTCAACATATCTCACCAATACTTAATTCTGTTTAACTTTTCTATTGACGGTGTTGTTCTGTTCCACATCCGTGCTGTTAAAGGGTTAACTTTGGCAGCTCATGAAAAGTGCTATTTTATGTCTATAAACAGGGGCAGAAATGTGTGTTCCAAACGGAAACGTATCAACTTTGAAACATATCCGGAGAAGAACATGATTTATCCAAGGTGTTTTTCCTATGGGGGATGTCCTCAGGGGAGACTGGTGACATGCATGGAGAACAGCGCTGAGCTGACAATTTGTCAGGACTATGGGAAGGGGAGAGGGGTTTGCTGCATGCTTCTGCCTGGTTTCATTCTTGTTTGTGTGCATACATGGTTTTCTTCCCACCTTGCCCCTCAAGCAGCGCCTTGCTGCCGTTCTGTGTGTTATTTATTTGATAAAGTCATGTTTGTTTGTCGTTGGTTTGGGCTTTTTTTCAAACAAGAAATCTCCATGGTTTAACATTTCTCTTTGTTTCAGATGTGTCTTAAAGCGGAGCAGAGAAATTTACAGCAAGTGTGTTTGTGTGTGTTTATGCGTGTGTGTATGCACATGTTTATGTTGGTGATTGAAAAGTTCATACCAAACAGCCTTATGATAGGTACTTGCTGTTCAGACATTTACCCAGTCGTTTTGTTGCTTCATTTTCTAGCTTGCATTTACATTTGTATATAGGTCTCCCTGCTTCTGCCTTCCCTGTTTGTTAGGTATGTGCCTTTGCCAAGTCCAGAATTTAAAGTGTGGCATTTTGTGTTGAAATGTGTGTGTGTGTGTGTGTGTGTGTGTGTGTGTGTGTGTGTGTGTGTGTGTGTGTGTGCGACTGCATTCATACGTGCGCCGTGCTTTCGGTGAATTTATGTACCATTTGCTGCTCTGTGACCTTGTTAAGTATTGGTAGCTGCTTTGTCTGTGTGTGTGTATGTCACTCTGTGGTCTTTTGTGTTGGCTGCATTTGGGAAATTTGATCCTTGATTGTAACAGGGAGTTTGTGATCCTTGATTGAAACAGGAATTTGTTTAAAGCTTAATCGTAATGAATGGCTCATGATCCTTGAATTTTATGTGAAGTTACCAAACCTTGTGGCAATGGGAAACGTATAATCCTGGATTGTAGTGTTTAGTTCATGATATTTGATTGTAGTAGGCAGTTCATGGTCCTTGATCGTGATAGGCAGTTCATGAACCTTGATTGTTTTGGGAAATTATGATTGCACTGGGATATTTATGCTCCTTGATTTTAATGTGGATCTCCTGATCCTGTATTGCAATCGGTAATTCGTAATCCTTGAACTCAATGGAAGGTTCACAGTTCTTAGATGCTTATGACCTCATACAAGGCAAATACAGACAAAAATCCTGTTTTCCTTGTCATTGTCTTTGGTTTTGTTTGAAGTGTTGTTATGTTGTGTTGGATTATTCATAGTTGTTTCATTTTTCACTTGTAATGAATTTTGATTTTGTGTCAATTCCTCTTTCCCTCTCCCCTTCCCCCCTTCTCTCTCCCTCTCCCTCCCTCTCTCTCACTGTCTCACTCTCTCTCTTTCGCTCCTTCTGAAAATTTCATGTCAGTCTATATTGATAGTCCTGCTATGTGTTGTCATGTTTCAGGCGTTTTCTGAGCCCTTCTCCCCTTCTCTTAAACAAGAACTAGGACATATTAAAAAAAAAGAGAGTGCAGAGGGGCAGAGAGAGGAAGATCAGAAATACTGATTAAAGCATTGTTGCCAAACCATCTTTTTTTTATGTCTTGTTTGTGTGTCCATTGCTATTACAAAATATTTTTTAAAATTTTTTTGTTACCTCTTTCCTGTCCCATTCGACCTCTCTCTCTCTCTCTCTCTCTCTCTCTCTCTCTCTCTCTCTCTCTCTTATTTTTACTTTCCTGATGATTACTTATTCCAATCATTTTTAATTGAAATTGTGCAAAGATTAAAGATTGTAATAGAAATTGTGACGAGATGTTTATGTATCATGTGATATCATACGAGACAGTTGCTAAGTTTAATGATGACTTTTATATAACAGTTGCTGTTAAGTTGTTTATCAAACAAGCCAATTTTTCTAAACTGTTGACATTGCGTCTGGTTGCATAATAATCCTTTTTCTTCTTTGAAATCGAAGCCAACCAAATCACTAGACTGTTGTAATGTGCACAGAACTGAGAAGGCAATTTATTTCTTCTTTTTTTTTTTTTTTTGGTTGGGGGGGGGGGGCATGTTTGTTAATTTTCTATTTATTTGATATTTTGATGCACATTTCCCATGAATTCGTTTTGTCTCACATAACAAACATTTAGATTTGCTGAACAAATACCTTAATGAAATGGGGGAAAAAAAAAACAACATGCATGCGTTTGCGAGATCATGTGCACACGCATATATTTACACACGTGCGGCGCATACACCACACACACACACACACACACACACACACACACACACACACACACACACACACACACACACACACAGAGTGTCAGGTTCATTTGGCATCTACGCATAATGGCATTGAAATGTTTAGAGGGAATTTGGCAGAAATGATACATTCAAAAAGCATGTTCAGAAACAATACATGATTACAACTACAGGCAAGGCCATAATTATAGTCACTACTGAAAGCAAAAAGATTTTCAGGAGCAGTCTTACAAACAAGGGCACTATTCAGTGACATATATAGTTCTTTTCTAAAGTTCTGTGTGGAAGTATATCAGAATCCAGCTCTTGAGTATTTCAGCTGATATTTCCAGTTGTTGTGGAACCTCCTTGATGTGAAATACCGCCATATGTTTACAATATGGTTCATTTCAGATAAAAATTACTACCGCATATATCCAGTTATGATCACTCCCAAGTGAGAAATAACCACTGCATGTTTGCGGTAGCATTCAGTCTAAATGAGAAATATCTCCACATGTTTACAACTTGGTTCATTCAAAATGAAGAATTCCACCACATGGTTACAATAGTGCTTTGTCCAAGTGAGAATATCCACCACATGTTTACTGTAGCAGTCATTCCAAGAGAGAAACACTCCCACATGTTTACAGCACAGTCCAAAGGAGAAAAATCAGTATGTTAAAACAACAGAATTCACTTCTAGTGAGAAAGGCCACCTCATGTTAACAACAGAGTTGTCTCCAAGGGACAAATACTACCACATGTTTACAATAGGGTTCACTTCAAGTCAAGCATTTGCTGTTAAGAAAATATTGTTCTGCTATCTGCAAAAAACTACAAGGTAGAAATAACATTTGGTGAGAATTATCAGATTCTGCAGAACAACATGCAGGTTCTCCTTGCCTGCCATAAGTCTTTTAAAATGTGGCGGTTGTGATTTCCAATGCAAATGGGTTTGGTTTTTTTCCTTTGAGAGGTTGCCCAGTTTTACCACTTTCACTCCATTCCCACCCCACCCCTTCCCCACCTCCTCCCCTTTGAAACTAGACATTTTGGAAGAAGATTCCTTCTCTCTCTCTCTCTCTCTCTCTCTCTCTCTCTCTCTCTCTCTCTCGTTATGCGAAGATGGAATTAGAGAAACATGAAAACAGCTTTTTTCCATGAAAGAACCAAGCAGGTAGGATTGTGAAGTAAGCTGCTTGAACCAGAAACAGCCATTTTATATCCCTGTGCTGGGTGCATGGCAGAGCACCATGTCTGTGTGTGTGTGTGTGTGTGTGTGTGCAAGAGAAATATAAAGAGAGAGAAAAGAATAGGAAGGAGAGAGAGAAACCATGGTGGGGAGAGGAGAGAGAGAGATGGCAGGCACGCAGATAGATAATCACTTTTGGAGAGAGAGAGATATCAGTTCATCATGGGAAAGAGAAAGAGTCTCACAGAGACAAAGACACACACAGAGATAGAGCGACAGAAGGAGACATAAAGACAAAGAAGGAAAAGATAAGAAAAAGAGTGAGAGAAACGGGTGAAAATGAGGTATTCAGACTGGCAGTCACACAGAAAAAAAATGAGGAGAATCGGACAGACAGACTGAAAGACAGTTTCTTGTTGTCAGTTGTATGAGCAAACAGATTAACTGTCGCATCAAGAATTGACACAAGTCATTCATTCACATACCAAGCACGAGTAACACAAGGTTCTCCTGCCCAGAGGCCAGTCACTCCAATGTGATAGCTGAAAGCAGGACAGAGGTGGACTCCTGCATGGATGTCAACTCTCAAATGCTGTTTGATCAAGGTGTATATTTGCTCATTCATTTCATTCCTTGCTTCGCTTGTTCTGCATAGAATTTCAGCAGCAAAAACAAAAAAAGTGTGTTGTTGGGTTTTTTGTTTTTGTTTTTGTTTTTTTTTATCAACATATGACATGTTAATGGGTAGATCTGTTTTGATGATTTGTTCACTATTGTTTCAAATACATTATTCAGATTCAGATATATTTTTTTATTCCTAACAGCCTTGCTCCTTCAAATGTGGGATAAACAAAGAAAACCAGTTGTATAGTAATGAAAATGATATTCACATTAGATAATTGCTTTGCCTTTTAAACATTTTATGTAAATCAGTTGCAAACTATTTTATTTATTCATTCGTAGATTACACTAACAATTTGAGCTTAAACAGACAATGTTGTACATAAAATCTGTATGAAAATAATTGGAAAGAATTATATTTCAATGTCTTGTAATCCCCATGCACGCTATACTGAATGGATCTTGGACTCAATGGACTTAGCAGATTACAAGCATTTGTGTTTAACGCTGATGCTAAGTTCCATTGCAATGAATTTCAGATGCTTATTAATATGTATCAACATACAGGGTGGGAGAGAGTGTAAACTAATGGATGTGCTATTGAAACTAAATCCGTTCTGTTTTGTACATAACAAATTTCAGTTTTGCCATCCGCCATCAAAAGTCAAGAAAGAAAACAGAGGGCCATTTATATCCCATTTATGTCTCCAACAACTTGGATGACACTTTCAAAACCAGCTCCACATTGGCATTATTTTAATTCTAAGTTTGGACACCCGAATTTCCCTTGTCCCTGTAACCTAATCTCCAACAGTACTCTGTACTCTTCGTAAGGCAGTCAAAGTTCACCCTTCAGAATCAACCATAACGAATGTTAGATACATTTAGTAACAGAGACCAAAGATGTGGGATGTCTAGCTTTTTCATCTTGGATGATGTATTATCTGGGGTTTACGATGACACACCTAAGAATTTCTTTAATGCAAACATATGAATTTCTTCACATTATACGGCACCAACATCAGAACCCCAAATTCAGCTCTGCATTACAGTATCGGCTGGATTTGCGTACCAGTTTAAAAGTAATGCAAGACTCACTGATTGAGTAACAGTGACAGATTTTTCATGACACACAATAATACTTTGGTAAGGCGAGGGTGGTTCTGCTTACGAGCTCATTACATGCAAAAGTCACACACACAACACCACACACACACACACACACACACACACACACACACACACACATGTATAGAAATAGGCAAAAAAACAAAAAACAAAAAAAGTTTAAATATTGCATCAAGACTAATACTCGTGATTGTGATTTCTGTCTGTGCTCAGTCTTTTTTCTTTTTTTTTTTTTTGGGGGGGGGGGTTCCCCTTTGATGCATATATTTTCTTCTTGGGGTGAAGGGAAGGATTGCCATCTTCATCCATCTGGGGTAGATGGACACAGAGGGTGAGACAGATGTTCCTCGTGACCTTTTATTTGTCACATATCAGGAAAACAAGGATACTTGTTTGTGTCGCTGTAAGTTTTTGTTTCTTTTTCTTTTATTCTGTCAGAAATGTATGTTGTGGTTATGAACAAAAAAGAAGTGGGGGAAGAGGATCTTTGATTGCGGTGTTTTTGTTTTGTTTTGTTTTTTGTTTTTTTTAATAGGCTGTTGTATGTGTTGCGCAACGGAGAGAAAGGAGGAATAAACAACCACCAGATCTATCCGGACTGGCCATACTAGGGGAGGATTTGATCATTTAATGGAGCTGACTTGTTCAGATGCGTTATACTTGAATTCTTTAAGATCACACTATAAGCTTCACGGAATGCATATTGATTGTTGGTGTCAAAGAAGCCAAGGAAGTGATTGTCAGAGTCATGTAAATCATACACTTTTTTGTTGTTGTTGTTGCTGTTCACTTCACATATGGTCGCAAGATGCCGGCAAAATCACAGTGTCCTTTAGAGTCTGATATGGGTCCAAGGTGATTTTTGTGCTACGACCTGTAAAGGTTTCATGTCCGTGACCCCCATCTACCAATGCTTCGAATTAGTCTAGGAACTGAAAGCTGGATTTGTGAATTTACATGCTGCCTTGAACAAATTTATTTATTTAAGCACTTTTTTTTCCAGTACATCAATAACTACGATTCCTGTAAACATTTTTTTTTAAATTTGTACTTTAGCAAAGAAATACTCATGTTCATGTTTTGGGCTTGTTCGAAAAAAAATGGTTGTTTCTGTGGCAGAAATTGTGATGGTTAACTTAACACATGATACTATTTACAGTTCATGGCATTGATCATGTCTATTGATATTTGTGTCTTTAATTTCATTTTATTTTATATTTGCGCCAAGTTAAACACAGTTCAGTTAAAGCAGAATGTCCAGAAATAAGTGCTGAGTGAGTGAGCAGCCATTCGTGGGAATTGAGCATTCAAAGCTCTTTGATTCCTTTCCACCTTGAAGCACTATAGGATCCCTTTTTGTTGTGCTGCTAGTGGCTTAGATGTCTTATGATAATAAGGAATAAATATTCTTTGTGAGTTTCTGTTGAACTGCCAGACATTAGCTATAAAATCAAGATAATTGCTTGATCTTTTATCGATATGCTTGTGTGCTATCTGTAAAGTAAGATGAACTGTGTAAAAATGATTTGGTTTAAGCGTTTTACCTTTCAGTGCAGTTATGCTGTTTGTGTGATTGTTTTCAGTTGCCTTGTAGACTCTGTGTGTGTGCGCGCGCGTGTGCTTTTTACGCAATATTCTCTCTGGTTCTGGGTTAGTTTTGTTTTGCACAAGGGAGACAAACATTTTCTGCAAACGATGTAATCTCATTTTTTCTTCTTTTTTTTTCTCTCTCTTTTCTTGTCATTGTGTAAATGGCAGGTTATTGATCTTCAGCACCATACCAATGACTATATACAGGTCGTGATAATACAATTGAGTTGAAAACAATATATTTTCATGTGATATATGATGTAGAATGCAGACGGCAGGAAACACAACTGACTGTGCAATAGTTTGAGACATCCTGTAGAATTGAGAGAAATGCACTCCCACAGTTACAAGTGTAGGATATTTGTTTGACAAGTTTAGAGTGCCCAAATTCTGTTTAACACCAGCTTGGTAATTCAACGGTTCTATGGTTTTGTCCATACAGCCAAAAAAAAAAAAAAAACTAAAAAAAAAAAAACCAACAACGCCCTTCATTATATGACAAGGATCTTGTGTATTGTGTTCTTAAAGAACCAGATGTAATGAGACAGGGCAGCTGAACAGCTCATGCTTCATTTTTGCAGTTTCTCTTTCTTTCTTTCTGGTACGCAGGCTGATGTCCTGCGGACACTGCTGTATACACAGGCAGTGGAGTTTGTGTGTGTATGACCGTTTTTTATCCGCCATTAAGGCAGCCATACTCCATCTTCGGGGAAGGTGCATGCTATGTGTAACGTGTCATCCATACCAACGGCCAAACTGGCCTTCTCTTCCGAAAGTTGGTGATGGGATTTTACGTGTGTGCAAGATGTTATGCATGCGTTCACACACGGAACCTCGGTTTATAGTCTCATTCGAAGGACTGTATGGGGAAAAGGAGTCAGAACCAATGTTAACTCCGAGGGAAAAATCCCTGTACCGAAACGCCCCGGCGGAGGTTCGAACCGCAACCCCCGGATCACCAAGATTACGAGTCAGGCGCTCTACCAACTGAGCTATTCGGCTCCCATTTTTGCAGTAATTTCTGTGTTCTTTTGTTTACTTTTTTTTTCATTTTATATCTGAGCATATTAATGTGACCAGTATTGCTGCAGCAAGGTTCAACATGATGTGACGGTATCGCCGCAGCAAGGTTCAAACATGATGTGACAGTGTGGCTGCAGCAAGGTTCAACATTGATTCTGAATTTCTGCATCAGCTCAAGGAAGCCACTGTAAGACTGATAGTTCCATGTTGCTGGAAGTAAACACATTCTAGGTTTTAATATATAGACATTATTTTACACAGTTAAGCAGAAGCATTAGTTCCAAACTGTGAAAACTACAATTCAAGTTGGATACATTTGTTCCAAAATTGTGAAAACTACAATTCAACACAGATACATTAGTTCCAAAACTGTGAAAACTACAATTCAGCTTGGATACATTAGTTCCAAAACTGTGAAAACTACAGTTCAACTTGGTTTACATTAGTTCCAAAATTGTGAAAATTAAAAACCAACTCCGAAGCATTGGTTCCAACACTGGGGAAAACTGCAATCAATCCGGAAGCCTTAGTTCCAAAATTGTGAAAATTACAAATCAACTGGCACTGAAACATGCTTGGATTCTAGAACAGTTAACTCTGAAGGACCAGGCATGACTTCATTCCCTCATGGATGATGTCTGACACAAAGGTACATATGCTCAGTTTTTTTTATTTGATCTCACTCGGCAGACAAATCCATGGTTTGTAGGCTGCTCAGCTGTTAAGCTTGTATAAGTCACATTTCTGTGAGCTTTTTTATTTGGTATTTTTGTTTGTTTTTATGTAATAGTTGTGTTATGCATCTCATACATCGTTTTTAAAATGCATATGTTGTCTGTTTAATGAATGTAAGGATAGGGTTTCAGGTTGAAACAAAGACTGAGAAGTGGACAGTGAAACATAGACCAGTACAAGAAAGGGTTATAATGGACTTTTCAAATGGCATTTTTAGAACTGTATTTGTCTTTTGTATATACAAAGAAAATTGATGTTGTATTTTATTGGCTTTGTGTTAACTATAATGTGAGCATAATGTAATTAATGATTCATTTTTATTAAAATTGTTGTTCCTGTTCGTATTCTTGTTGCAAATGGACTCTGAAGTTGAAATGAAAGATTATCTAGGTATTCTATGGAAAGAAATTGAACTCTGCAGACAAGTGAATTGTTATTTTATCAAAAGACAAGATCTGTATGACATACCAATGCATTAAGTGTTCTTGAGTAAAGTTGACAGTTATTTAGTTGGGGATAGCTTGACTGATGACCAAAAAAAATATTATGATTTAAATGACATTGTTTTTGTTTATATTGTTTTAATGAGTCTGATTATTTTATCATTATTAGATCACTTACTGAAGAAGAACAGGATTGCCGAGCTGTCCTATGATTTGTTGAAGTTGTATGATATGGATTGAGGTATATCTTTTTGGCATTAGAGGTTTCTCTTTAGCTTGGAAGTTTGGATTCCAATCCACAACCCATCCCACTCATTTTCAGCAGTCTCTTTCCAGTCCATCATTTCATTGTTCTTGTCATCATCATCACCATGCCCTCATGAAGATGCCCTCAAACGCAAACCTGGTGACTTGGGTAAACTTAGATGACCCTGTATTCCCTGTCAAAGCAAACAAACAGTAGAACACATCCTGAATTCATGCAAAGCAGTGCTCACCCAGAGACAAAGGTACACTTGGAGACACAGCCAAGTTCTTAAGAAGATAGCACGTGCCAGAGGAAACATTGCACTACTAGAAGCTCCAGCAATGATGTTCTTCACAGCAGGAGACCACATATCATGGTCTGGAACAGCTGTGGCATCCTGAGCAAAGAATCAGATTTTATTAGATAGAATGAATTATGTGTAGTGCACAGCGTACCTTCCAGAACAGGAAAATCATCCCGAGATCATCAGAAATGTGGCATGAGACGCAATATATTGTACTCCAGGCAGGTCATCAAAACAACTGATTCTGATTAAGCTTACTGTACCGTATGAAATCACAGTGGTCTAAGCTCACATCTACATGCCTAAGAAATGTGCCAGTCTAATCTTGAAAGAATTTGGCTTCCAAGCCAAAGCCCTTGTGGTAAAGGTTGGGGCAAGGGGATTGTAATCTCACCAGCCTATGATCTCATGAAACAGTTCAGGATTTCTGGTAGAAGAGGACTAGAACCCTAAAAAGCAATGGCAGAGGCAGCTGAAAAAGAGTTCCCGCTGGATCTGGTCATAGAGGAACAAAAGTGAACATACGGCTTAAATTAAAAAGGCTTCAGTTTCCCCGCATAGAACATTGTGTCTGAAAGTGATAACGCGTAGACATCCATTTAGAAAGGCAACTCATCGAGAGGCCAACCCAGTCAAAAGTTGTCAGTTCAAATCCTAGCAACACCCGGGGGCGGGGGGGGGGGGGGGGGGGGGGGGGGGGGAGACAGCAGAAGGGCATCGAGGAGTTGTGGCCTGGATTCAGCCCAGCCCCCCATGGTGTGTAAGAAGTCCAGGGCCAAAACACTTGTTTTGGGGGTTGATGGTGGGGTGTTACACCCCAAAAAGACGCCCGCCCCAAAAAGACGCCGGTGTCTTTTTGGCCCCCGACATCACACCCCAAAAAGACGCCTCGCCCCAAAAAGACGCCGGTGTCTTTTGGGGGCTACATCACACCCCAAAAAGACGCCTCGAAAGTGATGTGTGAGCACTCTCTCAGCCCTTCGGGCTTACGTTTCTTCAGCCTTCGGCATCAACCCCATAGCTTCGCTACGGCCTTTATTTTGATGAGATCATCGATCAGACGGGAGTAGACTGGGACACAGCTTCGTATAAAAATATAAGTCAAAAGTTGGTCATGAAATGAAAATATCGACAGCACAGTCCCAAAAAGACGCCGGTCCTCCGGGCGTCTTTTTGGGGTGTGATGAAGGGGGCCAAAAAGACACCGGCGTCTTTTTGGGGCGGGCATCTTTTTGGGGTGTAATATGGGGTCTTCTATAAAGACTTCCTGCTGTCAGGTTTTCCCTACACCTTCCTGCCCTCATCATCTTGTCTTTTTTCCATGGTTTTTTCTTTTTTTTTTTTTACTGTCATGCATTGGAGGTTTTTTGTTTTGTTTTGTTTTCTGTTGTGGGTTTTTTTTTTTTTGTTTCTATCATTATGGCCCATTCTCTTGTCTTTGTTCCAGAAAGTCCATACAATTGTTTCTCAGTTTATAAGAAGCCAGCTTCTATGCAGAAGTCTGGCAGGTAGGAGGTGAAACTGTCCACATTGTCCAGAAAGGACACTAGTTGTATAGCTATTCATTTACTTTTCTCTTCTTCTTGTGTGTTTTCCATTCATCATTTTTGCTTTTAAAACTGGGAGTGAAAAATTGAGGGGAATGGCTTGTGCTCTCAACGCAGCCTAGTCTGATCACATTATGTTTTCAGTATATTTAGATGGTTATACTGTGTTTATTGTTTGTTGATTTCATTTTGCTGTTGCTGTTGTGTTCCTTTTTTTTTCTTTTTTTTTTTTGTGGAAAAAAGATACCTTATTTGGCAACAGTCCTGAAAAGGTTTTTTTCCCCCTTCAATTTGGAGTTGTTGTTTTTCTTAATTGCGGTCTGTGATGATGGCCCATGCAGAATTCCCTGTGTGTTTGAATGGACTGTAATGAAATACATGGTCAACTGAGCTATGATGACATTGAAATTGAAACTGAACTACCACAAAGCACTAGAAGAGTCAGAATTGGAGGTGAATGATCAGTGTTTCTTAAGAACTGTTCAGCCACACTCACACATAGCCCCCCCCCCCCCCCTCCTTTTTCCGGCCAAACTCACAGTATGTCACAGCAGGAGAAGCTTCTAGGTATAATACAGCTGACGTCCCTTCTAAACTGAACCTGGCACAGCAATAGGGAATGGTTGGAGTTCAAAAGGAGGTCGGAAAATCAAAACACGGGGTCACATTCCAGCTTTGTAAAGAAAGTATGTAGCAGTGACAGGTCTCAAGTCCTGTTTCCTATGATCACCAAACTGGTAAGTTACCGGTCATGGTGAGAGTAAAAACTGTATTGGAAGTGAAAGTTGGGATGTCCAAGACAGAGATCACAACATGGGACAAACAGAAAAAGCTTGAATGCATGGGCAGGCTGAGATCTGACATAGACCTAGGTGCAGTGCATTGGTTTTGGGTAGAGACTATACTGCATTAAGGGAAAATACCAAAGGTGAAGGTCACAATGTCAGACATAGGGGAAAAAAGCAGAGAGCCATCCCACTTTATCACAACGGGTACAGTGATTGGTTATTTCTAGAGGTCGAAGATCATGAATACAGCATGTTCTGTATAAAAGTTTGGTGGGAGTGGGGATGGAAGGTATTCTAACTGCTTTCGTACATTTTTTATATGTTATATATTTTTTTCTCCATTTCATATTTCTTCCTGTCTGTTCCATAGATATCTTTACCTGATAGACATGATCATGTTGCTTCTAGACTGAGTTAATGCGTGTGTAACAGTATCTTAATATGATCAGTACAGTTGTTTCCCCCTTCTTAAAAAGTTTTCACTATGCTTCATATTAATCATTTTATTAGTAAAGGAGGAGGTGGGAATTTCTTCTACCTTTGCAAGTGAGTCTTTCTTCTTGTGTATGTGTTGATTTCTTTGGGGGTTGTTTTTTTCTTGTCTTGTGAACTGTCTATTCCCTTTTCTTGCTTTTGTTTACTTGCCTTATTCATTTTGGTAATGACGATGGTAGTAACGATAATAATGATGATAATAGCTGGGTGCTTTTGTAGCGTTTTTCCATCTTTCTTTCTCTGCAACTGCTTTCAATTTGTGTTTCTGGTTGTTCTAAGTGTACCTTTTGCTTTCTTTCACCTTGATACTTTACCATTATTGGTAATCAGTTTATATTGCAAGGGTTATGTTTATCCACTGATTTTGTGTTAATCAGTTGTTTAACTGTGTAAGGATTGTGTAGACCTATCCATCATTATTCGTCGGTGTAAAGGTTTTCTTTTACCTTTGGTCTTAAAGCTGCATCAGGAGTGTATAAGCAGGCAGCTCAGCTGCAATAGCAGATTTGTTCTGATCGCACATCCGGATGCTTTACTCTTTACTTTCCAGGCGGGAGGACATGTTGTAATTATAGTCGCCCAAACCATTGAATCGGATATTGCGGCTCTGAGGTGGTCTCAGTTATTTGTCAGGTTTACTCGTTCCTTTCCATTTTGCATGCTATAAGAGGGAATGAAAAGCAAGGTGACCCCTGTGTGTGTGTATGTCCATGTGTCTCTGTATGTCATAGAATCCAGGTTATGAACTCTCTGTATCACTGTGAAAAGGCTGCACACATGCTTCTTACCATGCTTGAGACTCATGCACAAATGAATTGCGAATGAAAAGGCTGTCATACACTGTACATTTCCCCATGGACACCTTTTGGGTATGGTTTATACTGGGAAGTGCTTATTACTTCCTCCCATTTATATTGCCTGTTTTCTGAACGTTAAAAGATGTGCTGTTAATAGATATGATTTGTTTGTTAGTTGGTTTTCTTTTCCTCCAAATTTTTATCATGTTATACACATATGCAGGAATTGATGTTCACTGTGAGCATTTTCTGTGTTAAACCATACTTATCAAGACGCTGGACTGAAAGTGGCATATTGTTCAAGCATGTGAACTTTTGAAACACAGCTGAAGGTCCCAGTAACCGCCATCTCAGCTACGACTCCTCCCCTGCAAAATGTTTTGTGGCCATGCTTTCCAGAACCTGTGTTGGACTGTGCTAGATTTAGTGCCCCTTTGAGACCCCCTCCTATTCCAGACCCTCTGTTGAAGGACTTCTGGAAGGGATTATTGTGAGGCTTTTTGCATGCTCATAGGGGTACATAGGACAAGACCCATGTCTCCGCAGCTCAAAACTATTGTTGTTGTCAGTAGGGGGCTTAACTCTCAACAGTTTTTGAGATTTTTGCATTTTGCATGAATTTTTCGTAACATTCTGCGCACTATTCTAAAATAATAATATTTTTGTGAGGGATGTGTCTATTTTAGGTTTTTTAGGCGATACATTGCGTCAGATAACAAAAATGTTGCTTCAAATACCATAATTCCGGGAAGAAAACCGTCAATCACCGGGAAGATAAGATAATGTTGCTTATAGCCCAGCCGACCGCAAAGGGCCACATCAGGGCTGAATCACCGGGAAAGAACTGAAGAGAGTTATTAGGGATGCACATATTGGGTCAGATCCTGCACTGCCGAACACCACTGAAGTGACCTGGCAACAGTGAAATCTTGTCAGTTGCCTCCTGACCCTTGACAGTAACTGCTCCCTGTGGAGGGCAGGTGCTGCGGCAGGGCAGGCCATGAAGTAATGCCTCAGAAGATTCACGAAAAAGAAAATGAGACAGAAGAGAGGAATGTTAAAACAAGATCCATGCAAGAAGTGTTTAACTTCATGTTTGGCTTGAGCCGTGTCAGGTCTTCTAATATTGAGAGAGGACACGCAGCACTACAGTTGTGGCAACTGTAGATCTACAGAATGGTGTGTTGAGAACGTTGATGAAAATGTTTGGTTTGCAGGCAACCCTGACGTCAATGTTTGGTTTGCAAAGTTTGTTCATTTCAGTGGTTAGCAACAAAGCAAAATAGATACTGTTTGTTTAGAAGATAAGATAATGTTGCTTATAGCCCAGCCGACCGCAAAGGGCCACATCAGGGCTGGTTTGTTTAGAAGGCAACACTGATACTGACTTTTGGTGAAAAGGCAACATTGAAGCCAAGGGCTACATTGATAGCAATGCTTGGCAAAAAGATGACATTGAAATTAATGTTTAGCCCAAAGACAACATTGACACCAATGTTCAGTAAAAAGGCAACATTGAAACCAGTGTGTGGCAAAAAGACTGTACTGATACCAACATTTAGCTCAAAGCAAACATTAATGCCAATGTATGTTGAAAAGAAAAAAAATACAGTAAGATTAATGTTCAGTCCAAAGGCAACAATGATACCAACATTTGATGAAAAGGCAACATTGATACCAATGCTGGCAAAAAGAGGACATTGAGATCAACATTTAGCCCAAAGACAACATTGATACCAATGTTTCGTAAAAAGGCAACATTGATACCAATGTACAGCATACATGCAATGCCAGTTTGGTGTTGTAACTCACAGTAAGCCTGAGACCAAAAGAAAAGATGTTTGAATAATGAAGGTGAACACTCTGTTCCCTGCACACAGACTGTAGAGGGCCCCAAAGACATTGGACAGCACAAATCTACTGTTCCAGCACGCCTTCACCCAGCTGACATTAAGCAACATAGTTTCAGCTTACATCAACCTGTTGATCACTATGCATGTTTTCAATGGATGCACATACCATATGATGGAATATATCTTTGATCTAATATCAGTGAAAACATCTTTTGAAACAGTCAGTGGATATCTAACAGGGAAGTAGCCAGTTAATTGAACATGATTCTGATGAGACGGTGTTCGTTCTGGATGGTGGCAAGACACATTTCCAGCAGTGGAGAACTTAGTCAGATCACAGTGCTCTTTCAACATCTTCCTGCCAGTTTTAACTGTGCATTTAGGGCGCCTTGCTACCTTGAAGGTATGCTTCCACCTGGAAACTTGCTACTGAGGCAGGTATTAAAGTTTTGTACATACAATTTGGTAATTACACACTGAAACGAAATCTTTAGTGGAGCATACAGCAACATGTCTGCAACCTTGAAGGAGCTGTGAGTGATGCTGGATGAAGGTGGAGATTAACAGCAGAAGAGCCATTCCAAGAGGCATGGCCAGTCTTCTTCTTCTTCTTCTTCAGGTTGAGCAGCCACAATCAACTTGCTGATTTTTTCTTCCCATCCACCTACCGCTTTGCCCTGCCCTCACTCCCTTCCCTTCTCCTTTATCTTGTCCTCTTGAGATGATACCTCATAAAGGACATCACTGTTTCAAAGCAAACTTTTCCAGTGTGCTTGTGTAGCACATGGTATTTTGTGTCACTTAGGGTAACATTGTTTGAAAAAGGCTTTTTTTTTTTGTAGGTTCTTGGTGATTACAGTTTTCATATGTGTGCTGATTCTCATGGGTTTGGTGGCATGTTACCAGTGAATGTTGGTTTTATAGACCTTCTGATGGCATAAAATTTTGTTGATTTAGCATCCACAAGTTTTCACTGCCCTGCCTTTTACCCGTAACAGTTTGCAGCGCGAATGTATATGCCGAATGTAAACTTTGATCACTTTATCTTCTTTGTAGACCTATGAATTCTTTCTTATGTTCCTTTTTCCGATTTTTTTTTCTCTTCTTCTCTCACTTCTTTCTCTCTCTCTCTTTCCTTGTGTCTCTCATCATCATCTTCTTTGTCAATTCAAATTGCCCTCTCCCCGACTTCCTTGGTTCTTCACAAATACATGGATTTTAAGGGGGGGGGGGGGGGGGGGATGGCAAAGTGTCAATCAGGAATGACTCATCAGTATTCAGTATTCAAACATCCCGATTGCTTTATCCTTTTTATCAGTTTGTTTTGAATGAGTGTTGTTTCTTGTTGCATAGGTGGGGGGGGGGGGGAGACCTTTTGAAATTAGTCATGATGGGCTTGAGTGATTGAGTTTTGCATTTACAAATAAAGTAGATAGTGAGTAGATTAAGATAATCGAAGGAGTCATCTGTTTTTGTTGTTTTTTCACTCGGTCATCCTTGCCGAATAAGACCTCGCTAAAAAACAGTGTCCTTTAAAATCTTTCCTAAGTCTCTCTATAGTCATTGCTAAAAAAAAATGCAGGACAATAGTAATGTCTGAATCTAATTCATTCCCACAAGAGCTATCACAGTCTGTGATTCTCATTTTCTTTTAGATATTTTTGATGGCTGAAATATTGCAGGAGATTGATTTTGAAGCAATTTAATCTTACTCTCTTTTGTTGTTTTTCCAGGGTTTTTATTTTATTTTTTATTGTAGTTGTTTTTAGAATACTGTTCCAGGCTACCATTGCATCAAAATTTAGAGTCTGCGTCTTCTTTGTAATCGAATGTACTTCAGATATAACAGTTGGGTCCAGAAACATATAAAAATATATTCTTGATATTTCTTTACATCTGCTATTATTGTTTGAACTTTTGACCTTTGATTGTGATTTGGGGGTTTTTTCAAAAATGAAATTTGAGGCAAAACAACTTTTGATTTACTGCATGGTTACACAACTCATATAATTGATTTACATTGAGGATGTACTTTCAAACAATAATTTTAATTGTAACTTAGAAAACATCCCACATATTGTATCATATCTTGTTTACCCACTTTTCATGGTATGATTTGCTCTTAACAATTGTGAATTTCATTATAAAACAGTACTTCTGCTAGTACTTTTGCCTTCTTTAATCTGTTTAGAAAAAACAAAAGAATTTCACATTAGCTAGAAAAACATTGTTCCAAAATCATTACATTTATCATTTAGTAATTTTCTAGGTCCATACCTTTTCACTGTTTTCATGTTCCTGTGTAGATCTTTTTCATCCTTGTCATTTTTAAGCCAGCATAAATGCATCTCTATTCTGAATACCAAGACCACCATTTTCAGAGTTTGATCTGAATATGTTCCTTTTATGTTATCTTGTCTGTTGTTCCCTATAAATTTAAAACTGTTTTGTTAATCACTGTGTTGCCTTGTTTGAAGGAACTGGAAGAAGAACCATAAATGTAGGCATTCTGAGACATAAAAGATACACATTTGACCTTTGCCTGTCTCACTGTTTGTGTGTTTGAAAAGTTTCCACTATAATTTTTTTTCTCCTCAAAATGCAGCGTATGTCCGACTGTAAATACTGACACCAGCAGTTTACAGAACTTCACTAGAAATGCTTTCAAAAAACTTACGGAAACGTTTTTATTACCATTGTGGATTTGATAACCTAATAAGTTGGTGAATGATTATGATTGTGTTAGTGTATGCACAATATGTTGAATCAGTAAGAGCGAATATTGCATGTGGGTAGAGGATTTGGGGGAAAGGGGGGGGGCAGAATGAAGAGAGAGAGGGGATGAGTGGCGAAAAGGTGTGTAATGAGCAGGAAGGAGGGGGGAGGAGCTCCTAATTCGTGCATATTTCCACTATGCCTGATGTTATATTTTTAAAAAGGTGTTTTATGTTTTAAAAAGGTGTTTATGTTTTAAAAAGGTGTCCATTTTTGGTGCATAGGTATCTCATCAGAGATGTGGAGTTAGAGGAAGAGATCAAGAGAGGTGGTATTAGTGGAGGAAGAGAGAGGGAAAGGAACTGGTGGGGCTACCCCGATTTTTTGTTATTAAAAAAACTGCAGTTTGATTAGTTTGTTTGTGTGGGTATGACCATTAGCAGTATACATACACGCTGAAGCAATGTAACCCATTGATGTCATGCATTGTTCAGGGGAATATACTGGTACATATTCCATTTTGGAAGGGGACAATTTTTTTTTTCAACAAACACTAGTAACTAGTCATGCTATAATATATACACCAGCCCTTTAACTGAACGTAGTGTTTTGCACTGTGAGTTTTGATGTAATAAATGAATAAATATATATATATATATATATATATATATATATATATATATATATATATATGTTATATATGCACTGGTTTCCGTTGTGAACATTGGTTCCATAATAATGCAATTCAATCACCAATGTCAGAGAATTAGTTGTCTGTGCAGCTGTGACATAGCTGCAGCAACATGAGAGAAGAGCGTTGTAGTTTACAATTTCTTTTATGATTAAAAGTCGAACGAAGGCTTTCATTTTCTTTCTTTCATCTATAATCATATTTTGTTGAATGGTTACACTTGTCTTGATTTTTAATACTCTTTCAAAAATGTTTTGGTGTCTTTGTGTTTAAGACTTCTCTTCTTTCCTCTCTCTGTCACTTTCACTGTCTCTGTCTCTCTCTCCCCCACTCCTCTCTCTCTCTCTCTCTCCTCTCTCTCTCTCTCTCTCTCTCCTCTCTCTCTCTCTCCTCTCTCTCTCTCTCTCTCTTTCTCTCTCTCACTTTCTCTCTCTCTCTCTGTTTCCTATTTTGGGCTTTCATTCTCAGGCTTCTATCTAAATTTTCGCTCTTTTCATCCACTGTGACACTTACGTTCTATTGGACTGAAACCCAGTCATTGCATTCATCCGGCAAAAAAAAAGGCAAGAAAACGTCTAACAGTGCTCAACAGGCCTAGTTTTATCTGCATTACTGATATCGGTCGCTCTGCTATCATGTTATGAAGTAACAGACTTAAATCATGATCATTTGTGAAAGCACACATGAACAGTTTAATAGATTGATCTGATATCTAGGGAGGCACAGGGCTCAAGGTGAAATGAGCTTGTTCTGTTATACATAAGCAGAGATTTCTTGGGGATGACATGATATGCTGAAAAGTTTGTAAATGTCTATTTTCGTGATGTGTTGAACGCTGTTTGAATATTCATTTTAAACAATTGCGAACAAAATATTGACTTTTTTCTGTTACAATTCTTTAGAAAGTGTGTGTGTGTGCGTGCGTGTTAAAAACGTATCATAGTAAGCCTTTGAGTGTTTTATATGTTTTTGCATGCATATGTTTGGGTTGTTTTTTTTTCACAGTTTGCAAATTTTTCACGGGAAACTGCTTAATACATACCAAATTTTACATATGCATCATTGGTGTTCATGAATATTAATAGACTTGAAACAGACCTTTTCCTCCTTCGCCTTGTCTCACTGTACTATTCTTTTCTATTACATTGTTCTTATTTATGAAAAGTACCCAAGAGTTAAACAAGGCCAGATTTAAATCTTTTTCTCCTTAATGTTCCTTCTGCCCATTCTTTCTTCTTTTTCTTCTTCTTTTTTTTAAATTTATTAATTAGAGTAGAAATGACAATGGTCTCTATGTTCTGTCAATTCTTTGCTGTTCAACAAACAGCCAGTCAGTTGTGCAGATGTTTCCTTTAATGTGTCTTTGGATCTGTCCTTTTATGCCTTTGGTCAAACTTCAGGGGGAATCCTTCCAGCTGAAAATTACCCCCCAAATTTGATCCATTCAGCAGTGTCTATCTCCGTACCTTTGTTCTGTCACCAAATCGTGTGTGATGTTGCTATGTTCTTACCTTTTCCTCTCTGTCCATGCCTTTTGGAATTTCAGCACTTGTAATCCAATATTTTTTTTAAACTCTTTTTGACTCTGCCCTTTTTTTTTCATTTAGATTTTGTCATGGCTTGCTGTCATACCACTTTTTTTTTTCTTCTTTTTTTTTTTTAAACCTTTTGTGGCCTAATTGGGGTTTTTTTCTTGGGAAAGTCTTTTCACCTTTTTTTCTCAACAGTTGATAACTTGCCAGCATTTTGGGTTGTAATCTGGCAGCTAGGCAGGGGAAATGTACAAACCGTCCAGAACAGGCACTGGCAGTGCATTCTGCAGTGTCTTTCCGTAGGGGAAATTTGTATGTATTGTTTTAGTGACATCATCATTTTTTTTCAGTTTTGTTTTTTTTTTTAAAACTCATTTTCATTAAGGGAGTGGTGTTAAGGGGCATGCTTTGTACCTTTGATGTGGCCTATTCTTACCCGGTTTATTGATTCCTGATTGTTTAGCTACCATGTTACGAAATAGTGGGATAGTTGTTCTGTTTGTCATTTGTCGGACAGGCTTTGTTCCTTGTAGCCTACAGTGAGAGTCATGGAAGAATCCTTTTTGCCTAAAGGGCTGTTAACAATTCAGACTGAAATTGCCCCCCTTCTGTCTTGAAATTAATCACATAACAATCTTAAAGAAATAAACAAAAGGGGAAAAACTGAAACCCTTCCTTTTTTTATGTAAAGAAAAATGTTTCACTTTTAAGGGACACAAAAGCATGATCAATTCAACATCCAGGGACATCATTTTGTCTGCCATAATTTTTATCACTCAAAAATCATCCAAAGCTTGGATACTATTGTTTCCAGGTTACAAAATTAAACGTATTTTCTTTTAACCCCCCCCCCCCCCCCCCCCCCCCCCCCCCCCCCCCAAAAAAAGTTGAGAATGACCAGTACAGGAATATAAACTGTAGGTACCATGCTCAAGGTGCGTTGTCCTTGCTATCAGCTCTTGGATTCTAGTGTCGCCATGACGTAGTTTTTTTTGTCGAATTGTAAGTAGTTTGAAAAAAGAAGGGGGTGGGGGATTATTCTTTCCATTTTTTCATTGTTTGTTGAAATTAATGCAGAAAATTTCACACTGTGATGCAAAATCCATGATAGGAGGAACACACAAAGAGATCGTGGAGGTGACGATGATTCAACTAAAATTTGACTGCCTACCACAGTGGATTCTCTTCACTGATATCAATAAAAATTTTTGTTGGGGGTATTAGACAGATTTTCTTGCAAACAAAAGGGAAAAAAAACTGATTGGGGAAAACCAAGTTGGGGGAAAAGGGGGGGAGGAAAAAGAATTTTGGGGGAAAAGGGGATTGGGAGGGGGCAGAAACATAAAACTGTCCAGTCATTAGCATTTCAGCTTTATCTGGTTTACCTCCAGGGCTTCTCCTTTACTCTATTTCACTTCATTTTTTTAAACCGTTTCTTTCTTATTATTTTTTTCTGTTGTTCTTTATCTCATTTTGCTTTCTGCTTTTTGAAGAGAGTCTGTTCCATTCCATTATTGGCAAGTTAAAGAGCACAAGGCAAGAAGTGTCAGAGCAGATGTATATTTGTTTATTCATATACAACCATGCTTGTGTGCTGCTGGTGTTTTAGAACCATGTTTTTTTTCTGTTGCTTTAACTGGGGGTCTATGCCTTTCCCCCGATCAGTCTAGTGTCTGATTTAGGGCTTCAAAATGAAAAAAAACCAACCAACAAAACAGAGACAGAATTCTTATTATGAACACCCGTAACAATAACACATTGTCTTAAATCAGTTTCATGGCCTTGGAATTTTAGGCTGCCTGATGGACACTGTGTGTCAACATTTTAAAGTCTTGTATAGTGAACAGGAAGCTTAGGTCTTGTACATAAAATTTGCATGTGAATGGACAGATCCCATGCAATTCTCTCCTCTCTCTCTCTCTCCTTCCTCCCTCCTCTCTATTCCGTCTCTCTCCTCTCTCCTCTCTCTCTCTCTCTCCCCTCCTTTCAACACCAATCGGTCATCTTTTATATAGATTTGAGTGGAATTTTTTTTAACCGCATTTTTTTTTCTTTCATCTTTTTCAGTTAACTCTCTCTTGTCAACACTTGACAGAATGTTCAGCCGTATGTGGGTTCCGCTGTCACTACAACATGACTTGACTAACTGAATATGTTTTAAACAAAACTCGCTCAACAAATCTCCAAAGCCACAAATAAAGCGGGTTTCAGTTCGGTTTTACAGTCTTTATAATCCTCATGGCCTTTGAATCCCAATATTCTTTTGAATAGACCTATCAGTTCATTTTAAATGAATTAATCTGGTTTGCTCTTACTTTTTTCCCCCTCTCACATGTTCTGTGAGTGTTTATGACCTGTTTTTTACCAGTCAGTGGCCACCTCATTTTCATCCTGCCATCTGCTTCAGGCTTTTGCTGTACTGATCTTTTTTTAGGGTCTTTGGTGTTGACAAATTGCTATTCTCTTTCTTGCAAATTTATGAATGTCTGCTTTCTTGATTCACAATGTAACAAGTTAAGTCTATTTCAACATGACATTTTTGGGTTTTCCCCTCTTGCCTCGCATAAATTTATGTTTTTGTGTCTGTTTGTCCTGGTAAGCGTTTTAAGATGGCGTTTTCTCAGCAAGTACAAGAAAATATAAAAGACATTACTGATAATGTCCGCAAAGTCTATAGCAAATATGAAGGTATGTTTTATCAGAAACAAAACCATTCAATGCCACAATGTATTACATAATTTAAAATGAGTAAAACAAACTACACATTCAAATGTCATGCATGTTCAGAGTCGGAATGTTATTTCACACTGATGATGCATGTTTTTTATACACAAGCCACCAACAGGTCAGTTGAAAAAGAAGTAACAGGGACTGCACTGCAAACAAAAGAAGATCTCTTGAAGGAACATTTCACCTGAGAGAAAGCAGCTGTAATCCAGATGACAACACTTCATAGCAGTGTTTTTGGCGCTAAAGGAAGCCAGTCAAGAAGGGAGGTGTAGAGTGGTGTTTTTGGCGCTACAGAAAGCTAGTGGAGAAGGGAGGGGTAGAGTGGGGAGGGTGCATGGACCAGCTGCGGCATTGAAATGAGAATGAAGGGAGAGGGAAGTACGATTGGTGATATTACCTCAGGGGGGCTGAAGAAGTGGTCAACACAGAAGCCAAAAATTGCAGAGCCGTCTGTTATTGCTGACTGCTAGCATTGCCTACAGTGTCTCTTAGGGTGTGGTTGGAAGTGTATTCACTTATGACGCTCCTTCCCCACCCAGTCTGTGCCTCTCATTCTGCCGCCACATGTATTCATCACATGTGAGTTGACTAGGTGGTAAGACCGTACACTCTGCCCCCCAGTGGATGTTACCTGTCCAGTCTCCAGGTCTCTTTGCCCCTGTGGCTTTTTAATGTACTTTGTTCTATTAGCATTTAAACGTTTTATTTCTTTTTTTGTTTGTTTGTTTTTTAACTCTCAAACACACACACACACACACACACACACACACACACACACACACACACCACACACACACACACACACACTGTGGTTGATCAGACTGAGATGATTACAACTAGATTAATACTAAACAAGAAAATTTGCAGGGCAGTTATTCAAAGTATGTGGCCATGACCTCCACTTCAGTTAAAGATTGGGTAGGGTTGTTTTTTTTTTCAGTTAAACTCTTAAACTAAGCAGACATCATCATCACTAGCAGCACACTTAGTGCCCTGCATTGTCAGTTGACTCAAGAGCATACTGCTGAGCATGGCCGGAATGGCTCGGGTATTCTGTGAGGGTATTCTGATGGTGAAGGTGCACTGATACTTTTCCATGGACTGCTGATGTGAGGATTGTGCCAGAACAAGCCTGAATGTGGCTGTGTGGGACAAAATCCAAGAGAAAAAAAAGCTAGCAAGAATCAACAGAAAATTGCAGCCCAGAGATGAAGCCCAGAAATGTGAGCAAAGGTATATAAACAGACCTGTAACGCTCCTGCATAGGCTTACAGATTTTAGTACAAAGGCCACAGGTTCCTCACAAACAGAAGCACTCTTGTTTATAGCATCAGATTTTATTTCTCTTTTTCTTATGATGACATACTTTCCAGTCAGTGAGAATCGGAATTGAATTATTTTGTTTAGTGGTGCAGTTGTTAATTGCAGAGCCGCAAACAAAAACAGCTTTTGGATCAGTTTTTTTGTGTACGTTTCCCTTTACTTCATGTTTTTATTTTGATTTGATGTCATGACTGGTGTTCTCATGACAATGGCATTTCAGTTTGGAATGGCCACTTATAGATGCACACATTGTAGTTATTTTTTGTTGTTGGTTGCTTGGTTGGTTTATTTCACCCCCCAGCCCCCTCCCCAAAGAAATGGCTATTTGAAGAAGCTCTTCCAGACTTGATGATGATGTTGCAAACCCAAGTTTGAGTGTTCTTTTACTCATCAAAATGTCTGTGCGTTATACCAGAAAATGCTGTGGAGGAAAGTTTTTTATTTTGAATATTATATCAAACAGCAGCCCCACTCTCCTTTTTTTCCAGCAAGAAAAGGATAACTTTCAACATCATTGTCACCATCATCAGGCCTTAATCACTATAATGTCAACTTCTTTAGGGAATGATTAATGCATGTTACAATGTATTCAGGTTTACATGCATTTGAATATAAAGTGTATGCAGTGTTTGATTCTCTCTCCCTCTCCCCCCCCCCTCCTCTCTCTCTCTCTCTCTCTCTCTCTCTCTCCCTCTCATGTAATAATGTCCACTCTCTCTCCCTCTCATGTAATAATGTCCACTCTCTCTCTCTCTCTCAGTCATGTAATAATGTCCATATGTTTGTTTCTTTGTCCCTGGGGGGACAAGAGCCAGACTGGGAAAAAAAATCTTGCTTATCTCTTACACTTGGTTAAAGATAATCTATCAGTCCCTCACTCATATGCACATTCTTAGTGCTAAGTCTGAGTAAACATTATGAACATTTTGAATTCAGATTGATCAGGGACATAACAAAGGCATACAAGATTAACACTGTATTGATAAAAAGTGAAAGAAGTATTGACAAATCCCTTCATATATGTACCACAAAAGTGACTTTCTTGGGTGCCTGTGCTCAGTCATGGAGTCTGCGTCACTTGCACATTTCCTTCGAACATGTCCTCTTCCAAAGTTGTGAATCAAAAGGCATTACAAACATTGTCTGTTCTCTGTCCTACCTGTAAACATCAGTATGAATGCCAGCCATCTTCATCATGCAAAATGCATACTCCTGTTGAGGAGACTAGCCATGGGGACTTGACCAGTGTAACAGTATATTGGAGGGAAAGTTGAAGCTCATGCATGTTTAAGAAGCCCTTACATTTTGTCAGTTTTTAATCCCCTTCATCATTTTTTTTAAGTTGATGCTTTTCTTCTTTTTTTTTCTCTTTTTTTTTTTTTAAAGATGTTAATCTGTACATTTGTTAGAGAATACAACCTTACGATTTTTTTTCTCAATTGCTGTTCCAGAACCCAGTATCCCATTCTTTATTCTAGAGTTGTACATGTAATCTGATCCAGTGGAAAGGAACGATTCCTCACATGCATTTGAATATAAAGCGCTGAGTCTGAGTAAACATTATGAACATTTGAATTCAGATTGATCAGGGACATAACAAAGGCATACAAGATTGACACTGTATTGATAAAATGTGAAAGAAGTATTGACAAATCTCTTCATATATGTACCACAAAAGTGACTTTTCTGGGTGCCTGTGCTCAGTCATGGAGTCTGCGTCACTTGCACATTTCCTTCATCCACTTTCCCCTTTTTTTTCCATAGTGTTGTTTGACCATTAAAAAGTTGAGTACTAGCCATAGTATACACTGATTTTGTTATATTTGTGAACTGTTGTCCATATGGTTCCCCCCCCCCCCCCCCCCCCCCCCCCCCCCCCCCCCCCCCCCTGTGGTGAAGAAAGTGCCAGTGAGAAATAGAAGTTATCAGAATGCCAGCAATCAAGTGCCTTCAGCAGTGTCGGTCAGTGCCAGAAAAGGTCAAAATGAATCCTTCAACCTTTTTTTTTTTCCTTTTTCTCCCTTGCTTCACTAATCATCAGCACCATTTATTTATTCCATTAATTTTTTTAATTTCTGAATAATGAAACAATATTTATTACATTTGACTTCCTCGCCCTTTATAGCCATAACCACAGCACACTGAAAGGCAAAGGTGTGGGCAAGAAGTAAAATCGTTCACAAAACAAGAGCATGATGCTCAATGCTTAGAAGCTTGTTCAGCCCAGCCTCTCATAATCTTTTTTATTTTTTAATGATAGTAATGGTATTTTCATATATTTGGATTGTCATTATTATGTTGCTGTTGTTGTCAGTCTAGTCTCAATGTTTGCCCTGTTGCTAATGGGCTTTTTTGTTGGTTTGTTTGGGTTTTTTTCTATTTTACTTTTGTTTGTTTGTTTGCTTTTCGGATTTTCAAGACTTGTTTTTGTTTGTATCATTTTTTTTTTTTTTGGGGGGGGGGGAGAGGATGGATGTGTGGGTAGAAGAGGGAATGAAGGGGTGGGAGTTATGTATGTGTGTGTGCTTTACATTGGAGAATTCACAGGCGCTATCAAGTTTAACTTCAGAGAGAGGTGAGACAGACAAGATTCTTCAAGGATTTATGATAGGTATTTCATCATTCCGTTACCCATTTTTTCTTTCTTCTTTTGTACTCTTTGTCAGATCTTTTAAGATAACTGAAAGAAGATTTCACTTTCTTGTCAAATTCTGACTTTTTTGAAAATATGATTTTGTCTGAGGTTATTTTCAGTGTTCTTATTGAACTGCCACCGACAGCCAGAGCGCCAAGATTTTTTTGGGTCTGTTTTGTTTTCATATGTCTGTATGTGTATTTTACACCTAAGTTATAACTGAACATACTGTAGATGTTATATCCTTCTGCATACCTCATATATATGCATATACGCGTGTGTGAATATGTGTACATGCACGCGCTGGTGTGTGATTTTCATTTGTTGCCACTTAGTTCTTGAAGTTCGTTTTCCTATGTTTTCATAGCACCCTGTGCTGGCAGCTTAGGGAACTGACTGCATTAGGATGTTTTTCCTGCTCTGCTCTGCTCATGCCCATAAGATAAAGGTCACTTAAGTCAGGCACCAGCATCTTTCTCTCCAGTGTTCAGAATTCCTTGTTGGCCTAATGCCATCAGGGTAAAGGTTAACAACTGCCGAGTGCCCTCTTTCCTATCACTACCGACCCCAAGTCCTCTTGCTTCCATCATTCACATGTGTATATACTGATAGATTGGTAGACAGACCAAAAAATACTGAGCTTTTAGTGGGGTTTTAAGTTGCACATATTTCTTGTTCATTTATTTGCTCAGGCAAGGCACCACGGTTGAACTCACACACTGATTGGACATTGAAATGTGTACAGTCATAGATTAAAGTGTCTTATTCAGTTTTGGCATGAGCTGTGTGAACACAATTAGGACTGTTGTATACCTTGTGCACTAAATTTTTAGTTCAACATTATATGCTTAATGATATCCAATTTTTCTCTCTCTCTCTCTCTCTCTCTCTCTCTCTCTCTCTCTCTCTCTCTCTCTCTCTCTCTCTCTCTCTCTCTCTTCGTTTAAAAAATACAAGTACCTACCTGTGCAATTACACACGCACACACGTACATGCACGCTTGCACGCACGCACACACACACACACACACACACACACACACACACACACACACACACACAGTGTTTACTGACAGTTTTCTACAAAAAGAAAAGAGAGTAGGAGAACTAAAGTCACAGGGAATTTTATCTCGTCTGCTATGTTTTGTTTTTGTTTTTGCTTCATTGCTCCACTTTTCTTCATTGATTGGGAGGTTATGGTGCCAGTTCATATGAATGACCACCCATTAATTTCTCCCTGACCTGTCTGACCCATACATAGGTCATTTGTTTAAGAATTTACATCAACCAATCCCTGAACAGCATACCTGGGCCTCCTGCCTTGCATGACAAGCAGTGAGATCAAGATACACTTACAACACTAGAACAACAAAGGTTGTTTTCGAGGGTTGTTAAGATTAAGATACACTTACAACACATGAACAACAAAGGTTGTTTGCGAGGGATGTTATGCAAGAGGCAAACTAACAAAGTAATCCGCTTACTTATAGAGTCTTTGTTTTTCCCTCACACGTTATCCATGAGGAAGTGTCCTGATACTCAGTTGATATTATATTGTACGTAAGATAGTATCATGCTAATATACCTCTTTTATCCCCTGACCACATGGGGTGTTATGGCAAACATTGTTCTTTTGTGACCAATAGTCTGTGACAAGACCATCCCATGGAGGACTAGTCAAAGGTCATTTATAATTTTAGTTATACCAGAGACAAACAATAACAAGAGAACATATTTTGAAGAAAAACTTTTTTTTTTTTTGCTTGTGGCTGATGCAAAGAACATTTATCTTTCTTATATGATAGAGTAAGGTGATTAACAGAAAGAAATTGAAACAGAGAGAAGATTCTGTACTAAACTTGAACTTTTTTTTTCGCTCTTTGAATTGGCTTTAATGATGTGACAGTTAGGTTATAGGCAACATGAAGTGAGTTGAATCGTTTGTTCACATATATGTAGGGCTACTTGATTTGCCAGTTACCATGAACTTTCTGGCGACTTGTCAACACTTTACACATCATGTATCTTGTGACAGGTTGTTGTTGCAGAATGTTCATCAGGGAATTTCATTTGACAAGAAACACTAGGAGTCCAGCCATACCTCTAAAGAAACAGAGACAACAAAGTCATTATGCTTTATGCTTTGCAAACCTAGCAAGCACTCGCCTGGGTGCTGGTGTTCACAGTTTTGCAATCAAAGGAATGTGGAAGAAAGGGAGACAGCAGAATCGTTTCCCTTTCCTCTTGGCTTCACAGACCTGGAGGTCATTCAACTGGACATCAGCGTTTGCGGTTTGACAATCACACAAAAATGGAAACAGCAAAATTAATGCCCTTTATTCTCTACTGGGTAGACCTAGTATGCTTTCCGCTGGGTTTATCATGTATTCAACTAGGCACTGGCATATGCAGTGTCACAATCACAATGATTTGGGGAAAGGGGAGTGATCACACTGAGACATGTCTGAGAGAATGCACAACTAAATCCTATCAGATTTGTCATCAGCTGCCTTTTCTATACAGCTGAGTTTGGGTCCTTTTTGGTAAACATTTTTTTCTTTTATTTTTGTCATCAGCCAGGTCTTGAGCATCAGGTCAGATAGGTGTGAGTATGTATGTGTGTGTGTGTATTTAGCCTGCCATTTTCTACTCCTTTCTTTTTTCTTCTGTTTTTTCACAATTTGGGCGTCCTTGTATTTAAAACGTTGACCAACATATTATCTACCTTGTTTTTCTTTTCTTTCTTTTTTTTGTTGTTGATTGCTTTTGTAATGGACTGCCATAAGGAATATGATAACTGAGGGGAGTACACCCTGTTTGCGTTCACAAAGGTCTAGCAGTCAGCTGGTTAAACACATCGATGTAAAGATGTTTGTTACTGGTTTTCATGTTTAGCGATCAAATGGTTAACCCCCTTTTTTCTGTATACAGAAGTCTAGCAATTACATGGTGAAATGTGTATTATATCTAATCTGCTTCCAGAGATTTTTTTAAAATTATATATCTGTGCTATTCTCACCATTCAACTAAAGCACAAGATGGAGATGGGGTAACTCTTGTTGTAAGTTGGGAACTTTCTTTGGCTGTTACGTCTCACTTATTCATTTGAATGAGAGTAATCATGAATTATGAGTCCCCAAGCATGTTAAAATATGTGTGTGTGTGTGTTTGATTATTATTTTACTGCTGGTCCTCTCAGTAGCCACATTTGACTTCTCAGAAGCTGAAGCAACAAAGATATCAAGAATCACAAACAGCTGAATAAATTATTACAGCTCCGTCACAGTGATAAATGATATAAACTCTTTGAAAAAAAACAACATTGACCAGAACAGGTATGGCTGCCAATTAAAACGAGTCGCACTAACAAGTGAGATAAGCAATTAAACCTGTTCTATGACAGCTGCATGTTAAGACTCAGTTAAAAAGATATCATGGAGTGGAGATGTTTTATCTGGACTCTTGGTCATCACCAGCTATATCAAAGGTCTGTCATCCAAAAGTATGAGTTTTTCAATTCAGAGACTCGGTGATCTACATGAGGTGCTACTACCTTTTTCTTTTTTGTAGTTTCACAAACACCATAAAACAAGCCGCTATATATGCTGCATTCTTATGGTTATTTCCCCTTCAGTTTTCAGCAGTTGGAAGAGGGAGGAGAGCATTAGAGGGAGGGAAAGGAGGGAGAGGGATCATGAATGTAATCCCTCAAGGTTGTCACATTTTTATTCAGATGTTATCATTTATGCTTGTTGTTTTGAAACCATTTCACCAATTTTGACATCTCTCAAACTTTGCATTTGACCATAGCAAAAGGATTTTTTTTTTTCAGTGTGGTTGTTTTTTCATGGTAGACAGCAGTTTCTTATACATTTTGGACAAGTTTTGATGCATTTTAGATTGATGACATTGGTTTCAAAATTTGTGTCAATAATGATAGCTACTTTTGTATTTGTTTGTACATTTGATAACTCAGGAGAGAGAAAAAAAAGAGATTGGTCAAATTTGATTCAACTTTGTACGTGTTTGTGTTTTCATTTATATTTTTGGGAGGAAAATTGGTTCAAAAAAGATTTGCAGATATCAGTATTTCTTGCAGAGTAGTTGGACCTGACTCTGTTCACAGTAGAAGAGGAGATGGGATAATATAGTGTAATATAGTGAAAAGTGGTGGAAAGAAAAGACCAAATGTTTGAGGTGATGGTGTTGGGGATGATGCTGGGCTTCACACATTGACCCATCTTCAAGAGATGTACAGGTATGCGAAGACAAGAACTTTGTGAAATTACTGTGATACTCCATTGGACAAGTGTATTAAATCCAATCCAAGTTCATCTCGGTTCATACTGTACAGCCCAGTCGACCATACAGGTCATAACAGGGCTGTAAGTACAGTTTTTTTTTTTAAAAAAAGGGAAAATAAGTCTGCAAAAATCTTAAATAAATGTTAGCGAACCGCCCAGAGAACGTGGACAAACCAGTCACAAGACAAAACACAACGCGTTTCGACCTCTTAGGTCTTCTTCAGGTGAGACATAAACGAATAAAACAATGAAAATTCACTTAGCTTTGATCGCTTCAGATCGTTTCAGAGTTCAGCGCAAGGAAGAAGGTGTTGAACTTCCTTCCTTGCGCTGAACTCTGAAACGATCAGAAGCGATCAAAGCTAAGTGAATTTTCATTGTTTTATTCGTTTATGTCTCACCTGAAGAAGACCTAAGAGGTCGAAACGCATTGTGTTTTGTCTTGTGACTGGTTTGTCCACGTTCTCTGGGCGGTTCGCTAATATTTATTTAAGATTTGTTTAGATTTCCGCCTGCAGTCGTCTCGCTTTGCAACAAGACTGCAAAAGTTAACATCTGGGTCAAAAAGGCAAAGTTTTAGTTAAGAGACCCCCTTTTGTGTCGCCTGTTGCAGCAAATTTGCATTTAACTGTCAAAAAAAATATAAAGTAATAACCTGGTACCAGTAAAACCTTTTATTTTCGATGACATGTGTTCATATGACATGAAAATGAAATATATTGATCTGTTTTAAATGACAGACCTTAAAACCACATCTCAAAAAATAGCTCTTGACGAGATTTTTCATGAAGTCTGCTGTAAAGTCCTTGTGTTCCACAAGAAGATTGTTGATGCTGAGTGGCTCAACACATGGTATACACCATAGTGCATCTCTTGCGTTTAAAAGGTATGAGTCGTGTAGAATGTGTGACCTGTGTGTAACATGCATAACATTGTCTTTGGAAACTGTTTGGTCACAGGGCAGATTTTTTTTTTTTTGGGGGGGGGGGGGGGGGGGGGGGGGGGGGAGTTGTCATCTGGTGGTTCCAATACTCATCCCAGAGAATTTTCCAAGTTCGTACTCTTGAGTTCCAGATCTGTGCAAGGAATGAACAAGTTGTACATCCAGTACATTACAACCTAAATGACTCCTTCTGTGGAGAGAAGAAACTTAAATCATGACTTGATGGTTCTGTCATGCTATGATAGGCCTTAGCTTGATCTAAAGTTGGCAGTTTCCCGTCTTATCTCGATTGCTTGTTGTTGATCAGTTGCCTATGATCATGTTGGTTTGAGTTTGTTACTGGCAGAAGACATTCAAAAGGGACATAGATTCGACTTGAGTGGGCGTACACTATCGAAAATGGATTGAATTTATGAAAACTTTTTAGTTATTTATTGTAATTTCTGTGAAGTTGTTTATTGATATTGGTATTATGCAGAAAGTGTCAAAGGGCAAATATTGAAAACGTCCTCAGAGACGCTGAAGACCTTGGTCCTGAAGAATCCCACATGTTAATCTTAAAATATCGGGAAGCAACTCAGTCTCTGTCCTGCACAGGATTCTCATTTCATCAGTTTCATTCAGGTGTCTGGTTTAAATCGCTGTGCACTGAAGTTGATTTTCTTTTCTTATGTGTACTTCCACGACAAGTCACTGTGATGATTGTGGGTGGTTCTTTCGCTGTATAGGTGTCTTTTTGTGTGTTTGTTTGCTTTCTGCATTTTTAAGAGAAGCAGACAGGAAAAGGGAGATCAGAGGGAGAATCTGTGTTCATTCTTTAAGTAACATGCCTTGTAGTTTCTCAGCTATTTTTCGGGATCAGATTTGTGTTGTATGACAGATCATGCTTTGACTGAAAATCCTGTCAGAATGTGTTCATAAAGTAAGGTCAAAATGTCTTTTAATGAGCATGTACGGAACACACCATGCAGGCAGTACTGAAGTTGTTTCCATACACATGAGGAAGGCATTTTTGTTGCTTCAAATTATTATCCGATGACTATTGGTGTCGATCACTGGCCGCCTTATATTATACATTTTTATTTGGTTCCCACGAAAGGTCTGAATAAGAATGCTTGTTTCTTCCATGTTTTCCCATGTATTTCATTCATGAATGTCTATTTGGATGTTTATTCTTTTTGTTTTTGTTTTTTTAGGATTTATTTTCTATTGTCAACATCATAACAATGATGAACCTGTTGTGCGCACAGCAGTGGATATTTCTGGAATTTCAATGCTTTTTATGTTACTCCAAAAATTTCCATTCAGCTGTACAATGTCTGAAATATTTTTGCTGTTTTCAGCCAAAAGTTTGAGGGGAGAAGATTTCCTTTTCCTTTTGTTTTGTTTTTTTAAATAAGGCCAACATTCGATGTTTTCAACCATGTCATTGTGCTTCACATTGTCTATGTAGAACAGTTTCACTGAGTGTTGTCCATTCAGAATAAGAAAGCTGATGGACCTCTCTAAAATGCAAGTGGGTTGATAATACAGCATGTGTATTGGGTCCTGAATAGCCATCCCCTAAGGATAGTGGTCAGTGCAAGATAACTTCATGTGCCAGATTTGGGACAGTTGTCAGAAGTGGCCAGCACTGAGAGTAGATGATGTTGATTTGCTGCCGTCTCTCAAGATATTGGAAGCCGCTTTTCTCTGCGAGTATCATTTAGATGATTTACTCCTGTTTCAAGCAGAGTCTGCTTCCAGCAAGATGGCCTGTTCTTTGTATCCCAGACTGTTGCCTTGCTGCCTAACTTGTAAGCATGGGTAGGGTTTTCGAGACATCCTTGATGATTCCCAGACATGGTTTTCCCATCTTTTTCAGTTCTGGAAGGCCTTGTGAGATGACAGGGCCATGCACTCCCTTATGTAGTCCTTCCACTTCTTCCCGGCTTGCTCACTATTTCCTCTTGATCCCCAGTGAGGTGAGTAAAAAGTCACTTGTTGTGCAGCTTAGGGACAAGTAGGGGGAGACGGTATGGTTATAGGGCATTGTTGTCAAGTCGCAGGAAGGTGCCTGGAGGTTTTGCGGTATAGAGAAGACAATGTTGCTTATAGCCCAGCCGACCGCAAAGGGCCACATCAGGGCTGTCACATATAGAGAACAATCTGAAAAGTCTGAAACTGAATGAACAAACATGCTGTCAAGTGATGTACAGATTCTCTTCTTTCAGTTTATTCAGATGTCTATTAAACCATGGGTCTGATAACTCTCAGTTGTATCCCCATGAGGCAAGTGGGAACGAGGCTTGATGGTTATCATTTGATATAATGTGTACGAATCTTGCCAACAAAGTGGATATCTGTGTATCACCTACATCTTCATCCACTGGGTGGTTACAACCAACATGCTGATGACTCGGCCACTTTGAGGGTTGTTTGTACAGAAAAGACTTTGACAGGAAAGAAACAGACTTACGGTGATCAAAATGAAGATCATCTACTCTGTGCCACTTTTATCAGCAGACGACTGCTTTTGATCCACTTGCTGTCAGTACTATGTAGTTCACATCAGTTTTGTCGTCATGTTTCCTACATGTGGACAATGTGGCAAAGAGCAGTCACACTGGATCATATACAGCATATTTTTGACAGATCACCACAATATGTTGTTCTCTATGTTCTGCATTCGTACTGAATTACACTTTTTGTTTTTTTTTTTTGGTCATTTGAAGCATCCTCAAAATGGCAGAAAGAGACTCAAGTTGTACTGCAAATCAGAGTATGTTTATCCCTCTGCCTGAATCGTACAGCATATAGATTGCTGCATGGCCTAAACACATTTTCTGTGTCCATATCCATTCCCAAAATCACCCCGGTAGAAAAGATTACTGTTCCAAACTCTTTTCAATTTTCATTTAGTGGTTTCTGTTTCTGTTTGGGTTTTTTTGTAAATCACAGCTTGATTTTAGTGTTTGGTAGCAAAGAATCCACCCCCAGCTTGGCACTGATTATGCAAAGGAAGCAAAGCTGGAACTTGTATTTTGACAAACAAGAGGGGAAAAGGGAAAACATAGTGTTGGACACACTGAAACTAAATCATAGAATGATGTTGAAGTCAAACAGCATTCGGTGAAAATCTTGATTTATTGTTTGATGTACAAGAGCAAAAGTAGAACTATTGTTTGAGATATGCTAATAGAGATTTATTTGTTTGTTTGTATGCTTGTTTGCTTTTTTTGGTCTGCTTGATGGAAGACTCAAGTATGCTCCATGTTCCATCTCCCCAGTGGTCAGCAATGAAGAATAAGTGCAAATCTGAGGAATCTGTATTTGTAGTGTATATGTGAAGGGCATATAAGTATTGGCGCTACTTGAGTCAATCAAATCTGAGATATCATCATAGTCTCAGACTGTTCCGTGTTTTCATGTAACACAGAGAGAGAGAGACAGAGAGAGAGATTCAAAGGAATGTTCATATATATACTTGAGTCACAAATATTTCAGCTTCGATATGAGAATGATCTCAGATCCACATATAATGTTCAGATACTGTAAAAAGATGTGTTTTGATCCAAAGTACACTGACATTCTAGTTCATGAATCGACATAAAATTTCTGCCGCCGCCACCACCGTTCCTCCTCCCCCTTTTGTGGTTGTTCTTATCTGATGTAAGTGTTTTATTGCACTTTCCTTAAAAGTACACAGTTTACTGACAGTGCATGTTCGTGACTTTTTAAAAAGTTGTTGTGTTGTTTACACATGCAAAATTTGAATGTAACTTCAGAAGCATAGTCAGGTCACTGATTACTTCAGGTGTAACATGGAATTAAAGACAGATATTACAGATTTACACCAGCATTTTTTGTTTGTAACTTTATTTATTACATTTTTTTCAAAGGGCTAATAGGATGGGTTGCTTCTCATTTCAGTTTTTTTCTTCTCCCCCACCCCCCTCCCCTCCCACATGCCATGACAACCTCCTAAGGCTTTTTTGTTCGTCTGTATTTTATTTCCTTGATGCGCACAATGCATGAGAGTTAAAGTCATTCTGACAGTAGGAAGCAGGTGGAAGCAAGAGTGTGAGAGGTTTGAACTGTCGTTGTTCCATTCTGGGCTTCAGGTTGCAGGGTTGTTTTTTTTTTGGTGCAGCACCAAGGGCTAACTGCGATTGATTTTGTAGCCATTGCAATTCAGATGGTGTTATCAGGTTACTGAGCTAGACTTCGTACGGTTTTGTTTTATGTTGTAGGATTAAGTTAGTGAATTAATGTATTTTGTGTGTGTTGTGGGGTGGGGGTGGGGGCTGCAAAACTGATGCAGACGCACTTTTTAAACAGTTGGAATAATGATTACCCTCCTGAGAAGAAAAAAAAATCAGTATAAGATGATTTTGTCAACTGTGAACATTGTGTTACCTTGCTGTTGAATTTTGTGATTCAAGATCTCAAATCAACACTTAACACAGTTATAGTGCATATTCAAGAAAGTGGATTAGTGGTTTAACCTGTGGATTTAGATCTTTAAGTGAGTGTCAGTTTGTGTGAGTTGGATCAGTGTGCCTTTCATACAGTAAGTGTGATCAGTGCATATGGGTCGTGTTTTTGTTTGATGATTTTGATTTGTATGATAATTCGGCTGAGATTTCTGTTTCTGTTTTGAACAATGTGAAATCAAGACTTGTATGACTCTTTTAGTCGCAGACTGTAATTTTCTCAAAATGATTTGATGGTTTAATGTAGAACTCTTCTTGAAAATTGTAGCATGGATTTCGTCAGCTGTTGTCTTCTTGTCCCTTTTGTGTCTCATCTCCTCAGCCTTGATAGGTTCCTATGTGGTCAGCTGGGCTATAAACAACATCAGCTGAGTCTGTCTGCTCACACTGTCAGTGATTAATCCACAACAGTTCTCATCCAATCACAGTATCTTGTTCAGTTTCAAGGACTTTGCACCCATTGTTTCAGAGTTTGCATCCACTGCACACCATCCATTTTTATCATCATTTCTGCATGGTTCCAAACATGTTGCCCTGTTTCATTGCTTAGAAACTCTGATCCCTTGTCAGGGGTTTCTTGGTTGCGGCCATATGTGGCCCCATTTCCATTCTTCCCTTCTAACACGCCTACACTAATCCTGTGCTTTGAACAGATTTCTTGTATACTTGGTACCAAACATTCTAATTGTTTCTTGATGTATCTAGCCCAGCTCCTAAGGTTTCTCACTTGTTTAATTTGTTGTCCAAGATTTCCATTCCTACAATGCATTCCCCCAAAGTCATAATGGAAACCATGTTTGCCCCCCTCTCCCCATTCTCTCCATGGAATTGCATTTCAGTTTTCCCGGCATTTATATGTTTCCCAAGATTTTCGGTTGTAATACCCACGCAAGATGGTGTTTCATATTTCTGACATGAAAAGAAATGAGCAACTGTGTGTGTCCCTGTACAGAGATTACTGGGCTTCTACATCTCCTGTGTTACGTTTACACCCAGTTCTGGACCTTTTCAACAGAATTCTCAACCGCTGTCTTTTCCTCAGAAGTGAAGAGCCACTTGGCCCATTCTCTGCCATCCCCATCCTCCTCAAAAATGGATGCTTATATTCCACGTTTTATCAGACAAATTAGATGATTGAATCCTTTGAAAATACTGCATTGAATGTTGAAATGGATGGACTCAAATTCACAAAGGTAGGACAAAAAGGTATCAAGCTGTGTTTGCTACTTACGTGTATGTGCATGTTTCCCCTTTTGGGGATCTGGTTTTCATCAATACTCTACTTTTTTTTTTTCATTAGGAGAAAATGGGACATAATTTTTTATCCTTTTGATCTGTCGATTTTGCTACACAGTTTTAGTCTTTGCTGATCATGTCACTGTGAAGCAATTAACATGTCAGCACGTCGTCTAGCAGAACATAATCTTTTGATCCAATGCTTGATGCTGTAAATCATCCATGCTGAGAAGATTCTGTCACATATTTTGACATGGTTTGTGTTCTTGATTCTTCTAGAGTATTACACACACACACACACACACACACACACACACACACACACACACACACACACACATATATATATATAGCTTTGAAAATAAAACAGCCTTTTTTTCCTAGTGGAGCATACACACTGACAAAATGATCTTATAGCGTTGAAAATAAAACAGCCTTTTTTTTTTCTAGTGGAGCATACACATTGACAAAATGATCTTTGAATATCCAGTTGAGCTGTAATTGGCACAAGGTAAAAAGGGCAAGAATTTAAAGAGGAAGAGGGTAGAAAAAGAGCATTGAGAGTTAGCACATTGGAGAGAACACAAGTTCAGAGAGACACTTCCAGGGAGAACTTAACTGTGGCAAAGTGGAGGAAGATAAAAGAATGTTGAGAATCAACCAAAGTGATAGATACTTGGGGGGATTTTTTTTTTTTTTTTTTTTTTTTTTTTTTTTTTTTTTCTGACAGAATAAAGTAAGCGAGAATTAAAAACCACTATAATTTGGCCAAGTGAGAAAAATTAACAGATGCCAATCAAGCTTTTTTTTTACAAAGCAGGAGGAAATAGAAGAATAATCATACAGCCCTAGTTTTAGTAATTGTTTTTTGTGTGGTTTTCTGCTTCATGCAAGCAACATTTAACGAAGTGCCCAAACTGGACGAATGACAGTTTTGCTGTAGGAAGGTGGATGGGTTGTGTCATCCACTGGTGGTGATGTTGGAAATGAATTTAAGGAATGTTGACCGTTTTGCTTGTCATTGAGCGTGTTGCATGGTTTGCTGCAACATGCTTTGCCACTATTCCTTCCAAGCTCTCACTCTCAGGCAATCTAGGTAGATGCAGGAATCATCTTTTTTGTTTTGATTTTTAGGTTTTCTTTGTCTGAAATGTTTTGGAACAACTTTGTCGATCCAAACAGTGTAGAATTTTCTTTTGAGAGAAGGTCCCGAATGCCTTTTTTGGAGGGGGGTGGGGGGGTTCCAAACAAAATGCCACATTCTTGGACAACTGTTTCCATTATTTGAATCAGTAGATTATATAAATCACAGTATCCAGAAACAATAGAAAGCCTTTTTTTTCTGTTGACATCAGGAAATGAGATTAAGAAGTATGGTAAGAAGTATGGGCTTGAAAAACTTAAAGCATTCTTTTTCCCCCCCTATCTTGTGTTGCATCACAGTTTATAAGGGTTTTTATGTTGTAAATCATTGCAGAGCTGTGGAGAGATGAAAACTTTTCCCATTTTCCAGTCAGTATGTTCTGAGATCAGTGTGATGCCTTACCGGCTTGCAAGTAGTTGTTTCAGTACTTCAGACAGTGTTGAAAATACGTTCCACTCTCAGTTTGTACTGCCAATGAAAAGAAAGCATCACCAGCGCTATAATTTTGAGTCACCCACATTTTATGTCAGCATTTGAAAAGAACAGCAACTGAAGTAGTTCAGTTATGAACGTCACAATTTTTTTTTTTATATATAAAAAAAAGATTGCTGCATTTCTTATATGTATGTGTGTGTGTGTGTCCATGGAGTTCCATACCTGTTTTTGCTCAGTCTTTTTGTTTGCATAACACCAGTTGCACATTACACAGACTGATTATAGGATGCTGCAAGAACCGGCAAAAATGAAATTGTTGTGTCTGCCTGGTGTATTTTGAAAATGTCCTGCAATATTTCATGATTCAAATGCCGAGAAACGTCTTACATTTTCTTTTGTTTGGTCAAATTGAGTATTGTATTTGTTACTTTTTCTGTCTATATTTTGTATCAGAAAGAACAAATTGGTGCTTTCAGCTTTAAAATAACAGAATGCCACATGCAATAGTATAACCATAATGATCTCATTGTGACCATTATACACAAAATATATTGCCAGTGTGCTATCGATACAAAGATGATGACATTCTGTTCTGTGTGCATTCAAAAAGGTTCAGGAATGCATGTCAGGTGATGTGGAGATTTTCGAACCAAGGCCTGGCCACACCATGTTGTGATAGACTGCAGATCCCTGACTAGACTCGCTACGGAGTCATGGATAAAAGTTTCGGCTGGTCAGAATGAACACATGCAACCGTATTGTTTTGCATGTGTGTTTGTAACAAGATACATCTACTTGTCATTATCTTGTGACCTCACCTCCCTCTGCCTCCTCATCAACCAATCCAGTGCATTGCGTTTTCCTAATTTTTTTCCCTCCTTGAAATAGAGGAGTGATGTTTAGCATCATGCACAGTGGTAGCTTACGTAGGGTTCCCTATAAAACTATCAGTTACCAATAATCTGTGCAGAGGTTTCCCATAATCTCCGGCACACCCCCACTCCCAACAATAGATCATTTGGACCCATCCATATGATAAATATGCATGGTTGTGATTACATTGGAAATAACTTTGGCACAGTTTCTATGCAGGGTTTTTTTTAAACTTTTTTTTCAAAACATAAACATACAAATGTGTGTACTTATCTGCATGAACCTGTATCACATTTGTGTACTGTCACACATGCCCCCCCCCCCCCCCCCCCCCCCCCCCCTCAAACACACACATACACTCGCTCATGCCTGCAAGCGTGTGTGTGCACACACAAACATACACACACATACGCATGCGCATATAGACACATATAAGCACATAACATGCATATGTTTGAGTCAAAGTAATACAATATTTTTTCAATGACATTGCGAGAGGCAAATGATGAATAAAGCAATTTTAAAAAGCGCAATTTTGATTGGATTGGGCTGTAAGAGGGGAGGGAGTGGATGTAGATGAATAAACACAATTGGTTGGTTGGGGTTTTTGTTCTTGTCCTTGTTTGTTTCTTTGGTTTTGATGATACTGGGGCTAACTTTTTTTAATGCATACTTGTCTTCATGTCAGTGGGAACGTGCATTATCAATTGAGTTGCATTCTGTGCCTTTTTTAAAATTTCCAATAGAATTACATTATCATTTAATGTTTATGAGGGTTTTTTTTCCTCTTCTCTTACGAGGTTTGCATGATCTTGTTTAATCACAATATGTACATTAACTATTCTTCAGATTGATACTGATTAATGTAATGGTACATGCCTACATGTACGTGTGCTACACACACACACACGCACACGTATGCATGCATGCATGTGCATGCGCACACATGCATGCGCACATGCATGTGCTATCTCACTCTTTGTGTTACTTCCCCCATCCCACCCCTTGTCCCCTCCGGTTTGTATCAGTGTGTGCTGCATTGAAATAGGGAGAGAGAGAGTGGGTGTGTGTCCATGCTGTGAAATCACAGAAGGCAGAAGATTTGAAAGTCATTCAAGTTGTTGACATAACGATATATAACTCATCCAACTCAGAGTTGTATTGATACATTGGCTGCATGATCTTTTTTTTCAACATTTTTTTTTCTTAGGCTTAAACCTCCAGTGTGTCCTCCTTTTTTTTCTCAGCTGAATTTCAGACCGCCCATGACTCTTAGTTCACCCTCTTTGATGATCTTTTTTTTTTTCCCGTTAAAATTCTTTGTTATTCCTATTTGCACAAAAAAATAAAAGTATTTGCTTCCAAGGGAAAGGGCTTAAAAAAGTATGTGGCCGTTTACCTAATGCAATTACGTTTAACCTTTTTGAAGCTGTCATTGTGTATCTTCTGTTATCGTTTTTGAAGCTTTAGTTGTGTGTCTTCTATTATTGTTAACTGCTTCTTGTTGATTTATGAACAATTCAGTCGATTTTTTTGTGTTTTGTAAATGTTTGGGATCAAACACACTTGGTGGCAGAAACCAAGCAAATGAATCTTAGGTAGGCTGGTGTGTGTGTCTGTGTGTGTGTGTGTGTGTGTGGGGGGGGGGGGGGGGGGGGGGGGGTCTGACCATGTTATCAGTGTCTTGCTCAAACTAGACGATAACAACCTACTATCAGAGGACAGAAAACCGGGTGACAGCTTGTTTAACAGCACAACAAATCAAACTCTTGACAATGCCGAATGGTTTTCATACTTACAGAACCTTCAGTCCAGTCACAAAAAAACAACCAGACTAAAACATGATCAAAGAAAAATGAGCAGGATGTGGTGTGATTGATGATGTATTTTTCTTTTACACCTTTTGTCTCTCATTTTAATGTCTGTTTTCTTCATAAAGATACTATATTTGCGGGACAAATAGAATGAAAAAACAAAAAAATTTAAGATAAAAAAAGGATTCTTTTCAACTGACTTGAACACAAAGATAAATAGTTGCAATGAAGTCATTTCTTTCTTTGACATTTATTCCCAAAGACACTTTTGCTGTGTGTGTGGGTTTTTTTTTCTCTCCCTTTCTGTCCTGTGGTGTGTTCCTTCAGTCAGATTTCAATAGTGCTGTGAAAGACTGTGCTCTGTTTTTCGGCTAACTTCAATTCAGGCACAGATGTCACAGTGAAAATTCATGGAACATTTTTGGCCATGATCAAAAAGACTTCAGCTAAAGCTTTTAGATGTTTGTCATTTTTCCCTGCCCGGAAATACAACTGCCGTAAGTCTGAAAATCAAATATGACACGAGACAAAAAAAAACCCCTATTTTCCCCACATGATATACTGCGAGCTGAATTTTTGGATAATGTGGTTGGGACTCGGCTATGTTATACCCCTTGGCCACTCTTATTGTATACCAAAAATCTCAAAAATGCAAAAAATTCAAGTCATGGCAATTGTATTACAGGCGGCGATACATGTACTTCAGAAATGCCGCTATATTTTGATGAAAAAGATAATTTACTTTTGCACAGCAGTAATGATTTCCCTCTGATTCTGTGTTTATATACACAGGTTTAAATTACAGGCTTATGCCAATTACTTTATTTCCTTCCTTTTTTTTCCTATTCATTCTTCGTGTGTTTGATGGTTTTTTTTAGTGTCAGTATAGTTAATACTAACTACAGTGAGTGATGTTTGTTATGTCAATCATAGGCAGAATTGATGGCAATGTCAATTGTTAGTCGTTGGTTCAGCAGGGAGCATGACATGTTAACATGTTCCTAGGTGTTGTTGACACGAATAATGCCATTCAGTGATTCAGCGTAAGGTCATGGCATAATTGAATGTTTCATGTTGTGCCACATGTAGGACAGGAAAGCTGAGTGGTGGGAACTGTCCTTGCTTTGTTCACATTTTAGTTTGAATCTAGAGTAACAGCAGGTATGTTTTGGATTTAGCGGTCTAGTAGCAACTTTGTGTTCTTGTATTCATCTTTAGTTTGTTGTTTCTTTTTTGTGTTTCTATACTTCACACAGCCACATATAATGTTGCCACCAGCACCCCAAGCCAACTTCACCTGTCTTTTTAATTGAAACCATGTTGGAACCGGATGATCACTGGGCAGTTGTTAATGTTCCGCTGTTTTATTTCACAGGAATGAAAAACCAGTGGTGACTTACAACATGATACTGGTATTCTACTGGTTACCTACAAGTGCAGTCTTGACATGTTTTGTTCATTTTAGCTGAACTTTGAATACGAGGAGGACCTTTTTTTGGACATGATTTTAAAGTTACCCAGCAACAGGTTTTATACATCCTGTACTTACCGCCTCTCCCCATCCACCATTTCCATGTTCATCATCACTTTGACACATGTTTAGAGCGCTCAGCCATGTTTTCACCCAACGTCAGTTGGTCTTGCTGACTTTGAGCTGAAATTCCATTCATTTTAACATTCAGATAAACAAAACAAAAAAGGAAGATGCTCGTGGAGTGGGGTTTTAGATGAAGAAAATGCGTCTTCTGCAGAGTTTGTTACAAAGTTCCGGCCAGCTGCGAACTACATCTCCGTCTTTGTGACCAGTTCAACTGTTCTCTTTGAGCTGACTGAGAAACTCCAAGACAGAGATGCAAGGTGACTCAGTAAACGAATACTTCCTTGAAACATGTGAATGGAGAACACTGTTGGCAAATTGAGTTTTGTGGTTCAAACAGACTGCTTAAAACCCAAATCAGTTCCAAGCCACAATTGATGCAACATTTCAGCTAAATGAAATGATTCCATCATTTTCTTGACCCACCACAGGTGAAAAATTAGTATAAGCAGTTTTGTGCCTGGATCAACTGAAATATATCCATCCACTTGCTTTGAAAATGTTGTTTAAAAGGAAGTGGCTATTGGAACATCATTGAAAGGGGAGTTCTTGGAATCAGCTGCATGTATGCATATGTCATATATGTACATCTGCATCTTCCACTGTCTAAAACAAGCATGATGGTTTAGGATGTTCATTTTCTTTCTTGTGAAAAGGGAGCTGCATGGTTTTATCATGCAGCATAAATTGTTTCTCCTGTGTTTGCACACGCATTTTCTCATTTGCCCTTTTTTTTGTTTTGTTTTTTGTCAGACCCAAAAATTGTCTTTAGATCTAATAGACAATATTTTTAGTGCAGTCATATTCATTCCATGCAGATGATTTGTCTGTGTGTGTGTGTGTAAATGAAGTTTATCAGATGTAATGAGTCTAAATATCTACCCATTACTCAGGTAAGATCATGGAAAAATATTAAATCATGTTTTGAATAATAATCAATGCTTCCACAGGTTGCAGTCAAAAAAATTAACACATGCGAACAACAAATAAACACAAAACATGAACAAAGTGGAAAAAAGTTTCCAACAGAATTTTTTTTCTTTAACAGCTATCACTGCAGAACACCTAAGTGAAGTAGGATGCGAGGCCATGTGTTCTGGCTAAAAAGTACACATTTATCAACTGCCTTCCAGAATTTTTTTTTATTGTTGAAACATGGCCAAACGTCTGCTTTTCAACTAGGACTTCAAAGCATGTGCTTGCATGCTTAAAAAGTAAAGCAGTTTGAAAACAATCAGCCAGAAGTGTTATTTAAGTAAGCGTCAAAACATTTCCTTTATTTTTTTCCCAAGAACTTGAAAATATGCATGGGCATGCTTAATAGTAGAGGCATATGCTGTTAATTCAAATGTCAGTGTTTAGTTAGCTCATTAGAATCCAAGTATTGTAATAATTGTTGTTCACTTTTTTATCACATGCTATAAAGTTATGGCTGTTTCTGTGTATAACAGCTAAGAAGGAACAAAATGGCGTCTTACTAGTTGATGGGTTGGTGATCTTTGACAACTGGTATTTGAATGAAGATATTCACATGTTTTTGTTCTTTTTCTTTTTTCCAGTGGGGTTGTGGAGGGCTCTTTCAGTGTTAATTGTATCCGGACTGTCTGAAAATCCTGCTCTAGTGATGTCCTCTTTTCTATGACTGTCTTTGACCCTGCCCTTTTGTTTGTTTGTTTGTCTTTGTTTTTCATTTCTGTTGTCCAGTTTCTTTCTGCTTTTATAGTCCATCACTTACCTTTGTGGTAGAAAATCTTTGCATATCTCCAGTATGCAGAACTTAGAGCACCAGCATTTTGTTTTCTTTCTTTTTTTTTTTTTTTTTTTTTTTTTTTTGTTCAAAGTCTGGCAACTTGTTAGTGAAACTGTCCACACTTGGCAGAATGATCATTCATTCTGCAGTGTCTGTTAGTATGTCTTTTTAAAGTATTTCCATGGCTCTGTTATGTTTGAATATAATTAATTTTGGGTTTGTGGATTCTTTTTTCACCTGAACAGCAATGAATAAAGGGGAATGCCTTACACCCTCATCATGGCCAAGTATTATCAGACTGAAGGTGATCAGTAAGTCAGCTGCATTGAATGTATAAAATATTTGAATAGTTGTTGTTTGGGGTAGAACACAATAGAGTTAAGTAGTTTGGTGGAGGCAGTATCAAACTGATGGAAACTGCAAGTTTGAAAAGTTTTCTTCCCACCCTCACAGCCCTTTCCGCATCCCCACCTCAGTGAAAGACAACAAAAGACGGCATAGTTCACGGGCTAATGGGATGGTGACCTTTGACAATAATAGTTTACCTCACTGGCATAGTGTACATCGCGTCAGTAACTAGAGTGGGATGGGAAAGCGCTCACCTGCCATTGATCGCAGTCTTTTCCGTCTGGGTCTGAGCTGTTCCACATCCTCAACAGTCGTTGCTTTCTGCAGATTGTGCAATCCTTCCGCGTGTTGGGTTACCCGAGAAGGGGGGTGGGGGGATTCATTGGCCTAGAATGTTATTCAGTGTTTTTTAAGGTCATGCTGCTGGTTGCTTTGTCAGAGAATATACCCAGCTCAAAGTACTGACGAAACTAGAGACAGGAAATACTTGTTGTAGTCATCTGGTTTGTATGATCTCGACATGGAACTACATAAATGGGTCCTTTGTAAGTTTGAAGCCTTTGCTACCGTTGGGAAGGAGACTGATGGTTTTTATCGCTCACAGTTGTAAGCCTGACGGGGTTACATCTGTAAGCTGCAAAAGGTTTCCTTGGGATGATAAAAAAAAGAGTAGGGGATAAGTGCCTTGACAGAGCTGAGCTGTTCCACAGGCAGTAATGTCAGTTGTAGCACTTTCTTTAAATGAGACTATCCCCCACCCCAATCTCACACTAATCATAGATAGATTTAACATAACATTTCCAAATTTGACATCATTTGATTTTCGTGAGTCAGGTGCATTCTTGCCTTCTTTTTTATTTCAATGAGCCAGTTATATTCATGCTTCAAACTTAAGTAAATTAAGTTAGTTGAGTAAATCTTGAATGTTGTTTGGGCGTTTTGTTTTTTGTTTAGGGGGGAAGGAGGGGATTGCCCCTTTTTTATCCAAGGTAGGCTAATATGTCTAAAATAAGCATTTGCTGGTTGAAACATGGATAATAGTCTCAGGTTACACATATCTGGTTGATAAATTTACAAGTTTACAGAAAGTCATGGACACATCCAGAGCATGTTGCAAATTGCATATCATAGGGAAACTTTCCGATGGACATCATCTCTTCATCTAATCCACGTTTTGTGTATATTTTTGAAAAACAATTGCCACTTGAAGGGAAAACAGTTTTTCTGTTTCTGTGTAAACTCCCCACCCCACACTCTCCTTTTTAGGAAAAGAAAGAGAGAGGGTACATTTTCATTTTTGTCATTTCAATGATACACATACTTGTTTTCTGACGAATCAATCTCAACTGAAAAATAAGACACAAATAAAATGAAAAGAACAAAGTATGTAATTTGTTCCTTGCTCTATTTTCAAATGAGTAATACATCCAACATGCATCATCTTTTCGGATGTCCAACATTCATAAAATTAGTTTGCACACAGTACACTGCTTATAGAGTGAATTCCTCCCCTAGCCCCCTCCCGGCCATCTTTGACAAAGCAGATTTTTCAGATGTAGCTTCATCAAGACTAAAAACAATGGCCAGTTTTAATAAAATGTTGAGCCAGTTTGTTTGCATTGTTACTGTGATGTTATTGCTGTGTGTTGTAAAATGAAACAAATGCAGGAACAGTGGGAGAAGGAAGGGGAGAGAAGGGGAGGTTTCTTCACGAAGTGTATGGATTTAATTCTTTGGTTTTTCATTCCATGTTTCACTTTCCCCTGTATAGTAGTTTGTTGTTGCCATATTTTCACAGGACTTCTTTTTCCTGAGAGATGACAAAAGGTGTTTGTGGTTGGTTTGCTAATAATGTAATGTAATGTAAAAGGATATTTATAGAGCGCTTTACCTTGCGAAAGCCCAAAGCGCATATTACAGAAACACGATAAAATACTAATTCTAATTCAAAGCACACACACACACTCACACACACACACACACACACACACACGAAAAACTAAACACACACACACACACAGACGAGCACATCAAAACGAGCAGACTCGTGCACAGAGATAAGTGGATATCGTTAATCAGTCCGGTGGAAAAGATGTGTCTTTAAGGAGGTTTTAAAAGTCTTTAAGGAGTCCATGTTACACAGAGAAGAAGGCAGACCATTCCACAGAGCAGGTGCCAGGTAAGAGAAAGATCGTTGGCCTGAAGTTTTTAGGCGAGCAGAGGGAATCGGTGGATGAGCGTAAGTTGCGAGACGGAACATAGAGATGAAGGAGGTTAGAGAGGTAGGAGGGAGCCAGATTATTCAGTGATTTGAAAACCAGGAGGAGAACTTTAAAGTCAATGCGAGACTGAATAGGGAGCCATTTATTGACAAATACCCAAATTTCATTAGAAAATTTTAGTGGGTCAACAGATACACTACTGTTTTTTTTTGTGTGTGGAGAGGAGGATCACCGTTTTGAGATTATATTGATATGCTCCATTTTCAGTTAGGGTATATATTCATCCATGAGTTGTATGGCGTTTCTACATGGTTATCATACAATATATCTTAGGTTGTCATGATACAGGGCATCCTGTTGGCTTAGGCATTTCAATCATGAAATCTTTATGCTTGATTTGTGTGTGTTTGTGTTATGCCCATGAGTAACAGGTCCGTGTTTTCACTGTGGAGATTTTTTTTAATGTGGTTGCACTATTTTTTCTTTTGGTTTTGTTCATTTGTTAGCTTTTCATTGCCTCCTTAGTTTCAAGGACGGCTAGGCTTTCAGCGTCATGATAAATGTTGGTCTTGTCTTTGGTTAGCATTGTAGCGGAGCTGAACACACCTGACCAAGGTTTGGTTCATTTTCTTCTTCCTTATTGGGGCTGGGAAATATGAATACTGAATATATAAGGATTTCTTATTCAGCTTTTCTTTTTAAAGTTCAACTCAGCAGAAAAAAATAAATTTCATTAAAAAAAAAAAAAAAACCCAGGATGGGGGGAGGGGGGTTATTGTTTCTTTGTCATTTTTATAAGTCACCTGGTTCAATGTGATTTTTAATCAACTTCAGAAGTCAGGTCGTTTCATGTTTCCTTTTTATCTTTGAATCGACCAAGTCCGTTGAAGTCAAGTCCAAATGGTCTCCCATTACTAGCCGTCTGTCTCTGGTCACTTCTTTCACTTTTCAACTCCTTGAAAAGATTTTGCTTCGGCTTTAATCTGATGTTATTTTGTTTGGTCCTTGTAGTTCTGAAAAGGTGACGTTTTTTTCCTTGCCCCATGTTCCAGATCCTCTCCCTGCCCCCCTCCCCCTCCTCCCCATTGTTTTGTATTAAAGTACTTGCATTTCTTTCAGTATTCATCTTTGGTTGCTATTAAAAATAAAGGACATATTTCTCTCAAAACTATTCATGCCACAAAGCGCCTACAAATGCCAGAAGCCTTCCCTATATCATGCACCAGAAAAGTTGGTATGCTGATGCCCCCCCCCCCCCCCTTTCCCACCTCTACTGCCTTCACCTTCCAACTCAAGAAGCCTACTTTAATTGCTATTATTTTGTTTTTATTATTTGCAGTTCAGTTAGTGATACTCGCCTGTGTGGGATGGGAGGGTGGAGGAAGGAAGGTAAGGGATATAATATGTACTTCCAGAAGAGTTTATGTCACAGAGCCTTTCTCCATGCTGGTATGCTTCCTATTTTGCCTGATTTTGTAAAGATCTCCCAAGAATCTGCTGTCACTGAACCAACAAAAAGCAACAAAGCAAATATTTTGTCAACTCTCCTTGAATGTAATCTGTGCTGACCGTTCTAATATGAAGATTAACAATTTGTTGCATACGTTTATCATTAGACAAATATGTGTAGTTCGCATTTAGACAGGGAAGTATCCCACTGTCATGAAATGAAACTTTTTGTAGGCAGAATATTTGGCACTGTCATAGTCAAGATGATGAAGACCAACTTTCTCTTGGACTATACCTGTTGTACAACAAAGACTATGTTGTATTGATTAGTTGTTCTGAATCAGATATTTTAAGGCAGTTTCGCTTATTCTAAGACAGTTGAATAAAGTGAAGCATTCCATCCTGTCTTGTTTCTTCTAGTTTTAAGTTATTTGTCATTTTCATTGTATGGGCTTCTGTGAAGAACGTGGTGACAGCCCTGATGTGGCCCTTAGCGGTCGGCTGGGCTATAAGCAACATTATTTTATCTTCTGTGAAGAACAGATGACACAGTCCATGTCTGTGATAGCAGATATAATGGCAAGGCTTTGTATTCTGTCAATAATGTTTGTCTGCACAAGGATTTGCTTTGCAATCTGATGACGTGTGCATGATTGTGTGACAGTAGTCGAGTCGCTTTCTTAATCATTTTACATGTTGCTGGTTAAAGCATCAGGAACTAGTATGTCATCCAGTGCAAATCCCTGCCATTATTCACCGTAAGAAGATTAATTCATATTATCATTACATTCTTTCATATATCGTCACCCACCTGACACCTCATTCATATATTGTCGCAGGAGAATCGTGCACACATTTTTTCATTTACAGTCATGCAGATATCATAACCAGAACATTCACTCGGTGTCACATTGACCACACTACATTCATTCATATTTTAGCCACATGGTATGTGAAGTGTTGAACCTGTCGACTCAGTAGTAGAACGGACTGTTTGCTGTGACAGTGTCTGAGATGACCAGACTAATGAAGAGGAGGAGACTGCTTGTATGTGGTAGCAACTCTAGACAGAAAGAGCTACTCTTTTGCAGTCTTGTCACGGTACACACATTTTATTGTTTTCCCCAGTGAACAAAGATGGATTATTTCTATGGGCATGTTATCTTTCATGTATTTAGATCACTTCATGGTGTAATGACCGCTTCATGTTGCTGATAAGAAAAACATCAGCCTGACCATTTTATTTACCATATGAACACATTTGTTTTTCTGCTCCCTCCTATGATGGTGGTATTTATGACTGTCGTCAAGCTAAGAGAAGTTAAGATGATTTCTGAGCTGTTTAGCAAATGCAGGTTATTTGAAGACCAAAAGAATGGTATCTGTGCACTAATTAAAGTACTGGTTGATGAACAGAAAACAGTTCCTGCTATAATTGGGAGGAAGGGGGACAGCAATGAATGTGTAAAATCCATACTGACTTGTACTCCTTTCAAGCAGGAAAATGTTTTTAACAGGCTAAATGTCCTTTTCCCCTCATCTCATTTTGTTTCCCTGAACCATGGTGCCTCTGTCTGTGACCAGTGAATCCAATGTAGCATTGAATGCTCATACTCGGCCCATTTAGAAGTGGAACCACTCTACTATGAACTGATTTGGGCAGTGGTGAGATCTTCAAGCACAATAAAAGAAACAAAAATGTGGGGGGTTTTCACAAAATTTTCAATGTTTTGTTCCATTGGATTTTGCCAGTGGTCGATGGTTTGCGGTTGTCTCATCAAACCCAACATTGCCTTGTGCATCAGGTGATTTCGTTGCTTCAGAGTTCAGGTCACACACCTGGTTTTCTCAGTTCCCTGTCCACATGCATTTTTTTTTCCTCTTGATTTAGAGCAGACATGCCGGATTGTGACCTGGAGTTTGAAAGAAACCAGCTAGACATGAGTGCCACTTGTTACATGGTGTCTTTCCTGACGTACAATACGAACTTTGTCTATATATATATGTGTGTGTGTGTCTGTTAACTTCAGTTTTTATATGTTCATCTACAATGTTTTTTTGTTTGTTTGTAAAGTTGCATACAGTTTGTAAATCACTCCAAGTCCAGCACTGGTATGCCTTTTTATCCCGTCTCCTTTTGGCTCCTGTTTTGGTTTTATGGTTGATCACTATGGAACACACTGTTCTCCATGTTGACACATTACAGTGTATCATAAATACTTGAGCTGCACAAAAGCCATGTCGTAGACTTGTTTATGTTGTGACTTTGGACAATGTGGTGATGTTTGATTTTTTTTTTTCATTCCAATTCCCTAGGTGCCTGCCTCTTACTGGTGTGCTTTGATCTACTTGGTGTAGATGGTGACTTGTTTATTTCTCTGGCGTTTGTGCTATGGACAGTTTTTGTATTGTCAACTATTTTCATTAATAAATATTTGGTATTAACTTTCAGTTTCTGTGCATTGATGGTGAGAAGTGGTCATACATTCTACAGTAAGGAATGCTGACTTGAAAAAAAGAAAAAAAACAGGATGAAAATAACGAAAAGAAAATGACACATAAATGAACACATACATTCAGTCTTGAAGGACACTACATATATTATTACTCTCTAAGTGTTTTATTATCATACCATATCATTAAAACTTGCATACACTGTACATTATCAGTCTGGACATAATCTTCACAATGAATACATAATTTACAGCACTGCCATGATTTTTCAACCTTTTAAAAACTGATGTGCATTATTTAGTACATAAAAGAATCTGCTGGGTTTTTTTTCTTTTTTTTTTTCTGAAAGATTAGAAAATGGCCCTTACATCCACTCCTTTACCCCTCCCCCTCCCTGCTACTGTCCTTTCTTCCTTCACTGAAAATGAGCTCACTTTCTTATGCATCCATAGAGAGAGGGTTCTGACATATGTCGGTAATAATATTCTTGTTGTAGGCTAACAGAGATGAAAAAGTTCACTGATCGATGTTCAAAATTTTAGAAAAGAGGAGGAGGAAAAGTGAGGCAAGACCTTCCAAGCTGTGTCGCTGAATCTACTGGAAGAATGGAAGAAAGAAAACAGTGCAGGAATAGTGTTCCAGCTGCCACATACTTTTGCCTTGCATATGCTCAAAAGAAACACACCTGTATCTGCAATGGTGGGAAATCTATCTCATCTGTTATCTGTATACTCTACACATAAAGGAAAACAATGGAAAAGTGAGCAGAATGGTGTTTTTTTTAAAAAGACGTCGACTTCTTCTGATTTCTATCCTTGGTTAAAAAAGAATTGTTTCGTCAAGATATCAAATCATCACTGATTTTCAAGACTGCACTTAAACAGCAACACTTATTCAGGCAAACCCAAGTACAATCATTGTTCTTAAATTAATGCACACAAATGTGTTTTAACACAAGTTCAGTGGTTTGGGGATTAATACTTGGTACTCCACTTTCTGATCATGATTTTGATAGTGATCAGCTAAACTTGCATTTGTTGATTTTTAACCATATTCTTAGATCTTTGCATCCCACCAATATCATAACATGAGAAAATAGTAGTATGAAAGCTAATCAGTTATACATGCAAGTATGCAAATGAACGCTGACCAGATCAGAAGATTGCATCCACCACCTCCATTTAAATGCCCCAAATGTTAAAAGATAAATTAATCAACATTAAGATTTTTTTTTTTAAATGGATCCAGTGGATTTCTCTACAAAACAGGTTCAGAGTCAGTGCATGTCTTTATAAGCAATGATATAACATGACATACAGGTACTTCGTTGATCAGAAACTTTTCAAACCAAGAGGAATTAGGTTGTGCACAGACACTCATGCTTTCCAACATTGAAACACATCTATTGATTAGATCACCAGTTACGAGCTCAGTGAAAAATGCAGAGACAAAAAAAAAACCAAAAAAAACTGCACAGTACAGCAAAGCTCTCATTTCTTTTATCTTGGAAAAAAAATTGCATTATACCCTGAACATGCAAGAAAAATGAACATTTCATTGCCATATTACATCATCTGATATGTGACCAAATGATACCTTTGAGGTCAATTCTTCTCATTGCTTTCTCCCTGTGAATCATTAGTATTTACTATACAGCCTACTAGATTGAGCACTAGACAATAACTGCCACTACAGGAAATGTCTCAGGACTAGAGAACCTTATCAAGTTAAACTACCAACACACACACCATTCCACCCTTATGCTTGCTCAGACAGTACGAGTGAAACTGATCCAGAATGGATTGTCTGTCATGTAAACACGTTGTCTGATAGGGCCCTGAGCAACAGATTCAGCCCCTCCATTCAGAATTTACTCTCTTCTATTCAAAACGAACAGTTGATGTCCTCTAGCTAATAAATGACACCCATTCTGCAAACGGCTTCTTCCAGTAAAGTGATGACATTTCCATTTTGGAGACAACATAGTTGTTAAAGAGTTGAATCAAAGTTTATTAAGTAATTCAGTGACAAAGTAGTTAACAAGAGTTGACCAAGTTCCTGATGTTGTTTGGAATGCGAATGCAAGAACAGAACCAACATCACCAGAAGGCACTGCAGTCAATCCAGCTCTCTTTTTAAGCATCATTTGGAACCAACTCGATGGTCATTGCAATCTTGCATGCATTTCGAAGGTATCAAAGAGCAATCTTGTCTATTCCATACAGACCGATCTGACCACAAAGGTTCAAACAGTTCTCGCATACCAGAGGATAGCTCATGTGTCTGCAACTTTTTGCCGCCCTGGCTAGTCTGGAATGGAGCGTGTTTGGGTGATTCTGAAGCGGATCTAAAAAGTACTCTAATATGACTACAGCCAGTCCATTAATAGAATGTTGTGTCTGTCAGATCTGTTGATGCAAAAGTGATTTTCATCAATGAACAGGGGTGGACTGCTATTGCAGATTCTCATCTGGATAATGTTGAGTCTGGTGTAATTACATATGGTGTTGTCAGGCATGAATCCTTAGCAGGACATGGATGATGTTCGTACCAACACTTTCACACCAGTCGTCGTACCTTTTTTTTTTTTTTTTACTACCTATGAGCCACTGGAGAGCAACAAAATGTTCAAGTTTCTGTGGCTGTACGGGACAGGTTGTGCACATGATGGTAGCTTTGATGATCCTAATTGGCTGCCATCTTCCACACTGTTGATGATTAGCGGAAGATCCACAAACAACAAAGCATTCCCAGAGGTGCACATGCACAGTAAAGACATGCTCTCCAAAGACTGCAAAGTTCTACAAGTCATTACATGCCATGAACTCCAAGGACTGTGCAAAGTTCTACAAGTCATTACATGCCATGAACTCCAGAGACTGCAAAGTTCTACAAGTCATTAAATGTCATGAACTCCAAGGACTGTTCAAAGTTCTACAAATCATTAAATGCCATGAACTCCAAGGACTGTGCAAAGTTCTACAAATCATTAAATGCCATGAACTCCAAAAACGGTGCATTTCCACAAGTCATTAAATGCCACCACTTTGTAAACAATCGTTTCCACACTCTTTTGATCTAATCCTGGCTGAATAAAAGAACTGTTGTCAAATTATGTTCTTGCAGCCTTTACACCAGTTAACACCATCCACTAGTCAGAATCAACCAATGGGGCTTGCACAATACAGTGCACTAAGGAAAACTAATGTCACAGACCAATGACTCGACCCAGGGACAGCGATAGGCACAAAATGTCTGTCATGAACAAAGCAGCCCATTTGCTGCATCATTTGTTGTGTACACTTTCTTTCTGTTTGGTGGAATGATTTTTGTCTTTTAAAGTAAGAAGTGGAAAAGAACTGTTTTGGCTTTTCTTTTTTTCATCCATATAAAATGCAGAGATTCCCCTTGGCTTATGTAACGCTGATGCACTCTAACATTAAATACTTTCTATCTAAAACCAAAAGTTTGTGACAAAGTATATACAGTTCACAGTAAAAAAAAACAACAACAACATAAAACAGAAGGACAGACCAAAAGAACATAGCAATATTTGTATTTACAGATTATAAAGTTCACCTCCCATCATCCCCCCCCCCCCCCCCCCCCCCCCCCCCCCCCCCCCCCCTTCTTTTGAAGAGAATGAAATGGCTTTGCTTCTAAGGTTTAACCTTTTCTCTATGCATTATCTAATCTTCTTTTGGTGGAAAATGCACAACAAATTCCAAAAAATGCAATTTTTTTTTCCAAACCCTTAACATAGCATACTTCTATAAAGGTCACATTTTGAGAAAATGCTTTTGCAAGGCATTACTCAATTTAGAATCAAGTGAAAAGTGATTAGATTGAATCCACTGTCTGTCACCTGCATAGCCAACAGCTTTATCTGTAGTGCATAATAAACAAAACTCATCGGTCACAATAACGTTAAATGTTTATGCTTTCCCCTTTTTCTGTCATTGTACTCCTTTGGCATGTAACACAAATCATACACCAATATTTGATTTCTGTTTTCAAACCAGTTCCTTGCATGAGGCACTTAAGAGCAATCTGGATATTCTTTTTCAAATGTGCAAATACATTTGACATATACTTCAAATAGTTATGTGTTCTATAATATAATAATTTCTGGATTATGAAGCACATCTGTATGTAAGCTATACCTACATTTTCTATTAATTTTATTTGGTTATCTCCTGAAATGAAATATCACTGAAAACCAATAAATCAAATGAAATGCACAAGGTGTGTGTCACCTATTTCAGCCATCAACATCACTGGAACCAGTGACGATTCAGCAACATCTTGATAAGAAGTTGCCCAAAATAAAACGAAAACTAATTTAACTGGACAGTTTTTACAAAGTAAACAAACCACCAATCTATACAAATAGTAGACATTGAAGTTTTGCACAGCAGTGACACTAACAGTAACAGTACACATTTCACAGAAATAGTAGACTGGAAATATACTAATAACAAGCTTATAGTTGTGACTTTTTGTGACTCACTTAAAAATTGTTATGTCTTATTTTATGTACTTCAGAGACTGACAAAGCTGACTTGGTCAAGTTGAAAGTGTCTACCACTTGTTGACTTTCAGACAGGTGAAGAAGCCACATGAATTTGAGAAGAGTTATCAAATTTCAAATAAAATTTCATGATTTAAAAAAAAACATGAATGGCCACAGTACCAATATAGTAGCCACATTGGTGAAAGAGAAAGTAAACAGAATCACATTAAAAGCCTGGAAATTACAGAAATCTTTCTCCTGTTCACACAAGTCCTAAAAATTCAAAAATACAATTCACAACAATGAATCTCTTGTTTAAAATCCCAGATGAAGAATTACCCCTCATAAATTGTCAATAGTACTAAACATAGTTGACAAAACATGCAAAGCAGGTATTTAGATGACATGATACAAAAACCAATGACAATGTGATGAAATAGCTTGATACTTGCAAACTGATGGCCTATATTTCATACATACTTTAAAATGAAAAAGAACATGCTAGAGATTTACGAGAGAATGATGTGAGAAGTATGACATGAAAGCACAGGACAAAAGATGTAAAACCACAGATGTCAATATAATTAAAGATGACAATGCTGATGCTGAAAGAAACAGAAAATTGTTGCATAGTCTAGTCACTGACACAGACATTTAAAACATGAAATAGATGGGAACCGATTCAGAGAAACAGATGATGATTGTATCTGACATAATTTGACAAACATTCTACGGCAATTAAAGACAAAGAGCAGATGCCAACAACAATGTGTTGAGAAGACCTAAATGATGATGACAAGCACCAGGAGAATGTACAACAATGAAAGAATGCACAGAAACCTATATTCTTAAGGAAAGAATGCATTCAAGATAAGCCATGGAGAAGAACAGTAAACAGATTGATAAAACACATGACATGATACCATGAGAACAGCACAATGAAAGATGACCGTCCCTGTATGCTGCACAGCAGAGAGGCCACAGTTGGCAGTGGAGAGACAAGGGTGAAGTACTTCACAGATACAGTTTACGCACATCTCTGAGCAAAGCAGCATTAAAGCATCAGTAAGCTGCCCATTACAAGTCCTGGTCTATGCTCAAGTCCGACATCTCCTTGTCAAATATTTTCAGGGTCTGAAAACCACACAAGGCACAAACTATGAACTGCACAGTCACTGCATGAACAGACCTAGTGGCCATTCCTAGAGCTCACAATCCTAAGTATTGTGCATAAAAAGTGTTATATTTAAAATCCAAGAGCCCGGTTCTACAGGTAAATGTGTAACACAACATAAATAACTGGTCAACAAAGATCTTTTCACAGTCGATATCTTCCACACAAAATTAGTAACATAAATATAATATTCAAATAGATGACATTTCACTTTGAGGACAGCATTTTGGCCTGAATGATTAATACTGTACTGATACATAAAAATAATTGTATATAAAACCATGTCAATTTCTTTCAAAAATGTAATAATTCAGGCATGAGAGTAAGAAAACACAGTTTAGTTTAATAAAATCAAATTCAAAGTGCACGGGTTGAAAGTTTCATATGCGTATTCTTGCCATCAATATGGGATGCAAGCGAAGAGAAGATCTACACCTACCCCAGCCCTTAGAACCTCTCTACTGGACATTTTCTCATTGACTCTCTCATTATATATACAAGCCAGCATTTATTTTTGTTTTCATTAAAACAGTGTCCAGTACTCATGAATTCAACTGGCACTGTGAATAATAGTAAATGCATTCCACAGTCAACTTTAAGACTGTTAACCCATTATACACAGCCACAGAATCTAAAAATTCATTTTAAATTGTTTCTAAATCAGAATGATTCACCTGTTCTTTTACTTTTTTTTTGTTCAATTCAAAATTATCACAAACCTTTCATTGCTGTCCAAATACACTTTGCCAGTCTGGTGTGGATGCAAAGTCCATTTTCCGTGCGTGCGTGCGTGCGTGCGTGTGTGTGTGTGTGTGCATGCGTGTTTGTGTATGTGTGTGTGTGTGTGTGTGAGAGAGAGAGAGACAGAGTGAGTGTATGAGTGCATCTGTGTCCACCTGAATCAGTATGCATAGGTGGGTGAGTATTTGCGTGTGCGTGCGCATGTGCATGCATGCGTGCGTGCATGCGTGTGTGCATGTGTTTATTGCGCTCATGTGCGTGTTTGTGTGAACCACCTCCCAGGGATCAGCATCACCTCACCTTCTCATTGGCTAGGTGGAGCAGACAGACAAAGGCAATGGGCACGCTGAGGTTTCTGGCGGTGGTGGCGGACACCTGGGAGGGCAAGGCCTGCAGCAAGGACTGAAAACTCCACTCCCCTGTCATCCTCCTCTGCTCCCCTTCTGTCTCAGTACCCTACACAGCCACAGCCAATACAATATCATGAGACAAAGGAATGTTGATGAGTGGAGACGGTGAAATCTTGAATTTGAAACATGCAGCTGCCTGCTACTGACCTCTGTCCCTTCCCACGTATCTGATAACCAGAAGTAGGCGCAAAGAAGGGGAAGAGTAGCATGATAACCCACACCTATCAACATAACACACACACACACATCCTGATGATCCTCTATTTGCACCGTCAATTCATCAGTGGCACATCACTATGAGAGTGAATGGTAAGTGAAGTGAATATAAATTAATAAACAGGGACCTGCAGGTTTGGGTTTTTTAGTGAAAAGCCAATATGTTGTACAAAACAGTAACAGATGTGTTAAAATGATATGTTTGAACACACACACACACACACACACACACACACACACACACAAGATGCAATAAAAGATTTTTTTTTTAAATAAAGGGAATAAAACTTAAATGGTTTCGAAATTGGATCACTGACCCTTTCATTGCTAATCATTCTATTTCACATGCATTCCCAGCACCAGCCTTTTCGTTTTTTTTTCCCCTCCAAAATGCCAATTTCATACCAGAGTATATTCAATACAGATATCTCCGGAACTGAGCTAGTAATTTTTTTGGCTGTTTGTTGTAAAATGGAGAAACAAGATTGTATGTTTAGTAATACAGTAAATGTTACGTTTACAACAATTTCAAAGTTTTAGTATTTTGAAGGGAAAGGCATAAATGCAAAACGCACCAATGTAAGCATGCATGAAAGCTTGTGCGCGCACACACATGCGTTCTCACACACACACACACACACACACATACACACACCATACACACACACATAACACACACACACCACACACACACACACACACTTTCACCAATGGTTGCAAACACACACACACACACTCACACACACACACTCACACACACACACACACACACACACACACACACACACACACACACACACACACACACACCACAAAACGCACACACACGCAAATACATATACATGCACACACATATGCACATACATACTTTCACAGACACACATACACAAACCCACTCTCTCATAGCAACACAACACACAAAACCGTCCAACACCCCCCGCCCTCCCTCCCTCTACCCCCACCCCTTAACACCGACCTGCACTCGTACACAGCTACATCTGGTTATGAAAACAAAATCACTCTCCTGAATGTCTTTCTATTGAATGTTAGAAGCCCCTGGTCTCAACACATCCATTTCTGGCACAGCCAGCTGCTGCTGAATGCCTTTGATTCAAGTCACAAGGAAACATCCCCTTCTGACCCTGTGGCTATGTAGTCGTGCTAACAGTTCTTTGTCTTTCTAGTTTCTACTGGTCGTTACTACCAACCCTCTACCTGGCCTTGATCAAGCAATTCTCTCACAGCACAGACACTTCCGCTGCAGCCACAATCACTGTCAATCCAACAGCTTGCAGTTGTTGGGCCAAGCCCCCACCTTATCCCTATCCTCTTCCCGACCACTTGTTATGGGTTGCTCACAAAAACTTTCAGTTTCAGTCTCGATTTATTTGTACTCGCTATCCAATAATAGTTCATCCAGACTGGGATCATTAGCATACAGAAGTTGTTCATCTGAATCTGCATTTTCAGGTCCTAACTCATAACTGGATACACCTCTTCCATGATAAATGTAAAGTGGGTTCGACTGCCAAAAGCACTTGATTGTGATGTTACGCGGTGTGGTGTGTGGGAAGAAACAGTGCTCAGAAACGATGATTGAGTATTACTAGTAAGTAGGTAAATCATTGAGCACTGAAGTTAGACACTGTCAATCTTTTCTTGAAACGAGAGAGCAAGCCTGAGCACTGGAAGTTGCTCATATTCACGCAAAGTCAGGAGCATGCTTTACCCTCAAGTTTATGCCAGGTCAGCGACATAAGGGTTAACATTATTTTAGCTACATATTGTTGCGAAGGAAATGGGAATGGATAAACAGCAACAGTTGCTGTAAGACAGAAAAAAAGTTGCACAGTTCTTGGGTTTTGAGTTTGTGAACACAGCTCAGCTTTTCCGGCATGAGCTGGACAAATTTCTTCATGTTTACTGTACACCAAATGCATGTGGGGTCCACCCACCTTTGATGAATCATTTAGCCCCCCAAAAGGAGACAGTCTTCTGATGGAAAGAGGCTTTCTGCATAATTTGTTCAATTTGTTTATTTCAACGGATCATCTTTTATGGGGCCAACAGCAAAACACCAATTTCATCTTCATATCAAATTATTAACAAGCATACATACTATTAAAAGCACTGATAACACATGTGATTATGTGCGTACATGCACACACACACACACACTGCATTAACCAAAAGAAAGTCAAAACAAAGCATTGTGCAAAGCAATGTAAGTCCTAATAAGTAGATCTTGCAAATGTTCAAAATCAATACAATATCCTTGGTAACTACAGCCATTTTAATGAAATCATACATCCATCTTGAATCTGAGTTTTTCTCACACTCAAAATAGCAACTAGTTCGAACCACTTGAGTTACTTTTACTTGCATATTTTAATCATTCTTTAACCACAAATTACTTAACGATAGATGGTCAACTGAAACTCAGATTAATTTTTCTTTCCAGACAACACATATAAATCTGTTTATTGCACACACACACAGACACACACTCTCTCTCTCTCTTCCCTGTCGATTCTTCAGCCACTATGCTGATTTCTTCTTCCATTCTACAGCCAATTCATTTGGCTCATTTATTTCACAGTGTTCAGCAGTGAGTGCGCAGGGCCTGTCGGCTGTTGGAATGAAGCCATGTTGGCAGGATGTGTAGCCGGTCGCCACGTGGTTTGCAGAGCAGCGAGCAACACATTGTCTTCAGGGTCACTTTCAACATTTTCCTCTCCTTCATCGGTGCCAATTTCAACATCACTGTCTTCTCTTAACTCTCCATTTTCATACTTCTCTACTTCTTGCAAAATTTGATCCCACTCCTCCACTGAATACTCAGGAATATAATCAAACTCACTGTTGTTAGCAGATGACACTATTGTGAAAATCTGTCAATCTCACGCACAACTCTTCACTCACAGTTTCTCCTGTTTCTTCGTGAATGGAAGTGGTGTCAGCATCCAAAAATAGTGGTGCCAGATTACTGGGCTATAGTGGGAAATCCCCAACAACTTCTAGAGGCTCTCCATGCATTTTCACGGCATCAGCACGTGATGGAAAAGTACCGTACACATGCAGCTGGCGGCCCTGTCTGCGCCCATTACGAAATCTAGCGCAATGTCTGAGCACTCCCGTCTGCGCCCGTTACGAATACAAGAGGGTTCACGTAAATAAAAAGCAGGTTCCTATATTAAAATTGGTCCTCATTAATTAATATATACATGTTTAAAGAACAAAACAGACACAAACATGGGAAAGATTTTTAATGCTTGCAAACAGAACAGTTACGTAAAATTCACAGCAGTACAAACCTGCTTACTTACAAACACACACACACACACACACACACACACACACACACACACACACACACACACTCACACAAGAGAGAGAGAGAGAAAAAAAGAGAGAGACACACACACAGAGAGAGATATATACATGATCATGTAATGTCCCTCTCAAAACAAAGAGAAACTCACAGAGGAACAAACTTAATCACTTACAAAAAAGAAAGAGAGAAAAAGAAGAAATGCATAATACTAAATTGTTCATCTCAGGATAAAAGTTCTCTCTGATACAAACAAACCGTGCTGAAAATATGAAAGGGTTGTATCACACACACACACATGCACACACACATGCACGCACACATGCACGCACACACGCACACACACGCACGCACGCACGCGCACGCACGCACGCACGCACACACACACACACACAAAAGAATAAAGAAAAGTAAATGGGAAATAGAAATCACGCAAGGTTTCGTTTTCAGCTGCTCTAAAAATGAACTGATGTGCCCTCAGCAGATATGGCTGAAAAAAAGACAGAAAAATAAAGAATCCAAAAAGATGACATGTGAGGATCAGACGGACACAGATGCCATCCTGCTCGGCAACATACCATTTTGCTTACCTCAGGTGGTGGCTGATCAGCTGATGCCGATGATGATGTCAACAAATTCCACATGGCTGTCTTTAATTTGCGTACATCAACCCGCTTGGCTGTTTTGGCATAGCTTATGTCAATCTTCGCCACCTGTTATAGGCATACATGACTGGTTATTTCACAGCAAACAGGAAGACTGCACCAAATGACAAGTAGCTGTTTACTTCCTGCATCAATGTTTTCCACAATTGTACTGCCTTGCAATGGTACTAAATTAGATTTTGTTAAGAACGATTGTGGACTTACCAATAAAATTTCTTTTCAAATGATTGTGGACTCACTAAAAAAAAAAGAATTAAGAAACCTGTCTGTGTGACAGATTAAAGAAAAATAATCCTCATTCATCTCTTGACTACAAAAGAGAACAACAGGGCAAATTTTTTGGCAATGTGTTTCAGTCAATGCTGTCTACGATGTGTGCAGTTAAGTGAAGATAATAAAAGCTTCCAACTTTGCTTTCTACAGTTTACAGAGAGAAAAAAAAAAATGAGTTTTTGACATTGTCTTAAATGTGTAAAGTTCCTGACATTACCTTATAGGGTTGGGAAAGGAGCTTGTCTCCTGTCAGGCTGGTAGCGTTCAAGCCGCTGTCATTGCAAGCCAGAGACGGCTGGGATATTTGACTCTGAGATGTCTCACTGAACCCATTGGAATCTTCGGAGAAGTTGAACCCCAAATCAGGAGCGTCATCATCATCATCACCCTGCAATCAAACAACTTTCATTAGACTGGTCTATGAGGTAAAGCTAACAGCAGCGTTTAAACAACAACCAGCCCATCACCCTCCTCGTCCCCCTAAGGGGGCCAGAATAGCTCAGTGGTAGAGCGCTGGGCTCATAATCTTGGTGATCCTGGGGTTGCGGGTTCAAATCTCCACCAGGCCGTTTCAGTAGAGGGGGATTTTTCCCTCGGAGTTAACATTGGTTCTCACTCCATTTCCCATACAGTCCTTCAAATGAGACTATAAACCAAGGTTCCATGTGTGAATGCACACACAACATCTTGCACACACGTAAAATTGTCATCACCAACTTTCAGAAGAGAAGGCCAGGTTGGCTGTTGGTATGGATGGCACGTTGCACATAGCATGCACCCTGCATGAGAAATGGAAAGAATGAAAGAAGTAAGGAAACTGAGAGAATGATATTGAACAATATTGACTGGATGACATAGGAAACGACTGAATGAAGCGCCAGCTGGCAGCTCATCAGTCGGCACTACCCAGGTAGGCAGCCCGTTGTGTAAACGATTGTGGATTGCAAAGCACTTAGAGCTTGGTCTCTGGCCCAGAATAGGCCCTATATAAGTATTCATAATAATAATAATGTGCACCTCCAACCATATTGACTGCCATCGGCATCTGCCCAAACCACTTAGTTTTAATCTTTTCCCTACAAGTCTGCTGAAGTTATTGCTGACTGACAGTCTGCCTGTATACTGTCTACAGGCACTGTAACGCAGGGTTCCACAGACCTAGATAACTGTGCTGTGTGTGCTCATAATCATACCAACCCCTGTGTCACGAGTTTGTCACGAGGCCTACGACGTTTGACCCATCTAGGGTGGCGGAATTACTCATTTATTTATTGTCGTTGCTGTTGTCGTGTATCCGTCCCTTAATGTGGCTTGTGGTGCGGTTGCACCTTGGTGTAGTTCAGCTCAACTTCGGTTTGCTTTCTCTCTCTCTCTCTCTAATTCCACTGCCCGTGCTATTCATCCTGCAGGTTCATGGGTGGCTGGTACCTTTCTCTCGAACTTGCTGTCTATCGGCCTCTCGCCTGTCTTTTTACCTGTCGCACGTGCTTCATTTCTTTTAGTTTGAAGTATGCTCACTCTGTGACGCAGCGTGGCATGTTGGCCGCCATCGCTGAGGGAGGTTAGCTCTTCACTCGAGCGGAAGATGTCTCTGGGAGCGCCTGCTCCGGTCTTGGTTCTTCACCGTATCATCGAGGGTACAGTCGGTATCTTCAATTCCTACAGTCGGCCTGTAGGAGAGGGACATCACTTCTTCTTTCTCCGCATCTGCGCTTCTGTCCTCTCGACTGGACAGAGGGCAGAGAGAGTCGTTTGACCCGCCTCTTCTGGGTCACCTACGGGTAGCTGGTAAGCATCAGTTTCGTGGTTTGTTTGTTTTGGTTTGTTGTTGTTAGCGGCTTATTCTTCTCTTTTGCGCAATTTTCTTTTGTTTTCAAAATTGTAAAAGAAATATTGTTTGAGACCTTTTCTCTTGTTAATTCAATCTTTAACCTGGCCATTCTAAATTATTTCCAAAATTCTTTCTCCTGTTTATGCATCTGGTGATGCGGTAGTCGGTGGGGATGGGAGAGAGAACCTGGTGATTCAGGGTTGGAACTTGCTTGGTCTCGCTCGTCGCCCCTGTCACATTCGCCGGACTCTTATCCTTCAGCCACCGTCTGTTTGTGTGTGCAAGGAGAACGAGTTTTATGTTCGCGAGTGTGCGTACGCATGATTTGTCGTTCGGATGCGTGGTTGGAGATTTGTGTTATTTTGAAATGTGGCTATAAAATGTGACAATTATGCCATTGAATTATTATTTGCAAATGTGGTGGCAGTTAGTAAGCGATGGTCGCGGTGTTGGTTTATTTCCTAAGAAAGGAAATTGTTTAACGTGGAGTGAGAGAAGGGTTGATGATAATTCATATTTGTTTTATAGCCTGTTGATTTAACTGCACAGTCCCTTACCTGCTTCATGTGAGAAGACTTTACGATTTGATTGGTTTTCACTGTTGCTTTGCGAGGTCTGTGTTGAGCGGGGGTATTGGGCATTATTTAATAGACTTCCCCTGCGCTCATATGCGAAGTGGCTGTTATGATTTTAGCTGGATGGGTCAGACTGTACTGACGGCGGGGGATGGCTTTCCAGTACCGTCCTCCTTCCTTCCTCGTTACTCACTCCTCCCTCCCCTTCCTCCTTACTTTCCTCCTTCCTTTCTTCCTTCCCTCCCTTCTCTTCTCTCCTCCCAGCTACGTTTCCCCCCCCCCACCTCCCGGGCGGGCTTCATCCCGGAGTCCGGGACTGGATGGTTGCAACGTTGTGGTTGAGGCCTCGCTGGGCCTGGGGAGCCGCGGGAGGTTGGTGCCACGTGCTGGTGAGGCCAACGCTCTGGCTGGGACGCGGACTGGTTGGTGCAACGTGCTGGTTGTGGCCCGCTTGGCTGGTGACCGCGGACTGGTTGTTCCACGCGTGGTTGAGGCTACGCTCTGGGTCGGGGACCGCGGAACAGGGTGGAAAACCCGCAGGCTTGACTGCGGCCTGATCCACTTCCAAGGTCCTCCAGAGTCGTCGCTCTTCACTGCTGCTTGTGTGTCGAGGGTGTCGGCTTTCTTGGCGACTCCTGCGAGAACCGACCCGTGTTCGGAGCAAATAGTTGCGATGGGTGCTCACAGTGACGTGACAGAGGCAGGGGTGTGGAGGCACTCCATGGTTGTGGGAAGGGATGGATGCTGGAAATGTTAGTTAGAAGTGTGTATATTGTTATATGTGATGAGATGTTGTGGTTGTGTATCGTCGTTATGGTGTAATGCTGGATTGTGATTGTGCCATGTTATGTGTGTTTGGCAATGTTTGATTGTGATAGTGCTTGGTGCGTTGTGTTGAAATTTTATTTGACGATTGTTGTGTGTTGTTGAATTAAATGGGGTGTTGTATCGTAATCTTTATGTGTGGTCTCTTGCGGGGGCGTGTGAGGTCAGTCACTCCCTTCAACTCCCACCTAGACCGATCCTGTCAGGGCAGACCTCCAGGTGGTCTGTCGTGGACAATTGTGGGGGCCGTCCGGGATGTGAAGGGCTCCCTGACTGTCTCTCTCGTTTCGCGGAGAGTAGTGTACATTTTTAGTTTTGTCTGTTTTTGTATATGTTTAGGTCAGTTTGTCGTCGTTTGTTCGTGGGGTGGTTGGCTGGGTGACTATAGCGTGAAGGGTTCTTTTTGTGGCCTGGGGAACATCCGGTGTGACCGGGGGGGTCGAGGTGAGACCGCAGGGGAGTCGAACGCGTCCAGACCTCTTCCGCGGGTACCTCCGCAGGATACGGCCGTGTTTAGTCTTGCCTTTATGTTGCGCTCAGTCTTCCATTCCTATTTTGTATTTAGCCAGTTTTGTTTTTTTTTACTTCCGGGTTATGAGTAACAGGGGGTTGTTATCGTACGTTACGTGTCATTTTTTTTTTTTTTTTTCGCCTCTTCGGGAGATTCCGTCTGCCGGTTTGTTTTTACGGCCAGCCCCACCGCATGTTTGTCGTGGTGTAGAGCGCGGTGTTGGCAAGGAGGGGGCAGCGGACCATCTGTTTTTGTTTTCCGTTTTTTTTTCGGTGATGCCTCCGCACTGTTGCTCGTGTTTGTAGAGCGCGGGTGTTGCCAGAGTGGGAGCAGCCGGACTGGTCCGCACACAACATACATACACACATATAACACACCCCTAAAATATTTTGTTTGTTCAAGTGGAATTGTCTTTCCATGTATTGATAACTGTTGGTACGGATATAGTTGTCATGGCATCGTCGGTTTGCTGGTGGTATGGCTAATCGGGCGTCGAAGAAAGAAGGTCTTCTTAAATGTTGTCCCCACTATTTGTACCAGCTACTCGACTTCAGTGACTCCACTTATTCCAGTGCTTTGCCGATAGTCCAGCGAGTACTGGACACTTCTTCTTCGCTAGGGGATTTTCCTGCTGAGTCCCCCGACTGGCACTGCAGCTTCGGAAGCGTTTAAGAGTATAGCGAAGCACAATGTGGGCTTCTGTTGAGTGCAGAAACCAAAACCCCCTTTTTCTCCTTGCTTCCCCTCGTAAGGAGTATGCCCCGGGGGACTTTTCTCTATGGGAAGGTCGAGACCCAAGGGACGGGTCAGACGGGTCATCCTCCAGTGTGGGACGTGGTGAATCCCTCCCAGGGACTTCACCTCTGTCCTGATGTCCTAGGAGCCAGCTGCGGACGAGAAGAGGCCTAGCCCGACAGGGAGGCCCTTCTTAAGGATAGATGCTGCCCGACGGAGGCCCTTCGTAGGGAAGAGGCTTCCATTCGTAGGAAGAGGCCTGCTCAGCGTAGGGAAAAGAGTTGGATAGGATGGAGGCTCTGCGCAGAGAGGAGTGATCAGACAGAGATTTGCATAGGAGAGGAGGCTATGCTGCGCAGGAGTAGGGCTTGCCAGTCAGGAGGCTCAGCGTAGGTAGAGGCTGCCTCCGTAGGAAAGAACTTGACAGGCATGGAGGCTCTGCGTAGGAGGAGATGGAACATCTTCTTTCGCGGTCTCCCGCATCTGTAAATCAGCGGGGTTATTCACAAGGCAGGTGATTAGAGTTAGACGCGCCAAAGGTTAAAGCTACAGGTGTTCAGACCTTAAGTGAGGAAATTGTTATGTTCCTAGAGCATTTTGACAAGGTTGATTGTTCATCCAATTGTTGAGGAACAAAAGGCTATGCCTTTTTTTGGCATTATTGGTGCTTTCGAGGGAGTTTTGGTCTCTCTAAATGAAGATGCGTTTATGCAGACATGCAGTTGGTCTGCGTAAGAGTTTCCCCCTTTACCCCAGAGACGTTACAGGAGGAAGTTCAGGTCCATGAAGAGAAATAACGGACGAGACCTTCGTTGCCAGTTTGGTGATAGGTCTGCGCTAAAACGCTAGGGGTACTGGGCGTCAGTGGCCAAGTTGGAGTGAGGATCTGTTCCTCATTTGTAAGCTAACCAACATGTGTCCCCAGAGTTGAGAGATTCGGACTAGGCGAGACAGCACCTCAGGATTTCGAGGCTGGTCATTCATACAGCCGGAGGGGTTTGTGAGCTCGCAGGGGCTTATGGGCATCGACCCAGATTACGGAGAGGATGCCCTCCACAGGATTTAGTGGCAATAAGGCGCCGACATCTGCTAGTGGGCGTGAAACAAGGGCAAGGCAGTTCATCGGGGATGTTTTCAGCGGCCCGAACTGTGTTTTCTTTGTGGGTCGTCCTGGCCACAATAGGGCAAAGATTGTCTAAAGCGTGGTAGTAGTGGGTGGGGGGGTTGTACCTTTCCACGTCCTCGTGCCTCGGATAACGTGGGGTTCCATCCCAGCTTTCTGGTGTTTCAGAGTGCCCAGTGTTTTCGCTGTTGTTGGTTCCTCCTTGGTCGACCACCATCAGGGATTTCGGGAGCATCAACGATCTGTGTGTTACTAAGGAATTTGGTTGTCCCCTGAGGCCCGGCGGGGGGCGCTTGTATGATGTGTGCGAGGTTGGAGGCTGCAGTTTTACTCCACCCGTCCTTCTGTACCGTATTTCCTATCTCCACCCCCCTTACTTCTGTGGCGAGTATGGGCCATCGCGGTTTTTGGGGGATGACGGAGACCTATGTATTCCCTTCTCTAGCGGAATACTATCACCTTTGCGGACGGAAGCAGTCAGTCCGTGTTGTTGTCTACGGATATGCCCGTAACGGCGTGTGTGGGAGTTAGTTACACACGCGCCATGCTAAGAAGCAGAAGCAGGAATAGGTCCGTTCTACAGCCGATCTCTGAACGAGATTCTGGCCTGGGTCGACCATGCTACCATGGTCCGCCTTCAGGCCAGGGACTTGGATGTCCAACGCTGCGTCTACTGGTTGGATGTCCCGCCTCGTCTGCCCAGTCTCGCTAGGTGAGCTTCAAGCTCCATCAAGGGGATCCTCTTTAGGGTGTTCACTCAGGCAGATCGTTGTGGCCAAGCAGCTTGTTGTTCCCCAAAGATTGTGGAGAGGTATGTTCTCCGGCAGGCACCTCGATTCCCCCATGGCAGAGTCTTTTGGGATCAAAGCGGGACTCTCGAGGCCGAGTAAGACAAGACTTAGACTTCTTTTGGCCTGGGTATGAAACTACAGGGTAGGGCAGTACTGCGCAGTTTCGATTCTGCCAACGGAAACGATAAGGGTCGCTTGAAGCGTGTTCCCTAGGGTCAGTGCCACGGGTTGGGGAGGCATTCTGCAAGGTTGGGGTTCGACCTGGGGTGAGACCATTAATCCTCCATCCGATCGCGGTCACCGCCTCTTCACTTCGGTTAGTGGTGAGATTCTGCGAGTCGGTACCAGAGGCTGCCCCGCTTAGGGACTATCGTACCTACTATTGTGAGCTCGTCCGGCAGATTTGGAACGCACTGCGCGCGTGCCCAAGGAAGATGTACGACCGGAAAGTTTTGTAATGGAGAGCGTATCATACATCCTCTCTGTGTCTTGGAACGGATCGGCCAGTCAGTCGGTCTTCGACTCATGGGTTTGGGCAGTGGAACTGCAGAGTCATGCGTTTTCACTTTCGTTCATATCAAGGGTTCCTTTTTAACCCTACGGTTGCTGACTATCTTAGCCGAGCTCCGTAGTTAGCACTTTGGGAAAAATCGGTCAGTGGGACACGTCCTCAACCAGGGTTATATCCCCTTTTGGTCTTTGTATCATGTTGTACTGACAGTTTTCTCTTCAGTTGATGTTAACGGTAGTGAATCACCAATGGTTCGGATTGTTACTTTCATGGTTTGGATGGTTTGCTTAGTTGTTTGATAATGTAGTATTATGTATTTTCCTGTTTGATTCTATTTTCGTAGAATGTTTTGTATTGGATTCTCGTACTCTGTCGAGCACCAGAGAGTTGGCGTTCGGTCCCAGTGTTGTGAATGTGCACTTGCGTTCATAGGTTCAAAGGTGCACTGTATCTCAGAGAAGAAACAGATTGCTTTTAGAAGGGGGGGTTTGTCGCGAGGCCTACGACGTTTGACCCATCTTAGGTGGCGGGAATTACTCATTTATTTATTGTCGTTGCTGTTGTAGTGTATCAGTCCCTTAATGTGGCGTGTGGTGCGGTTGCACCTTGTGGAGTTCAGCTCATCTTCGGTTTGCTTCTCTCTATCTCTCTCTTAATTCCACTGCCCGTTGTGCTATTCATCTGCAGGGTCATGGGTCGGCTGGTACCTTTCTCTCGAACTTGCTGTCTTTCGGCCTCTCGCCTGTCTTTTCTACCTGTATCGCTCGGGTGCTCATTCTTTTAGTTTGATAGTCATGCTCACTCTGTGGAAGCAGCGTGGGCATGTTGGCCGCCATCGCTGAGGAGGTTAGTCTTCACTCAGAGCGGAAGAGGTTCCGTGGGAGCGAAATTGCTCCGGTCTTAGTTCTTCACAGTTATCTTCGAGGGAACAGTCGGTATCTTCAAGTCCTACAGTCGGCCCTGTAGGAGAGGGACATCACTTCTTCTTTCTCCGCTCTGCGATTTCTGTCCTCTCGACTGAGACAGAGGGCAGAGTGAGTCGTCTGGACCCGCCTCTTATAGGGTCTACCACGGGTAGCTGGTAAGCATTCAGGTTTCGTGGTTTGTTTGTTTTGGGTGTGATGTTGTTAGGCCGGCTTATTCTTCTCTTTTGCCGCAAATTTTCTTTGTTTTCAAAAATTGTAAAAGTAAATATTGTTTTGGAGACCTTTGCTCTTGTTTTTTCTATCTTTAACCTGGCCATTCTAAATTATTTCCAAAATTCTTTCTCCTGTTTATGCATAATGGTGATTGGCGGGAGTCGGTGGGGGGATGGAGAAGAGAACCCTGGTGATTCAGGGGTTGTAAAACTTGTTGGTCTCGCTCGTCCGCCCCTGTCACATTCGCCGGACTTTTTCCGTCGCCAACGTCTGTTTGTGTGTGCAAGGAGGAACGAGAAGTTTTTTTTTTTAGGTTCGCGAATTCCTGGGTGCGTACGCATGATTTGTCGTTCGGGATTGCGTGGTTGGAGATTTGTGTTTTTTTGGAAATGTGCTATAAAATTGTTTATGACAATTAGCCATTGAATTATTATTTGCAAATGTAGGTGGCAGTTATTAAGCGATTGGTTCTCGCTGTGTTGGTTTATTTCCTAATCCTAAGAAAGGATATTGTTACACGTGAGTGAGAGAAAGGTGAACGATAATTCATATTTGTTTTATAGCCTGTGGATTTAATGGCAAGTCCTGACCTGCTTCATGTGAGAAGACTTTAACGATTTGAATTGGTTTACTGTGCTATGCTCAGGTCTGTGTTGGATGGGGTATTGGTTGCATTTAATAGACTTTCCCCTCGCCATCATGCGTTTGGCTGTTTAAGATTTAGCAGCATGGGGTACAGACTGTTACTGACGGCGGGGTTGGGTGCCTGTTAACCCTTCCTCCTTCCTTCCTCCTTCCTCCCTCCTTCTTCCTCCTTTCCTTTTCCTCCTTCCTTCTCATTCCCTCCCCTTTCTTCTCTCCTCCCGGGCTACGTTTTCCCCCCCCCCCCTCCCGGGGGCTTCACCGGAGTCCGGAAGACTGGATGGGTGCCACGTGCTGGGGTTGAGGACACGCTCTGCGCTGGGACGCGGAATGGATGGTGCCACGTGCTGCGTTGAGGGCAGCTCTGTGTGGGACCGAGGAATGGATGGTGCAACGTTGCTGAGTTGTGGCCACGCTCTGGATGGGACGCGGACTGGATGATGCCTCGCGCTGGTTGAGGCTTACGCTCTGGTCGGGACCGCGGAAGAGTGGAAAAGCCCGCCGGCTTGACTGGCCGGCCCTGATCCCCGTCCAGGACCTCCAGTAACAACGCCACGGTTTCTCCTCCCCCCCCCCCCCCCCCCCCCCGGGACGCGCTCTTCACTGCCTGCTTGTGTGTCGAGGGTGTCGGCTTTGAGCGACTCCCTGCGAGAACCGACCCGGTTCGGAGCACCTAGTGCGATAGGGTGCTCCCAGTAGACTTGACAGAGGCAGGGGTGTGGAGGCACTCCATGGTGTGGGAAGGGATGGATGCTGGAAATGTTTATTTATAATTGTGTATATGTTATATGTGATGAGATGTTGTGGTTGTGTACGTCGTATGGTGAAATGCTTGATTGTGATTGTGCATGTTATGTGTGTTGGAATGTTTGATTGTGATAGTGCATGGTGCGTGTGTTGAAATATTTATTTGCGATTGTGTGTGTTGTGAATAAATGGGGTGTTGTATCGTAATCTTTATTGTGTGGTCTCTTGCGGGGCGTGTGAGGTCAGTCACTCCCTTCACTCCCACCTAGACCGATCCTGTCAGGGCAGACCTCCAGGGGTCGGTCGTGACACCCTGTTTGGACTCGCTGTCATCAATCAGTTTATCTGTGCCTATTCTTTGCCATTATCTGTCATCTTGGTGATATCCAATGTATTTTCTGCTCAGTTTCTTCACCTGGAACACATTGTCATAGCTTCACTGACAAGACAATAAACACTGTTCATAAAACACTGGAGCTCCATTACTTTTATCAACAACTCACACTGAACACCAAATCAAAAGATGTATTGTTTTGATTTTTTTTTGTGCATTGCATCTGGCAACAAGTATTAACTCGATATCAGATGAACATAACTTAGGGTCCTTTTCATCAAAAATAGGTGTAATTCTACAAGTTCATTTCTTTTAGGGTGTTTTTCATCACTAATATATCCAAGTGCAGTTATATTAGTTACAGATTGTGCACTCCTAAGTTGTGCTGTGTGACAAGATAAAAATATTTTGCATGAAAAATATAGTCTTCCCCAAAACAAAAAAAGTTTTTTCTACTAACCAGTGGCAATTCTATAAAAGGGAAATTCCATAAAGGGTAAAAAAAAATCCATTTTCTCATGTTTACCTGTTTGAATAAGTTCCCTATTTGTACCAGCCTAAACGACACCATAGCCAATCTAAATACCCCAAACAAATTTTAGAGTGAAGGGAACTAAATCAGTATCCCAGCTGGAATCAGCTAAGTTTGGTATAAGTCAAAAAGTGAGACAGCATTTTGTCCAACCAGGTGATGAAAGAGTTTAGAATGGTTCTGATGTTTGTGATGATTCACACGCCCCCAAATGTGAATCCTCTCTAGCTCATGTTGCAATTGGTAATGCTTGGTCAGTGATTCAAGAACTCAACCTTCTACCCATTTTGATTCCACCCCTACCTCTATTCAGGAATTTCCATAAAGTTTTTTTCTTTCTTTCTTTCTTTTTCTTTCTTTTTTTTTTTTTTTAAACAAATCAAACCCAGATAAGGTTCTGTTTCAGAACAGTGCTCTATGACAGTTTTGCAAGTTTAGGACACATCTTCACTTTTGCTGCTGATTCAAAAGGTTTAACTAAAGCAACCCCTTTTTTGAAGAGATGCTCCACTGGTCCTATGCATTAACTGCTCACTTCACAACCCTCCGGCTGCGTCATTCCTGCCTAAAGCTAGGATTACAAAGACTGCTGATCCAACATTCACTTGTATGTGTAAATCTGCATACAGTCAGATTTCAACCTTGTCTTTTTTGTTATCTTCTCCCTCCCCAGTAAACATGAAAAACAGTACAATTTCTGAGACAGATTTTATAAACATATTATATTTGGAAGAGGACGCTGCTTCGGCCTCTTCTGTAGGTTTGATGTTGGTCCTACACACCTCTACTCATCTCTCTTTTTCCTGGACTAATACAATGTTGGAGTCAGTTTGCTGTTCAAAGTCAGGGTTACTCTAAGGCAGTCACTGCTTCAAGGTAATGTTGCTTACAGCCCAGCCGACCGCAAAGGGCCATATCAGGGGTGCTTCAAGGTCCTCTTTTTGATGAGGGCTTTATCAAAGTTGCAGAAGCTTGGTAAAGTGAAACACAGGCTCATCCCCCTCACCCTCCCCCCAACACACACATACCGCCACCCCCCCTGGCCCTTTCATGCCTTGCAGACTCCCACTCTTCTTTTCACCAAACTCTTACATAGCTGCCAACCTCCCAGAGTGAAAAAGAGTAACACCTCACCGGGGGTGGGTTCGGGAGGGGGGCTGGCCCCCTCCTGATCAGCGGGGGTCAGCTGAAGCCTTTTTTACACTCTGACAGGCATATTTTTCATCTCCTGATAGGAAAACTAATCAAAAGCAAGCCTATTATTAAACCATATCAAAGCATGCATATTAGTATGTTGCATACAATGCAACATTTTGTGTAAAAAAAAGCCTCTTATGTAGGTAGCCACCATATTTTTTTCTATAGATTAATATACAAAAACACAAAATAAGACTTACCCAAACAGCTTTTTTATCTTCCATATTGATGTAGGATGAACATAAAAGATGCTCTGCCCTCCCAATCAACAGCACTCACAGTCCTGGGCTTCCATCAGCTACACCCACATTCTTCAGTTCAAGTTCCATCAACTTCACCCTTCTGCCCTTATGATCTCACAACTACACCCCATAGCATGTGAAGATTGACGGAGTGTTTTTGACGGCTGCCGATTCCTCAGCTTCATTGTTTTTTTTTTGTGCTTCGTGGTCTTCTCGTGATCGGCCAGATCATTTCTTCCCCCATGTGAAATATTCACCGGACATCGACACACGGTGCAGACAGCAAACTTTTCACCCTTTGAAGGGCAAGAAGTGACCCATGGAAACTTGTCTTTATAAGCTGGCAGATACCGCTGGAATCGTTTAGGTTTTGTGGTTTTCTCCATGCTACCACTTTAAGACGCCATGTTGACTATTTGAACAGCAGCTATGCGCATGCGCGGAATGGGCCTAGTTATGCCCCTTTCATGCTGACTTCCGAGTTTACGATTTCTGTTCAGTCGGACCAGTTGCCAAACGTTCTTTTATTTCATTTTGGGCTTTTTTTTTTTTTTGAAAACTCGTAAACCGGAATTTTTTCAGCAAACAACGAAAATAGGGACAAATTTTTAAAAAACGATATGTCCCGGTTTTCCCGTAACAGTTGGCAGCTATGCTCTTACCATTCCCTTGAACGTCCTTGAGTTCAGTTGTCATTTTGAAACAAAGGGTGTTATGATTTGTTTATGTTCTGTACAACTTGCCAGCAACGATCCGCTTCTCTTTTTCAAATGAAAATACCTATGTGGCAAAATTTTCTACTTCAAGCATCTTGATACTTGTCCTATCAATTTCCAAATGTTCTATTCATTTTTCTGGAGCTGGGGCATGTATTCAAAGCTTTTGATATTCAGAAAAAATACTGATGTGGTGATGCTGTAACGTGGCAGCATGGTTACGAATAGACCAACAGAACTGGTTCCCTTGAACAGGAAGTCACTTTCACAATATATCTTCCCTTCCCCTCTCTATCCCCCTCCCTTCCCCACCCTCAACCCTACCCCTCATTCCCCCCACCCTCTCTGCCCCCAAAAAGTGATAAGCTGCATGTACACTGATTTGAAATAATTTCAGAGGTGTTTGCGAGTCTATAAAAGCAGATGATTTAATACACTTTGGTCATAATCATTGACTGCCATGTTCAAGCAAGTCCATAAAAGCAGAGAATTCAGCCTTTTCACGACGTGCCATGTGGCAGTGACGGCATCTCTGTCGACCAGTTCACGATGAGCCGTGCCCTGGTGATGGCAGCACTGCTGTACTGCCTGGATGTTGTACCGTGCATCCGTGATGACACAACTATAAAAAAAATTCCCATGTTCTCTCATCTTCCGTCTAGGGGATGCAGCTACCATACATAATTAGAACAGGGTTCTAGCCATTGGAAAGGTAAGTTTACATGCACTAGCGATGACCTTTGTGACCCCAGAGTAGTTCGAACAAAGACAACCGTCTGGCACTGTGAAGGCACGTGTGGAATTTCCTGCTTCACTAACATATCGGGCAGAAGGAGAATGACATGTGGCTTTAGAACTGGTTCAGCAAAGTAGTTAAGAAAATGAGGGGGGTAAAGGTGTACAAGTTTATCAAAAAGAATCTGCGCTTGATCTACTTGCTCTGTGTATTCAATACTTTTGTACGTCTTATCATCTGAAGCCAAAAGAGTGAAAAGTGTGTACTGTGTGCAATGATTTAATTTCTTTAAAATAAAATAAAAATCACTTGGATTACACATACTGAATACCTCAGGCTTTCTCTGCATCTGTTCAAAGTAAGAGCGTAGTTTTATGCCCCTTTTCTTCCTCATCTGCTGTTGTCATACTAACCAAACGTAAACAAGATTGTGTTCTCCTACGTTTTACTTAGTAGCGTTGCTATTTTACCCAAAATGTATTTAATTCTATGCTCATTACCAAGTTCACGCTTTACCCTTTCCGTTGATATATAACTGCTTATTAGGTTTATATTAGGAGACATAAAATAAAATTTAAAAAGTGCGAAAATTTAAAAAGTGCTATACCGTGCCCGTCTGGAAAGTATTAACACACTTTGGTCATAATCATTGACAGCCATGATCAATTTGGTAACAAATCTTCATGATGAGTGCCGACTCCACTTGCCATGTCTCATTCATTTTTAAGAACAGTAGGTCCTGTAGTTGATGTCCTACGCTCAGATAAATCTCTGAACATGGCCGTCTTTCTTCCGGCTTTGCTGGCTTGGAGAGTATTTTGAGACATATCTTTTGCTGTGGATTGGCTTCCCTTCTTAACCCTTTCACCATTAGACATTCTATTTTGCATAAGTCCCCATCGCCAGGCACTTTTCAAAAAAACTCTTATTTCATACCAGCATATGTGAAACGCGAATATCTCTGGAACTAAACAATCAATTCTCATGTTATTTTTTGTAAAATGGAGGAAATACACTGTACTTTTATCATATTACATATTAGTAATGGTTAGTCAACAACAATATCAAATTTTTAATAATTTCAAGTGCGAAAAAAATGCAAATAAAAAAAATGAATGTTATGTTTCTTCTCAACATAAAAAAAGAAGAAAGCATGTCAACAAACTCTCAACAAGGGAAAAAAAATACTTCACACACAACTGATGACCAGAAAGTATGGTATATCCAACAGAAAAACAGAAGAAACAGCCATAAATCCATGTACTCCAATAGTAGGGAACACACACACACACACACACACACACACACACACACACACACACACACACACATACATTCTTATGCCTAACTGGTACACATGTAAGAAAGAAAAAGGGAACACACACACACACACACACACACACACACACATCCCTTTCACTCTCACTGTTGAAAGCAATATCTTTTAATGAAAGCATTTTTAACTAAGTCATTCATGTGCCTGTTGGTCTCTGAACCCTGGGGGCCACTCCAGCTGATCATAAATCCCACTCAAACACGTCTCTGCTGCTCACCTCGGATACGTGTCAGTCGGCCACGCCCCCTTCAACCTCGACCTGCAAGCCAGCTGTGAGTGAAGTTCGTTGCCTTTTCCTAGTCTTAGCTATTCGCCTGGCTTGCCCCATCACATCTAGCTTTCAATCAAGTCAGTTAGTGCTGGTTGGCTCAATGCCAAAACACTGAGCACACACACTGAACCTGCGTCTGGTCTGATTTCTCGTCTGCTCGTCTCTCCCTAACACTTTGCAACGGTCCAACGCCTCACTTTGCAAAGTAATTTGGTCAAGCTGTCACTATCTGGGCCTTCTTCATCTGAATCAGGATCAACTGACCGTCTATTGAATATTTCCAGCACCTGATCTGTGGTAAATGTACGGCAAGGTCGAATACATGAAGTGCTTGGTTGTGACATCATAGTGAATGGAAAAAACAATCAGAATAAAATCGATAAAAACACTTAACTGAACAGTGCTCTGAGAAAGCAAATGCCTGTGAGCACAGGCCAGACCATCCCCCAACTATGACGTTTATTGTTGGCTTTCTATCTTATGAACTTGGAGAGTGAGAGTATCAGGAATTAGGTAACCCTAGTTGGTCGCCGAACGGCGACATCAGCGGTGAGCCATGTTGTCGCCAAACATCGACGTCGCGGTGTAAGGGTTAAGGTGAGAACATTCAGCTTTCCTCCTCCTTTTCGATATTCTGGCATTTGTTTGGATAGGCAAGTATGAGAAATAGGAATTTGCATATGAAAATTGGATTTAAGATATACTTATCTGTCCACACACCAAGCCTCCCTCCCAATTGCCAGCTCACTGTGCAGAAACTGATAGTCCACAAGTCAGACTTGACATATGTTACAAGGGAGGCCACTCTGGAGGAAAAGTAGTGCTGAGATTATTTTGATGTATGGATTTAATTCCCTTCTTTCCAAACATTGCTGGGCATATCCTAATTGGCTAGGGCGTTGTCCACACTAACAAGGAAAGGAAAAAGACTTTTAATTTGACAGGTAAGTATATCTAAAAAGTACAATATGAACAGGTTTTCATCAGTGGACTGATATGTCTCAGTCATGCAACATGGTACGTGTGTACATGCAGTTCTACGATTCTCATAACTCACCCCTAAATCAGGACAGAAGTTCTCTCGATCATTGGCGTTGTCATAGTCATAGCTGCCAATGCCATCATCAATGCCAATGATGCCAGTGTCCTGTCGTTTGATCTGCAACATTCAACCTTACATGTCTGGGTGTGTTAAATTCAACTCAACTGCGCTGTTTTGCAAGGGCCAGCAGGTGTCTGTCATCCACAATGACAACACACTTCGATCATGATGGCTCAGTCATCCACATTTTTAACAGAATTTGATCATGACTGCAGAACAATCCACTTTAACAAGATAATTCCAACATGACAGCTCACTCAATACAGCTCAATACTCCCCATCAACAGGACAGTTTTTCATGACAGCTCAATTATCAACGATGACAGAATTCAATCATTAAGTGGATGAATCAATCATTTTGAATCCAAAATATAACTCCACCCCCCCCCCCCCCCACCCCCCCAATCATCTAAATAACAGTGAAATCCAACAAGAATTCTCTTTCCTGAACATTTTTCAATCATGCTTTTTTAATGTTTATTGTATAAGACGAACCAAAGGCATAATATTGCTTTTACAAAATATCTAGGAACTGGAAAGTACCCAACCAAAATCTTGCTAATCTGATCACCAAAGCACAATCTGGCTAATCTAGAAACAACTTTTTCAGATTTCTTCAAAGTTCAATATCCACTGTATTCCTGTAGACTTGCAACTCTAGCAATACAATCACACAAACTGTGCTCAATATCACACATACATGTACAAACACTTACAGAAGAGTTATTCCCATCAAGTTATAAAAGGAGACACACACACACACACACACACACACACACACACACACACGTGCGCGCACGCACGTGCACACACGCACACACACACACACACACACACACACACACACACACACATACACACACGCGCGTGCGCGCACATGCACACACACACACACACACACACGTGCGCGCACATGCACACACACACACACACACACACACACACACACACACACACACACACACACATGCCCAGAGCAAAAATTACCATTATATTGTGTCGATGGAAGAGACGGAAAAGGCTGTCAGCCTGAAAGTGCAGGTCCTCTGGCAGTGTTGTCTTCTTCATGCTGTATTTCTGCAGTGTAGCTTTTGTCAATGCCGTGGCCTTGGAAACCTTGAACTTGCTATCCAGGTCAGTAGTCTTCTCATAGGTCAAATGGAAGGGTGGCTTCTTGGGTTTGCTTTTCTGTGAGTTGCTGGTAAGGGACCTGAAGCTGGGATCTGGGGACAATGCATAAACACAGGGTTTTGCCACACATCATAAGTCTGCTTCTTTCAAAGAAATGTGAACATGGCTATTTCTGCAATGTTAGTGGTCATGAAAACAACAAAGTTTAACCCACTGCCTATTCTTCTCTGTAATGCTAGCAAGTATTATGGTGACAAGGCCAGGATCATCTCAACAACTCAGTACCTATATGACAGCAACAGACTAAAATATCTATCTCACAAATACTGCAAAGGAAGACCAGGCCTAATCCTCCCAAACTATGGCTTCGCAGAACTTGATGCTCAACTGACTTCGAACAACAGCTTTTAAGACCTGCTAACCTCTGAGAAGACTTGACAGGAACACTTTTGAAAATTCGGAGGAACTTCTGACAGTTGAGAGGAACAGATATGCTATCGCACCTAAAACAAAACAATGACATTCTCGCCACTTTCTTTTCTTTCCTATTGTCAAGTCGAATCGCTGTCTCAGCCAATACATTGTTGCTTTTATATTTTTGAAGCACTCTGTCACTAAGCTTCATCTTAAGACTCGGCTGATCCTTGCACTTCAGAATCATCAGTGCCTCTGTAGTGTCTTGACCCAAAGAGGGACGAAAATCTGTACGGTTCTTCTGACAAGTCCGAACACTTGCACAGACTGAATTGCTGACTGGCATCAGCAGCACTCCCATCATGACAGCAGAAAGCAACCTCAGTCTGCACTTAAGTTCTAATTTCTTTCCCTTCCTTTCTGCCTCAGGACTATTCAGTCCAGCGGACTGTTTCAACATGATGGTGGCAGAAGAAGCTGAACTGGAAGTAAGTTTCCAAACAGTTCTTTGGATATATGATTGACAGATGTGCAAACTCTGCGAATAAACGATTTCTTTTTTTCCCCCGAGTATAACTTTTTTTTACATCAAGCAGAATCGTGGAATGACATGCGCATGAGCATAATAAATTCCACTTCAAGTGGAATGGTTGGCAGCTTTGGTTTTTCTCTTAAATGAAGCCCAAGCTCCACAGTCTGGTTTGCAGAGTTACCATAAACCAAGAACTGATTCTTAACTAACGTTTAAATGATCTTTTCTCTTGGGAGAGAATGCAACCTGTTTGCTGGTGCACGACTGAGATATATCATTGGGTCTCCTGAACTCAGAACTGTTTTGAATCGGCTGTGAAGTTGATTTCTGGCAATCTGTTTTTCCGAAATTCCACTTATTTATTTCTGCAGCATTGTGAACTCAACTATTTCAGCCATACCAAATGAAAATGTTTATTTACAAATTGAGAATATAAACTGAGGTCCAGCAACCACAAACTGATTTCAGTCACTGGTGACTTGACACAAACTGATTTCCATTACAGATGACCTTTCATATGGTTACTTCCCTTTTCACAAACTCAAATAGTTTGCAGTGTTGAGTGATCCTTTTTTCACCATGACCTTAGGTTCAATGAGGTTTGCGAACCTCACCTATCTTGGATCATAAAGTCAAATATCAGGCAACTAAGAACAGCCCCAAACAAAATTACCTAAATGGACAATAACGGCACAAGCGGGTAAGGGCAGTGGGAATTAGAGTTTGAAATGGTAGTTATATTTTGTCAAATACTCTTCATTTTGGCATCATATACATACCTTATCAAACTATTTTTCTTTTCTTTAATGAGCACATAAGAACTGACCTCGAGACAGTGGCGCAGTCTTCCAATGGGATGGGCCAGCCCAGGTGCGCATGATGATCTTGTTAAAGTATGAGTAGTCGGAAGGCTGACTGGCGAGGATCTGCATCAGTTTGCCTGTGTTGCCTTCCCTGCATCACCATTGACATCCTCACTATCAGTCAACATCATCAATCACTGCCATCAACATTATCCTCATCTGAACTATAAAACTAAGTATAAATCCTGAACAGTATCAACAACCCAGTGCGGTCACACCATCATCATACTATAATCCACATTTAGGATGTCATTTTTAACCTCATATTCATCCATGCAGCCAGTCCTTTCTCAGAGAATCACTCTCACAAACACACCACACACACACCACACACACACACACACACACTCGCATATATATACACACTTATCTTTTGAACAAACTGTCACAATGACGTCTTACAAGTAGCTATCTTTGTCAACACTGCAACTTATATGACCAATATAATTTTCTCTTTGTCCATCTTGTCCCATCATAATCAATTTTTTCACCAGCTGCCAAAGTGCCATACTTCTGAATCTCCATCTTCACTCTACAAAACAGTGAAAACAAGGAGACTAGGGAGAACACAAACCTAGGTCACACAAAATCACTGCTTCTAATGGGAAAGCCAAACAATTCTCCCACCACAGGAAGTAATAGTAGATATGGACAGAATATTTCTTCATGTACTTTTTTGTAACAGCCATATGTAAAAGAATTTTCCTACCCGAGTAAGTTTTTCAGAAAAATTTGCATGTCCACAAATAGGCCTTAATCCTACTTGGCATAAACATGCCCTTGATAGTTAGAATGCCCGAACAAAACAAAGCAAACAGTATGAAAAAGGAGCTACATCCTGAACCAAATATTACCTTAATACTCTGTCAGTCACTTAGCTGATCTTTCTTGCATATATGTCACTACTGTGAGTTGTGTGTTCAGTTTCAGCATACACCGGATGGTGGCCAGATGTCTTTGCTTTTTAGAAATCTGAGCACTTTTACAAACATATTTTGGGAGGAAAGTTCTTCTCATAGTTATCTGTCCAAACAAATGGCAGTTATTGAAAAGGAAGAGGGGTTAAAAGTTCAAGCTTTCCATGCTGTCTTGAGTTGTCATGAATATCATCTGACACTTTTAATCAGTCACACTACTTGGCTACCCCCTTTAGAAGCAGTGCCTGCTTAGATCCATTAAAATATGTATGCCATGAATAGATTATCTCCCCTATGCCAGATTGAATAATGTAAAATAATAAAATAAAGCATACTCAAGGATTTAGTCCTTGCTTTCGCTCAACATTCATGAGAAGAAGACCAGAAAAGGATACACCCAGAGATGTGGATGAGACCCAGAGTAGCACTGTCCTCAAATGCTGGCAGCCTGTGTTGTGTTCACATAGGGTGCAGGCATGCACAGGGCATTCCATTAAGACATCAAGGGACATAACTGCTCCCTGGCAGATGCCATTGTATAATGACCATTGGATGTGACATGACAGACGGACACCAGAAGAACCTTCTGGGTCTTATCTAAAGCGGCTGACACACGAGCCTCCCCGAACGTACGCTTCGGACGTACCGGTCGAACCCGATCCCAAACGGAGCGTCTGTCATAGTAAACGTACGTCTCAAACGGACTTCGGCATCCAGTTCGACCCGACCGTTCGAGATACACCGTGATCTATTCAAAACGGACAGTTAGTATCTTCCAACCAATCAACGCTCAGCATTGAGCCAACACCCATGACAAAGGAAAAATGGCGTCGTCCAGCAAGGCGATTAGACTGTCCGATTCGGAGACCAAACATTTGATTGAATCGTACCAAGGCCATGATGTGCTTTGGAATGTAACTAAAAAAATTATAAGAATTAAATATTCGAGAAAAAGCTTCGTATTCAATTGTACAGTCCTTTGAAGCGGCATGTGGGATTAAACTCGAAGGGTTTAAAACTCGCATAGGTCGGACCGCACAGGTTCAAACGTTTCGTGAAGCACTCCGTCCGTTCGACACTGACTGGTCGGACCGCACAGGTTAAACGTTTCGTCTTAACCGTACGGGCGGGGCACGGCGGCGCCGGCACACTCGGAGCAACTGCATTAAGTTTCCCTCAACGCTTTGCCTTTTGACCCCAGCTCGGTAGTAACCAGTCAGCCACCGCACTTCAAGACGCGCATTCTTTTCTCAGCGAAGAGGCTGTACTGCTGTGTGTGTGTGTGGACGCTTCGAGACTGGTGCAACATCATTAAGTTATATTTACTGTACAGTTGTTTTTAGACTATAATTTCTGTGTGTCAGCAATAGCTCAGTGAGTACTTGAGAATGTGACAAAAACTGGCATTTCGATCAGCTCTGTGAGTACCATAATTAAGCATGTGTTTAAAACTTTCTGACAGAACTTTGCGACCGGCCTGCGCGTGCGTGGTCGTTGGCTGATTGTTTTAAGCCAGTAGGCCCAAAACATTGGGAAGCATTTTTGGGTAATAAAAAAAGTTGGTTTTTGTAAAGGGTGTATTTACCCGTTGAACCAATTTTCTTCTTTGGGTTGCTACATTTTAAGTACTGGTTGCTGTAGACAACGTGGCCTAATTAAAAGGGGAAAAACGTAGGGGGATAACAAAATTTTCACAACAAAAAAACACTACATCAAAATGGTAGTGGGCCAAAAAAATAAAAAATTATCAAATTATAATAAACCTTTTCCCAATCCTATACTATTTCTATGGGGCAGATTCAAATTAAAAAGTGGGGTTTTGGGTAGACCTTAGGGTTTTTTTTATTTGTGTTGTGTGTGTGTGTGTGTGTGTGTGGTGGTGTGTTTGTGTGTGTGTGTGGTAGAGAGAGGAGAAGGGGAAAAGGGGGGGGGGCCGAAAAGGTTAGGAACAAAAGGGTCTTTCTCCACTGTACATTTAGAATTTTTAAAGGTCTTTAACGTGGGGAAAAGGTAAGAGTTTAAAGAAAATAAAAAAAAATCGTGTAACAGTTTAGTGTTGCTTCTAAAAATAAATGTATCTTCAATGAAAATGTTCGGGGAAGTGGGGAGGCGTACATTAAAAAAAAGCTGTGTTTTTGTGCAAGAACTTTGAAAAATCTGAAAAACCGAAAAAAACAACTCAGCAAAGATTAAAGAATATTGAAAAATTTAAAGGTTTTAAAATTATTACATGAAGTGAAGGAAACTCTGAACTAAACAAAATTTTGTTTTAGTTTTTTTTTTTAAAAAGGGGCAAAGTGAAATTCCCATTTTAAAGTGTGGGGGGGGGGGACGGGGTGGGGTGGGGCGGTTTGAAAAGGGGAGAGGCAACAGAAAAACCCCTTCAGTGTCACCCCTTTTTCTGAACACAAGCCGCGAGGGAAGGAGGACACACCCGGACATTGCAACAAACATTTTTGTGTTGTTTTAAAAAGTGATAGTAAAAGTTATGTGATGAAAAGTGATTTTGACACAGCCCCATAGCTTACCATCAAAGATCGTGAGACCATTGTGTGTGTGTGTTTTTGTGGGCGTGCGTTGCGGCGTGCGTGGTGTGTGTGTGGTTTGGTGTGTGTGTGGTGGTGTGTGTTGTGTGTGTGGTGTTGTGTGTGGTGTGTGTGGTGTTGTGTTTGTGTGTGTGGGGGTTTGGGGTTGTGTGTGGTGTGTGTGTGTGTGTGTGTGTGTGTGTGAGTCATGTGTGTGTGTGTGTGTGTGTTTTGTGGTGTTTTGTGTTTGTGTGTTGGTTGTCTGTTTTGTTCTGTTAAGCATCATGCCCCAGTTTCAATCACTTCTCCTTCTCTTCTCTCTCCCTCTCTTCTCTCCCTCTCTCCTCTCCCCCCCCCCCCTCTCTCTCTCTGTCTCTCTCTCCCCTCCCTCCCCCCCTCCCCGACCCACCATCCATGCCGTGGCCCGTTTATTGGTGTGTGTGTGGGGTGTGTGTGTGTGTGTGTGTTGTGTGTGTGTGAATCTGTTTTGTTCGTGAAGTCATGCATGCACGTCAGTTTCATTTCGTTTTTTCCTTCTCCTCTCTCTCTCTCTCTCTCTCTCTCTCTCTCTCTCTCCCTCCCCTCCCCGCCTCGACCCGTGGTGAATTTTTAGTGTGTGTGGTTGTGTGGGTTGTGTGTGTGTGTGGTGTGTTGTGGTTGTGTGGTGTGTGAGAGAGAGAGAAGGGGAGGGGGAAAAGGAGAGAAAAGAGAGAGGAGAGAGTGTGTGTGTGGGTGTGTATGGTGTGTGAAGAAAAGAGAGAGGGGAGAGAGGAGGGAGAGAGAGAGAGAGAGAGAATTTTTTCAGTTTGAGTGCAAGCCTTGCCATGGAAAATTTTCTCCTGATCGTTTTTTAATTGATTTTTATGACAAAGCTATCGTGCTGTAAAGTTCTTCATATGTATTATTAATCACCCCCCCCTCCAGGGCTCCCACCTCCACTCTCCTCCCTCCTCCCTCTCAGCTTTTTAATTGATTTTGGTTAAAAAGGGTTTTCCGGCATTCGTTTTTTTTAAAGGTATTCTCACAGTCATCCCCCCCACCCCCAACTCTCCCTCCCTCTTCTCTATCGGCTCTCTCCTCTCTCTCTCCTTTTCCCTCTCTCCTCTCCTCCTGTTTTTGCATGCGCGCGGTTCCCGTGCATGTTTCTTTTTTTTCCCTTTGATTTTTAAGGGTAAATTTGCGTGCAGTGTCTGGTATCATTTTACTAAACCCCTTCCTCTCTCATTTTTTTCCCGTTCTCTCCCCTTTCTCTCTCTCTCCTCTCTCTTCTCTTCCACAAAACCACACAACACACCCACACACACAACACACACACCACACACACACCCCACACCAACTCACTTTGGTTGCAGCAGTTTTTAAACGTGGCTTTTTTTGTTTTTTTTTTTCCCATATCAGGCTGTTAAAAGTTCATACCTAAACCCACATCTGTAATTTTAAATAAAAAAAAAGAGGGTTTTAACGGAAAGTTTCTGTTTTTATGTCTTTTTTGGAGTGCGCGCGCATGCTGAGCGTGTGTGTGGCGTGTGCGTCGCGTGCTGTTGCGTGCGCGCGCCGCCGCGCCACGGGGTACGGCTGGTTCGTGAAGTGTAAATTCAAGCGCTTTTGGAACAGCAAAATTGTTCACAAGCAAAAGGTGTGGAATCTGTCTTTTCAGTGACGCCATTTGGGACGAAAAAACTCACAGGGTGTTGTGGACGAGACAAATTTCCCCTTTTCTCCGGTTTAATCTGGCCTTTGTTAGCATTGTGTACCCACGGATACAGACACAAAGCAATGTTTTGTTCGCTTTCCCACCTTACTCGAAACCCCCAAGCAACCGTTTTGGGCCTTTTCTCGACACCGGGGTCAGATTTAAAACTGCTCACAATTGTTTTTCTGCTTTTTCGTCCCACGTTTGTGAAGACGACCCAGCGACTAAAAGTGCAGTAAGAACGCCGTGGGGGAAACTCTGTGTAGCCGCTTAAATCGGAAAGGTATAGCCCAAAAAATTGGGTTTAGGGGAAGAGAGGGGAAATGAGAATTTTTTTTAAATGTCCTCTACAGCATTGCCTGGATTTTCCCTGAGGTTTTAATGAGTCCAAACCTATCCGCAGACAGATGGAAAGGGAATTTTTCCCAAAAAAACGCTTCTTCCAATTAAAACAAACTTCTAGACTATCATTCAAAAAAATCAGTGCCCCCACCAAGCCTCAGGGGGAAAGTGTGCACAAAAATGCCCATCAGGGCGGTGCACTTCAATCCTGCAATGTTTGGGGGGACCCCCTCAGCCTTTGGCCCCGGGGGGAAAATGTAGCACAACTGCTCCATCAGGGAGGGTGCCTCTCACCTCTGAAGTTGGGTACCTCCCTTTCAATCTCTTTCTGCTCCATTGATATCTTTTTCTGGCAAGCCACATTCTTTGGGAAGCTCAAAATGGGGGTAGATTCCCTCCCAAAAGCAAGTTCATCCATCAAAGGTTTTCTCACCCCGGTGTTTCACTCCATCCCATCCCCCCCCCTTGTTTTAAAGGGATGAAGGACAGAAACAAGGTGGGGGTAGATGAAAAGGCTGAAAATGTTTAACAAGACGGGCTGACAAGCCAATGTGGCAAAAAATTACCCCTCGCGGCCCCAGATGGGGGGTGGGGGGTTTTTTTCCCATCAGAACAAGTATTTGTAAGAATTTTTTTCCCCAGTCAGCTCATATCAGAGCATGGGGGAAAATTAGACTCAAATCCTAAAGTGTTCTGGAAGGGGCAGTACAAAAAACATTTTTAGTATATTTTAGACAAAGTAGCCCCAAAAGTGCATGATATGACAAATGCAAAACCTAAAGGAACCAAAAAAATTTCCAATGGAAGATTTGGGAAAGCAAATCCAAAAATTGCTAAATTAGCCCAATTTGCTTTTGGCTATTGCCCCCGATCGAGAAGAAAAAAAGTCTGGCTCCTAAGGAAAACCAAGCAATGGGAAGCACAAGGGAATCTGTAGTGCTTCTAAAACATAAAAAGTCATAAAGTCAAAACAAGGTGAAGTCAAGCATGCTGCCTTGGCAAGGAAAAGAAGGAAATTTAAGATAGACTCACTAAGGTCTGTATGAATGCCAGAGTGACTTGAGGGAATACAGAACATACAAGACCAGGATTCAGTTCCCTTCTCTCCAACTTCTTTTTATTTTGTTGTTTTCTTTTTCCAAGGGTGATGTGGGGGCATCTTCGTTATCAAGGGTGTTTTCATTCCCAATATGATTAAAGCACTTTTTGAATAGTTATTATGAGAAAATAGGAAATATCATATCAACATTGCCATAAATTTTGACATTCCATGAAATTAAATCACATCATGGATAATTTCAATTCATAAACTAACTTCACATAAATTTTTATAAACTAAATAATCTTGCTGAATTGCTCCTCGATCAACATTCTGATCATGATCCACAACACAGAATTGCATCAAATGGATTCATCCTGAGCCTCATTCTGTGTTTCCACCTATATTTCACTAAAATCTGGTAGTATGTGCTTAATGTTGCTGACAGATACACAAAGAGATGAAGGAAGGAATTTCTTTTTCTGTCAGAGGACGAAGTTTCAAAAGTAGTTCAATTCACGTTATTTACAGCATAATTCAGTTAAACCTGTTCTGTTCATCCAAGGTGTGTCATGCATGCACAGCTTCATCACTTACAATTTTCCCACCAATCTCCACGCAAGTCTCATCTGTTTGGACTTTTGCTTGGCTGCCAATCTGTATAACTTCGCCCTACTCGTTTCTCCTCTCACTGCACCAGTCAAGTTATTTGGCAATTGGTGTATGTAGATTTTTCTTGGCATTTTGTCAATCAGATCCAGTCTGAGTATCTGTCCCTGTGTGACTCCTCCCTCTTTTAATATCTAACAGTCTTACAAGTTTTCTCAGTCACTTGCTGGAGTTTCCTCGACAACTAGGAAATCACTGGCATGCTGCAGGATGTTTCCATCAACTCTGCAGACAAAAAATGAGTCATGAGGCCATGTAAAATAATTCACCACATTGAAGACGGCTCTTAATTATTGTTCATTTGTGCATTGTATGCACTGCCATTTCCTGTTTCATTTACCAGATCACTGTGGCCATATCTGCCTTTTTACATTGTGTGCACTACTCACTTGACTAATCATTTCCACTATATTTCTGTTATGAAATGGTTTTGATTTTCTCTCTTTTCTATTTTTTTCTTTAAGTTGTAGTTTACATGCCAGCATGCTTTATAGCCCAGAAATGATCATATCCAGACACCAACATGCAGCAAAAACCCCGAGCTTGTTCTGCCTGCACCGACACTCCACAATCAGCGGTCAATGTAAGATACCTTAAGCCTGATCCAATTTATATATACTGAATACTAAGCCCCTTCTGATAAAATAAAATAAAAATAGCGGCTTAGTTGCTACCCCCCGAACTAAAACAGTTTATCACTTTGGAATGGGGCTGCCTCTATGTCCCTCCAGTAAGATCCCATCAATCCATTGACACAACAGACGGAGGAAACCATGCCAATGCTGATCGCAACAACGCCAATATGGACACTGCATAGGGCAACTCACGTGAGGTCTTTGAAGGCATTGCTGATGAATTCTGCTGTCTGGCTGTCACCTTTCATGTCACCAAGATGATGAGCCAGGCTGTCTCCTCCATCCCCCTCTGTAAGCACATATCAGTAACAATACATGCAATACATATCATAGAGTGTTTATGGGGAGGGGGGGAGGTCCCTGGTCTTGTAACTAAACTGTGGCCGTCCTGTAATCCTGAAACTGAATTGCAGTCATTCTGAAACTATTTTAAGGCAACTTTCTTATTAGATATGCAGCTCTCAAGCATTTAAATGTAAAACGCTCTTAAAAGCACTTTTGAAATTATCAGTAAAAAGTTACAATAACTGATAAAATTTCAATAACTGTTAACTACTGAAAAAATCTTTTTCTTCTAAAATCTTAAACACATTACTATTCAAAAATGTACAAAATGCAACACAAATGGGAAGGTTTCTTTTTCTTTTTAAGGCTCCCTGTTTCGCTAAATATACTTACTATGTAATCAAATATTGTGGAAGCAATGGCCAGCTGGTCTGGAAGGTGTAGAGTAGGAGAGAAAACTGATGAGGTGTAAAGGCAGGAGAAAACATTGAGGTTCCCAGCTATGTGTCGGGCCTGAAGAGTGATCCTCTGGCTATAATACAAAGGACAGACTCACTCCAAAGAGAGACAGACAGACATTGAGAGCACCCTCCATAGATGGTATACTTCTGAAATCTCTTTTGTTTGTTAGATAGTTAGGTTACCTCCTGAAACTTGTCCCTACCTGTATTCCATTCCTTGTTTATCATGTATGTAAATAAAGAAGAGTGAACGGTAAACCTTTGTATGGACTGTTGGATGCATCCATGGAAGCGAGGGACAGCCAAGGGAAACTCCTAAACCAGCATGACAATGACAAAGGACCTGTGAATCTTTTGACTAAACATATTGCCTATTCTGCTCACTCAGGAAAGAAGCCCAAACGCCATCCAAACAATTTGCGTGTAGTACATAAACCCTGAAATGCAGTCCTACTTTCAGTACGGGTGAATTGGCAAAGCTCCACAAATGACATTCTAAATGCGCTACTTCAGAGGCACACCGGTTCATCTCCAAAATGGCGGATTTGAGAAATGCCCACTTGAAGTTTTAAACAATTGCAGAAATCACACGAGTACTTCTATAGTCACAAAACTCACAATGGTTCAAGTTCCAGTTGGAATGTATAAGTGCTGTTAGCAGCATCAAACAGTATTCAACAGAAAACATAAAAACACACATTTACAAAAAAATAGTCATTCCTTTGCTTGAAAACTGCCGCGCTAGGGCTCTTCATAATTTCGAGCAAACCAGACTTCCAGTAGCAAGCCTGCTGTAGCGTGCTCTTTATCTGACCGTCCTCCACAGCAGCACAAGCCACATCTGGATTCCATTCTTGTAGACGGTGGTGGCACACACTCTACTTGACATCTGGCTTTGCTGTTTGAGGAACAGCCGACTACCACTCCCTAACCCTGCTGTGCCTGAATGTAAACAATCTCCTGCCTCAAAGTGTGGGCTACGGTTGAGCATACTTCGTTTACCCAAGTCTGCCATAGAGATGTGTGCATCGTTAGTCAGTTATGTTGTGACCCATGGGATTACTTAGTTACACTTTTTGCTTTTTGACTGAAAAATAGTTTTACAGTGAACAATACCTTGCAAATGTATTGGGTTTTTGTTTGTTTTTATTTGTTGTTTTTTTATATAGATTTTTGCCTTTTTTTTCAAGAGAGAAAAAATGGAAAAAGTCTGAAGCCCAGTCAGTCACACATTCATTCCGATAGAAGTACAATGACACATCCAGAGATACAAGAAATCATCTCACCTTCATAGTTGTTTTCCCATTCACGTTGATCCAGAAAGACAGAACTTTCACAACGCACACTTTCACATTTTATTGTTACACCACCATTCAGCCTGACCATAAATGTTTATACAAATCAGGTAACAGCCTTTCCTTGCAGCTGGCACTGTGCACAGCCAGTTCACACCTTTTTCATCAAATATTAAGGTTGCATGTCTGAGTCAGGGAATTTGTTTAAAGCATAATACTTGGTGTACAAATGAGAACTTTCACAGGGCAGGTCTTCACCTTTATCCACAAGAATGGCTTGTTTACAGTTCAGATGAAAGTGCAGCTTAGTCTTTCTTTTTAATACTATGAGTTGCTTACGCAGTCCGCGCTATATGACTATGTTTACAATGAATACTTTTGTCAGTGTACACTACTGAATATCGCGGGCCAAATTTGTTCATGTTCATGCTATACTGACAGTGTCACTCGAAAAAAAGTAAACATAATGATGTATGAATACCAAAGGAATAGCACTTAACAGAGTTTTCTAAATACACTCATTTCACACTGGCACATGAAACAGGAGGCATCTCCGACCTTGAAAAATAAAAAAGTTTTAGAAGCAAATGAAAGATCACAATCCCTGGTGTCATAAAATAAAAAATTTAAAAAAAAAAAAAACCAAGTCACTCATCATCAGTATCTGGCTCTCTGTTTTGTCCGTTCAGGCAGCCTGTCTGAAACAGAGCAGCTGTTTGGGGTACTGTGATAATAGTGATGCCCCATGTCACACAAGTCCAGCAGGTCACGCTTCTTTGCCTCTCGACTGAACTGAGGCCGGGATTATTGTTTTGAAACTGGATATAATCTTCAGCATTCTTCGCCATGAAATCACAGAGGTTTGGTCGGAGTCTTCTGCATCCTCGTGCAGATGCAGTGAAGAAGCATGAAAAAAGCAATTCCCGTCTGCATGTACCTCCACCTTCTCCATACTGTTGACTTTCAGCCTGCAATCAAGGCGCTTATTGTTATCTTGTCAGAAAGCTGGTGCAAGTTTTCTG
>CM031597.1:92639821-92707321 GCA_018398815.1 Conus ventricosus | reverse complement strand
AAGCTGATGAACAGGGAACATCACTTTTGCATCTTCATCACGTGACTCGCCAGTAGTTGCACCAGTCATGGTGGCAAGAAAAAGACAATTCGAGGAGAGTAAAGTAGGATATCAAGGGGAAAACAAAAGAAGAAAAAAATGCGGGATGAGATGGCAGATCAGTATGAAGAAACTGACAACAACTCTCTTTGGTGTCAGTATCTTCATACTGAAATTGAAAAAAATCAAGCAAAAACTGAACAACTGAAAGAAAGCAAGGAAGTACTGAAAGAAAAAAAGGAAGTGCTGAAATTGACAGCAAAAGAAATATTGCTGCATATTCGGAAACTGGAGAAAGACCTGGAGTAATTGCTGGAAAAAAAGAAACAAGCAGCAGCCTTCAAACACAGAGATCTTTTGATTTGCAGTAACTCATCCTGTTTGTTTGTGGATTGTTTTTTTCCTTTTTTTTTTTCTTTTTTTCTGTGTGCTTTTGACAGTATGTCTCTTTTGAGGAGAAGGGGGAGGAGTGGGATGAATGGATTCAAGTCATGAATATTTCATGTTTTGGCTTGTATGAACTCAAAGAAATAAAAATGGTAATTGTGTTAAACACTTTGGCTGGGAAGATTATGTGTGTGTGTGTATGTGTGTGTATGTGTGTGCATGTTTCAACATTAATTTGTGAGTGCAGGGTGGTCAAGAAGAAAGGGGTTGGTGAGTGAAGGGATCACATGTAACTGTTCAGATTGTTTTAAAATAGCTCACACAGATTTCACACCTGTATGAGTGTTCTTCTCCCCAGAAAAATTACAGAAAGTGTGCTGTAGGCAAGGATCTGTGACAATACAGGGTAAAGCAACACAGAACAAAAAAGAAAAAACATCACTAGTGGACCAGCTGAAGATGACAAAAATGATCATAGAGAGCTACACATACTGTTGGAAAACTATATTATATGAAATGCTCAAGACAAGTCAGTAAATTTAAACCTAATGTGAAAGAAAAAAAAAGCTTTGTTATTCAGTGATTCAGTGCATTCTGAAAGTGTTCAACAGGGATACCACCAGGCTTGTTCATCAGAAACTGTTAATAATTCTGTCACGAGCTGTTTTTCCTGCAGCAAGTTTTGCACGTTCACTCATGTTTTGATGATGTCCTGTATCATCATCCAAATCACCAGCATCATCGTCTGAGCTGCAGTCAGAGTCAGACTCAGGAGGTTGTGGAATATTGCAACAACGAGCACGATTGTGCAGCATCAGACATGCCATTATGACTTGACATGCCTTAGGAGGCTGAAGTCGCAAACCTACACGCAGGCACTGAAACCGTTGCTTTGCCACGCCAATGCAGCGCTCAACAGTTGATCTCGTTGAACTATGCGCATAGTTGTACCTCCTTTCTTTAGCAGATGCAGGGTTGCTGACAGGTGTCATCAGCCAGGTCCGGAGCATGTAGCCACTGTCCCCCAGAAGTACACCATCCAGTGGAGGGTGACCACTTTCAAATGCAGCAAACAGTCGTGACTCGCGCAGCATTCGTGCATCATGCACTGAGCCAGGCCACTTGGCTACCACGTTGATGAAGATTAAATCAGCATCACATATCACCTGCACATAAGATTGCTTACAATTAAATTGAGACTCGAAACTACAAAAGCTACAGAACTAAGTCTTTGAACATTACAATGCAAGTTTGTCAATACCATCAGTGTACACGTGTTTCAATACCAATTACCTTCAGTGTACACAAGTGTGTCAATATCGTCAGTGTACACAAGTGTGTCAAAAATTGATGCCATCCGTGTACACAAGTTTGTCAATACCATCAGTGTATTATCAATTATACAGTATACACAAATTTATCAATTATACACTCCAGTGTACACAAGTGTTAAAATGTAAAAGCATTGTATCACATCATTATAATTTATTTTGTAAGTTTATTTCTTCATCAAATGTGAAAATTTTATTTCATTTCAAAGACTGTATTACTCCTCAATACTTGAAATTTTACTTTGTTTGAAACTATCAACAACAACATAAAGTCAGCATGCAGGGAGAAGTTTGCCTCCTTCCCACTCACCTACCCTACCATCCCTCCCGGAATTTCCCCTGTGTACACACATCCTATTCACCTGTTTATGTGTGCCTCAAAGCATCCATGCCTTGGTTTACACACACACAAAGCGCACACCAACATCGAATATTTATCTCACACACAGTGATACATACACATGCACTGTATGCAAGCACACACAAAAGTATGCAAAGAATGGAAGACACACTGAGTGCACGCACACGCGCACACACACACACACACACACAGTAATTTAACAGATCAAGCACACAGTCACTGAATATACACATAGCACATACTGTGACATAGCAAACAGATTACATAGATACTCAGCACAAAATACACACTGGTTTGAATGGTTATTATACAACACTGACTGTGCACACATTCCATCAATGTTCAGTTAAGAAACATTTTCACACATACTGAGCAAGCAGCGCTTTGAATGCACATATTCAATGAGCACATGCACAAAATAAAAAAAATACCCACATGACATGTCATATGTGTTCACTGAAGCAGAGTCTAGATTCATATTGTTTACACTCTGCTGGTGAATATTACCACAAGTGACAATGGTACATTGGAAGGACACACAGGCACTGGATACATAAACATTAAAACACACACTGCTATTGACACTGTACACACACACACACACACACACACACACAGAGTACACACACAGACTTGATACTGACAGCACATGTCATAATGCCACTCATAACATGCTACACTGGAATAATAACAATAATAATACAGTGTGTTCAAATGCACTGGGAATTTATTTTCTTACCTGAACATTGATTGAGTGAAAATTCTTTCTGTTCACATATTCATGCTCAAGTTGCTGTGGCGCTTGAATCCGAACGTGTGTGCCATCAATGCAGCCGACAACATTTCCCAGCATCTGCATGGAGTGAAACTTGTGTTTGGTACGCTCCGCCTGACGTCTTGTTGGCACAGCAATCCAGTCATTCATCTGTGTCAGCAACGCATCAGTCACACGTGCAATGGTGCGGCAGGCAGTTGGCTGACTGACACCAATTAGTTCACCCACCACGTCTTGAAATGCACCAGTGGCAAAAAAAACGTAATGTCAACAGCACTTGCAACACTGGCGACAATGCGCCTCGTCTGTCCTGAACAAATTCCAGTTGCACGCTCAGTGAATCCGTCAAATCTAGGATTGCCTGTCGAGTCAAACGGAATTTCTTTAATATTTGGCAATCATTATACACCTCAAGAGGATTTTGTCTGTCTCGAAATACTCTTTGCCTTCGAAGTGAACGTCGGAAGCAGTATTGTCGATAAACAAAAGCCGCCATTTTTTTTTCCGCGTAGTCCCGACGTTCGAGTTTAGTCCAGCGAAACCGCTAGACTAAATTTCACCGCCGAAGGCCGGCGTTTAGTCCCAAGCTTTGACGAAGTCTTCCGCTGTGAATTCCGACTCTACCCGGATAGTCTTGGACAACCGGTTTAGTTCGGACGTTTCCGCCACCCGCCCGCCCCATGAATTGGACCCCTGCTGCCAGCATCTTTTAGGGCAGGGAAGAGTATCAGCCGGTGAACAGCAGTGGTCTGCCTTCCCTTCCTTTCCTACTCTCCTCGGATAGGCACAGTGGGTTAAAAGCTCTATGTTCCGCTGTTGCTCCCAACATATAGGTAATCTTGCTCTGTGCCACAACTGTTTTTTCGCTTTATCTCTGCTATTATGTAAGATCACATCACCAGGTTTGGAGCTCTTGATGAGACCATAAAAAGACACAAAATGCACAACAACAAAAAAAACCCAAAATTTGGAGGTAATCTGGTGTGGCTCTAATGTGGCGAATGATACTTAACAAGTACATAGCTGCCAACGTTTCTATGTTAAACTTCGTAAACCAGGGAAGAAAGGGGTGGGTGGAGTGAAGAAAGGGCAGTACAGCTTTTGACTGAAAGCATTTCTAACCAGCTTATGCTTCAGTCGGTAACTGTGGGGTTTGATAAGGCAATGTAGTTTCCTGTCAGGAGGATGTCACTATGATGGAAGGGGCCAAGGGATAAACAAGAAGGGGGTCAGACTGGTCGCTGTGAATGGGGGAAAGGGGCTAGGGGCAGGGATGGTCAAATTTTTTATAAAGTGCTTGAGGAAAATGCCAGCAATCAAAGGATCAGACCCCACATCTGCAGGTATCTGTGAGAAATGGGCTGACAGCGGAAGCATTTGAGGCAGAAAGTGTTCCTACCGGTGGGAGGAATCAATGAGGAGCCTCCAAAGATAGACAGCTGATTGCTTGCTCCCACAAAGAGGTGGCCGAGTCGCAAAGTACAAGGAACCTGAAAAAAGGAGTGGGAGACAAGGTCTGGGTGCATTTTCTTTAGCAGGGCCAAGTTGGAATAAGGTCCTGCTCCTGGCTAAAGAGGTTCCTAAAAGAAAGAGGAGAAAGCAGATTCATCAAAAGATGAAGAATATAATAATAATAATAATAATAATGCATAGATTTTATATAGCGCAATTCTTGGGATCAACTCATTGCGCTCAATACACACTCAAACACCCGCACTAACATGTGTCCACACACACACACACATCATTTACACAACGGGCTGCCTACCTGGGTAGTGCCGACTGAAGAGCTGCCAGCTGGCGCTTCATTCAGTCGTTTCCCGTGTCATCCAGTCAATATCGTTCAATATCAATCACTCATTTTCCTCACTTCCTGCATTCTTTCCATTTCTCACGCAGGGTGCATGCTATGTGTAACGTGTCATCCAATTCCATACCAACGGCCAAACTGGCCTTCTCTTCCGAAAGTTGGTGATGGGATTTTACGTGTGTGCAAGATGTTATGCGTGCGTTCACACACGGAACCTCGGTTTATAGTCTCATTCGAAGGACTGTATGGGAAATGGAGTCAGAACCAATGTTAACTCCGAGGGAAAAATCCCCCTGTACCGAAACGCCCGGGCGGAGGTTCGAACCCGCAACCCCAGGATCACCAAGATTACGAGTCAGGCGCTCTACCACTGGGCTATACCGGTTAAGTAAGGGTTAAGTACAGGAGGGAGAAATTCCAAGGAGAGGAAAGACCCTCTAAATGGCGGAAGTGCACTTCAACTGATGAAGATGAGAATTGTTATCAGGTGCCTGCACATGGGAGCTTCAGGGAGACACAGAGAGAGATAATGTTGCTCACAGCCCAGTTGACTGCAAGAGGCTGTCGCCCCGTTGAGGTCAAGTCTCCAAATGGATTAGAACAAAAAAACATCATACAAACAATTTACTGAGGTCATTGGTCAGGGATGAGAACAGATTTTTAAAAAGCAGAGGAGACTTTTCTGTTGGGGGTCTGGGGGCGCCCCCAGTGGGGTCAAGGGGCAACGCCCCTGCGGGGGTCAGGGGCAGCGGCCCCTGAAGCTGAAGCATTTTTTTAATATATAAAGAAAAATCCACATTTAAAACCATCAAAATATGTTTCTAGCCTTCAATTCAAACCTCAAATTCTGAGGTTTTTTTTTTGTTTTTTGTTTTTTTTTTGTTTTTTGTCAAACATGCAAATGGATTTAATACAGGGCTCTCTGCGTTTGTGGCTGGTCGATTTACGTAAGAAATGGGTTTTTCTGAAAATTACCTGCCCTTGGCCCTGGTTCTATTATTAGTAACTAGACGTCTAGGTTTTGTTTCACAACATAAAGTCAAATGACGAATGTTTCAGCTAACTGAGATAGTTTGACCATTGCAAATGAATGATAAAATATAACAAAGAAGAGAACAAAATCACCAACAGCTTACTTTCCAAAGTTTAATTGTTCTTCAATGCAGCGACACGCTGCCTGTGAACCAGGCGTTTCATGTGTCAGCAATCGTAATGAAGCCACGACTTCCGAAGCTGATTTTCTTGTTGCAAGCTAGACATAACGCCTGCTCATCACTGCTTTTGCATATGCTATCTCTAACTCTACTCCCACACACACCTCTTCCTCGAGCCAGTTTTCTTTCCAACGGTTGGATTTTTTTTTTTTTTTTTTGCGATTTCGTTTGACGCCATGAATCACAGATGACACTCGGTCGATCGGCGCTGTAAGCGGATGTGCAGTGGTTGGCCGAGTCAACCGAATAAAAACCAGCCCATTTGGGTATAAGCCTAGAGTAATCTCGCCGGAGGCGTCTCGCCGAGATTGGGAGCAAAGAAAATCGCGATAGCTTTTTTTTTTTTTTTCAGCGGAGATTTTTTCAAACGGCGGACATTTTTTTTTAAGACGGCGGAACGGCGGAGCTGTTCTCATCCTTGATAGGTGCTCTGACAATTCTGTGCAATCTAATGGTTGAGGAAATGCTTATGGTTGAGAAAGTGCCGCTGTGTGGAAGCCTGTCCCCCTACTCCACCCCTTCCACTCCAATTCTCCCTGCCTTGGAGTGCTCGAAACCCCTGAGAGAGGAACTCACTAGGCCATGAACCAATGCACATTAACTGAGACATGGTCAACCGCAAGGTTTTGCAAAACATGTTCATTTCTTGTCCAGTGGAATGGAACATCCTGAGGGTGGACTGCAGTCCCGTGGCTAAAGGCCTTTGAATTTGGCAGACTCCTAAATGAGCCCCACTAGCCTGCTCAAGTCAGGCTGATCAGGATGAATTTGTCAAATCATTTCTCACAGATTTTTTGGAGGGGAGAGCATCCATTATCGGAGGAGCATGACTGAGTGGCTCAGTCTCAGTGATTGGGACGCATCAAATGACACATTTGCAAAACAATTTGCCCAGCTTTTATTCACAGCACTGGGTGTTAGGGGAATGGCTGTCATCCCTTGAGCAGGATCAATGCTATCATTGACCTGTGCAGGTCTGTGTGCAGTCAAGGCCTCATCACCCTCCAGCAAGACATGTTCCCACATCCAAGTTGTTTGGGAACAAATTGAAAGACCAATCTACAGTCTCTTGCTATCCAGCCCCTTCAACTTTGTGTTTGCGAGTAGTAGAATGTTGATGTATTTTCCTATAATATTACTAATCAATCACTTACCATCACCATCAGGTCCGTAAGCCTCATTGTCACTGATGTCTTGAAGGTCACCAGCATCAAGGTCACCAGGAAGACTGGCCACATCATCTTCTGCAGAAGCCAACTCTTCCCCACCATGAGGATCAAAGGCAAACTCTGACAAGCTTTTAGGAAACACAGAGCTCTGCCCACAATGAAACACACAAGTTGACACAATCATGCCAGTAATCAACCACTTTAAGGAGATGCATAATGGTAATATCTACAGAAAACTGAACCAAAGTAAAGCAACAGCAGAGCATTGCTTGTCCATGTCAAGAAAAAAAACATGTAAGTTTATAAATTTACCAAGCTATGAAGCCTTAACAGTTCAATGTTACGTATAAGGATAAGAAGGCTTAAACAAAAATCTGAGTTATTGTCAAGTTCTCTTTTCCTTATCTAAGCGATGCTATTTTCAACAATTGTCTATTTTCGAGTATCTTCATTACCCCAACGGTTCATTCTTATTTCAGTATATGTTTTTAACTAAATCATAAATTGATGAAAATATGGGGCCGGAATAGCCCAGTTGGTATAGCACCGGACTCGTGATCCTGGAGACACGGGTTCGAATCTCCGCCGAGCCATTTCGGTACAGGGGGATTTTTCCCTTGGAGTTAACATTGGTTCTGACTCCATTTCCCATACAGTCCTTCAAATGAGACTATAAACCGAAGTTCCATGTGTGAACGCACGCATAACATCTTGCACACACGTAAAATCCCATCACCAACTTTCGGAAGAGAAGGCCAGTTTGGCCGTTAGCATGGATGACACGTTACACATAGCATGCACCTTCCCCGAAGTTTGAGTATGGCTGCCTTAATGGCGGGATAAAAAAGTCATACACACAAAACTCCACTCTCTTTGTTGGGTAGATGGGTTTAATACTTGCCTGTCTACACAGGAGGTGTCCGCAGGAGTATTAGCCTGCGTACGCAGAAAGAAAGAAAGAAAAGAAAGATGAATATATGCAGACAGATAGATCTATATGGATGAATGCATGCATGCATCCCTGCTCTTATTTTTTTAGCTGTAATTTCTGTCTGATGATCTGACTAACTGATATTAAATGAAACATTATTGTCAAGTATGTCACAATGATCTGGAAAGTAAAAACATTTCGTTAAGATAAAGCTTTCACATAAACCACAAAAACTTCAGGACACATGCTTGTGCCACTTGGGGCCAGCTTGGCTCAGTACAGCACCAAATTGTGCTGTAAACATAGCAATCCCAGGTGCAAAACTTGAAATCTATTATTTTTGTAAGCCAATCTTAGATAATGTGTCATCATTGTGATGGTGTCAGTGTAGTGTCAGACTGTTCTCCAACTCAACTTTCAAAGGATGTTTACATCCATCTGTCTCATCACATTTCATGGTGATGGAACCTCATTAAAAGCTCACCTTAACCCCAGCTACATGTGTGTGTTCATATGATATGAATGTAAGTAGACGCCTTCATACATACGATAGTGTGGGCATGTGTCACCTCCAGCACTAGATGATGATGTATGCTAGCTGCAGAAAGCCTACTCACCACATCAGTGCCATCCCAGCCTGTAAAATGGAATTCTTTCAGTGCAGGGCAAATCTGCTTCTCCTCCAAACTCATCTTCTCCAGCAGATCTGAAGACCACACAGCAAAACACCACTCACCACATGTATTACACATGAACAGGGTTTGTTCAGGGTAGATATGAAACAATATCAGGATAGGATTTCTTGTAAACTTCCTCCAGTGGAGTCCCAAGACTGCTATGTCATAGTTCTTGAGGATCCTAGTATCCTCATAATTTTATTGAGCAATTTCTGCATACATCCTTTTCATGTATTTGTAGCACTGTCTGCTCTTTCGATCTTGATAGACACTCATTTATGTGAATGCAACTTTAGTTCAGTTCCCACAAAACTCACAACATGACAGGAAATAAAAACAAAAATCAATGTTCAGGAAAACAGCAATGGAATAATCAACCATCCATCACTGTCACTGTTAAATCTCCTCAGTATCTTTGTGATCAGAGTATACTTAAGCAGAGCCATGCAACTAAATAGAGCCATGAATTCAAAAATAAGGAAAAACAGATGCATCTCTTTTACCCCTTAAAAAGAACCACAAGGCTTCAGAGTGTTATTTGCAATGTTGGCATTTACTTAATGGACCACATGATTGTCTAAAGTAAAATTCAGCAAAGCAGAGGCTGATCTCATTGTTCAAGAGAGAGGAGTTTTTCAAACAACATCCTTTTTCCCAGTGTGAAGGTACACCAGTAATACCGATTAAAAAGAATTATTTTAAGCATGATAAAAAAGGACAGAAAGAGAGGCGCACAGCATTAAAAGAAAGAAAAAGGCCAGGGAGAAAAAGAAAGAAAAAACCCTAGAAACAGAGAGAAACTAGAACTGATACAGAGAACTCACACATTCCAGTGATCCTACCTCTGACTTCCCCAACATCCACAGATGCTGCCTTCTGCTGGGATGACCGCTCTGCGTCTCCCATCTTCTCATCCACTACTGGCACCACTGCATTTGAATCCAGCACCAGCAGCTGATTGTCATCATAACAGCGCAGGTGGTTCAAGAGAAGGCCACTGGCTCCCCCTTCATCAAAAGTAGCTGACATTACTTGGAACATGGGATCCACCTGAAAAAAAAAAAATTTGAACTTGAAAGTGCGCAAGTGCATGCGTGTGTGTGTGTGTGTGTGTGTGTGTGTGTGTGTGTGTGTGTGTATGTGTGTGTGTGTGTGAATGCGTGCATGCATGTACGTGCATGCATGTGTATATGCATGCGTGTGCATGTGTGTGTGTGTGTGTGAGCAGGCGCGGGTGTGGGCGTGTGCGTGTGTGTGTGCTCAAGGCGACCATGCATTTGTATGCGTGTGTGAGCATACATGTGTTACTGTGTGATTGTGAGAAGATCTGTGTATGTTTATGTGCGTTTTCCAACTTGCACATTCCCAGTTAGTCAACTTTTCTGCAACAGACTTGAAAATGATTGCCATTTTCTTCCTCTTTTGTCAACCCAGCCCGTTTGCTATTATTCTTAACACAACTCTCTAGCCGAGAGACATTTGCACAAAAAGTTATGTCTTTCACATTTCAACAGAAAATCACAAGGCATGATGCTAAAATAAGTTGTCCAATTTTCAAAGCATCACTAATATGCAGCATTTCCCCTGCACATATACCCCTTTTGGGTCTTAGTTCAACCTCCAGTTTTGCGAAGAGTCACTATCTCCAATGTTCAACAGCAAATAGATAGTCGGGGAAAAAAACCTGTTTTTATGCACTTCCCAATTGTACTGCCAGCACAATACTTAATGAAATTCAGCTGAACTGGCACATCTTTGTTCAATATTTGGCCTCACGTTCTTGTTTTGTTTTTAAAAATGCTGTTTGGATGGTGAGATTTCCCTTTCTGTTCAAAATTTTCATTCCGGAATTCCAGGGTACTCCAGTCTCCTTCACCCACACATTTAATGACAATTAATCATACTTGAAAGAAGGTAATTCTAGTTATAAACGAAAACAAAAGCTCACTTACCTCAAACTCAAGATCAAATTTGTTGACATTGATGGCTTTCAGATTGGTTTTGATAATCTTGCTTTTCGTCTGTAAAGAAACATATAAGAATGTCAAAGTCATTGCTCGAAAGCTTAAGGCCCAGTTATCAAAATTACTGAACCAATACTATTCAGAAAATCATACGTACTCTACCACTCTGAATAGAAACTTTTTGACTAACATTCCATTAATCATATATAACAACAATATACAGCTTCATACTCAATATCATTTCTCACCTTTCTTTTCTTTTTGTGTTCCTCTTCCCCTTCTCCTCCATCTTCAGCAGGGACATCATCTGTAAATCATAACAATTCCTAGGGTTGTTGCTTTTAGGTTAGAACAAAACGCCCAACTGGGCTTTTTCTTGCTAAAGATAGTTTCAAAATTGAAGATTGAAAATGAAGATCGGACATTTTCCTAGTTTAAAAATTGAAGATTGAAAATGAAGATTGGACACTTTCATTGTTCACATTATTATCCAAGAAATCATAAAATGAGGAACAAAATACATCCACACATTCTGAGTTTAATTAGTATGAAATGGGTCAAAAAATACATCCAGTCTGAGTGCATGTGTCTAAAATCATTTGTTTGTGCAAACAACTCACCATCCTGAGCTTGGTGCTGTTTGTTGCTTCCCGTGCCCAGTCCACTAAGCACCTTGTAGGTCTCAGAATGGATAAAGTCCACACGGCCTGCGTAGATCTTTGCACTGGCATCCAGAGTAGAACTGGCAACCTGCCATACATCTTTCTATGTGAATAATCCTAAAAAGGCATGCCTTATATTGTTAAACATAGAGCATGTGAACAATAGTGAATAAAGTCTGGGTTTCTAATCATACACAAAAAGAAGGGGGAGGGGTGTGGGGTTACAGGGAAGGAGCAGACAAGGACAGAGGAGAATATCAAGCACTGAAATCAGAAATCACACAAGAATTTGAAAAGGTATAAAAAGCATACACAAAAATACTCAAAGGATATGAATGTGTGTTGCCATAACAGTGAATGGTCTGGCTGAATGAAACAGTTTCAGCAAAAAATATGTAAACCGATGGCAAGAAAAAAAACAAAAAATTTCCCTACGTTTCAGATTTATTTCAGCTTAAAGCAGACATGTCTACCCCAAAATCATTCCATCCTGAACAGATGATGTAAAAATCAGGAATATTATCAAGACATTTTTAGGAATGCATAATATTCTTACAAATAAAATGCTGTTCAGATCTATATGTATGCACATTCACACACTCGCATCATCACGGCCACTATGACTGATGGACAATGCATTCTAGCTGATTGTGCACAAAAAGTTTCCTTTTTTCTGTCCTTATTGTAAGCATGGCTATTGTTCATTCAAATATTTCCTGAAAGTCTGTCGGCGGGGAGAGAGGGGCATGATTCGCAGTACATATCTTCTTCATCAGTCTCAAACATTCTCATTTTCTTCTAAAACCAGCAATCTTTCTAACATTTTCAGCTCAGATCGGTCACTTCCACTAGTTCCAGCTGATTATACATTATGAGCATGCACATAATGTTCAAGTTACAACTTCCCATCTGTGAAAAAAGTTGCATCCATTTGTTTTTGGCTAATAAGACATGATCCATGAATGTAATGTCGGAATGGTCATATTTTCACATTTTTCAGAAACTACTATGCCTGTTCCCGGACATTCTGTTACTCATTTCAGTCCAAAGTGCTTTCCTTTAAATTTCCTTACTTTATCCTATCAGAAAGGATTCATTCCTTTGACAAATCACTGAAAGACAGTCAATGAGGGTCATACATCTGATGATCTAAGTTGTTTGATTGTCACCTCAAGATAATGACTACACGCAGTTAGTTTATTGAGACAAAACATCACTTTGCTGATCTATTCCAGCTTTCAAATACAGTTCATCAAAACAAAAGGTGTCTCCTTATCATCGTTATAAACCCCACGTCAGTAAATCTGCCCAATAGCACATCCCTGAGCTTCTGCACCCCCTGTCCGAGTGTGGTATGATTGCAGTTCTTGGGCAGGTCAGTGCTGAAGTACATCTTATGGGGCCAGATTTGCTATCTGACAATGACATGGACATTCATCTGTGTGGGACATGCAGAATCAATGAAGGTGGCTCAGTGGTCTGCAGTAGACAGTTCTCAGTCAAAAATGGGCTGTCTGATCATATCTTTGTAGCTGGTGGGTTGGGTGAACACCAGCTCTGATGCCATGCCTTCTTTTCCACTCTCCATAGGGCATTAGGTGGCTGATCTGTTCCTGCTTGCTGTCAGCTTTAGAAACGAGGTCCATTTCCTTAAATCCCATTAATCCTACAGTGAGACGGCAACCACTGAAGACAACAGTGGAGGTTGCAGAAAATTTGCAGAGGGCCTTCCTGATGTGCTGCAGATGCTGTTCACTATGTGCTGCAGATGCTGATCACTGCTGGTTTTATTAAGTCCTTCCAGCAGAAATCTGCTGTCATGGAAAACAATCTAGTAGGAAGTTGGCAGTAGCTCTGGATGGAGGTTTTCGCAGCCAGGAGCAGTGCTGCTGACTCCACTCTGAAACTGCAGAAGATTCTACTCTGAGAAGTCAGTCTGCCTGTGTGCTTGATGAACGTTCATCCCCCTCCATTTGTCATTGTTCCATCTGATGATCTATCTGTAAAGACTTTGGTCTGTTAATTGATGCACTTGGTGTCAGTTCTCTCCAAGATCAGGGCTTTCTGCTGGTGGGAGACTGACAGTCTGTTCTGTCCTTGTCCAGGTATCTTCCAGTACTTCACCTCAGCAGGGCAGATTTCTTATTAAGTCCACATTATAGTGATGTAGGCATTTAGAAGTGTGATCGGAGCTGGTCCTCTTCAGCCTCTCCCCTCAGTTTTTGGAGCTTCGCAAGCATGAGTTGAGACGGCTGTGTACAAAACTTTGCTAATGAAAATGGCATTACTGGGTATGAAACTTGAAAAAAAAATTCACTTACTGTTTTACTGTGGGATAGCTAAAAGGATGTCTGATATAGGTATAACCACACATGTTATACGTCTCCTGAGCTGTTCCTCTGATAAAATTTCACTGATACCACCACCACCCCTGACTCCCTCCAAAATATTTATAGAATAAAACAACTCACCTGGAAATTTTCAAGTTCCCTTTTTTTCAACAGCTCTGCCATATAGTCAATCAGATGCAAACCGAAGGCATTTTTGGAGTTTATCTTCTGCAAAGTCAAACAACACCAAAAGATAAAGATTTTAATCACAAATACGGTTAGTCATATCCAAGCATTCATTCCAATACATGCTCACCTTTCTAGCAGTGAATCATGTTGCAGCTATTTCAAAGTGATTCATTCATACAAAAGAGAAAGTTTTTATAAATGTGTAGATATATCTATATTAAACTTAAAACTAGTACAAGTAGCATGTTGTATGATACATACCTAGGCACAGATATATTTAAACTTAAAACTAGTACAAGTAGCATGTTATTTTATGCCATACCAAACTGTCATATCAATGCCTATAGGCTTCTTTTTATCCTGCTGAAAATGTACCACAAAATTGTTTGCAGTATATATATATTTGAAACACATGTCAGCATAGTATTGTCCTGCAAGTATTATTATAATTAAAAGATTTACAAGGACCAAACATTCCTAATTTCTTTTCGCAATGTTTCTTCTGACAAGCATCTGTCCTCCTTCTTATTCAGCTTTTTCTATCCTCCATTGTTTCTGTTAATTTTTATGATAAAGCCATGCAAAAATCTATAACCTTTGATTCAAAATAACACACTCTTGATTTTTTTCCTTCTGTGTTTTTTATTTCTTTGCATTTGTCTGCACTTTATATTTGTCTATCAGTTTCACATACCAAATCTTAATATCTGACCCTAACATTAGTCACATTTACTCAACGACACTGCCTTGGCTTAAAGCTGTGTCAGGCCAATTGACATGGGCTAGAACACCAAGGCTACATCAAAATGTTGTTATGCTCTGCATAGTTATGCGGGGATTGTCTTCAGTTGTGACAAGCTCCTAGCATAACATTATCAGTCTCCAAAATCCCCCGAAGTCGGAGTGTGGCTGCCCACGTGGCGGGGTAGTCAAAAACGGTCACACACGTAATGTTCTCATCCCCAGCTGATGCATTTGTACCATAGTGTTCAAGTGCTTCGGCTGTTCGGATGATCCCTGGAGTCTTTTAGCCAGGGTACGACAACAACAACTCAACGACATTGTGCCAATGCTATAAATTCAGTATGCTGCTCATACACAGTCTACAACTGAGCATACCTAGAACATAAAATTTCTTTTATGCACACATGAACTTTCAATCCAAGGAAAAATACACAGGCCATCATTTTGACCACTAAACCATACAACCTTTTTTTTCCATGGACCAAAATTGGTGCAAAATTTCTTTTCAAAATGCTTGTTTTGTTTCAAATCAGGTCAGAGGCTGTTCTCTCTTGTAACAAGACAGCAGAATGAAAGCAGTTCTAATTTCAAAACGCAGCTGAACATGCAATATGTGAAAGGTCTTCTGTGTATACTCAGACAGGAGCTCCAGAGGCACTGACAAAGGCTGACAGAGGCCCTCCAGGGATCCTTAGCGTCTGACACTGAACACTTTTTAAATTACAAAGGGAATTTTTTTGACAAAGGAGTCATCTAATTCTTCCCAGTGCATATGCTGATGAGCAGTAAAAACATTCTAAGCTAAGCACACAAACTTTCCACAGTTTTTTCTATTTAAGAATTTAGTAACATCACTAGTTGAATAGCAGAAATTTACAGGCATCACAAATGAAAATATGTTTGAACATTCTAAATAATGTACACATTGTATGCTTTGGTCATTCTGTATAAATCTGCTGAATTCATGACATGTATGTCCAAAATGTTATGTCATGACACAGTGTTCCAGATCTATCTTAGATGAAGACCTGCATATTATTACCCTTTTCAAGAAAACTTGAGGAAATTGTACCTAAACATTCTAGCAAAGATTTTCTGGGGTAACGATAGAACTGAAGCAATTAGATATTTTCAAGAACCAAAAGTTTGGCTTAAGTCGCCATCATGGACACTTGTACTCTCAGATAGGTGGAAGCTTTCAAGGGGAGGAGGGGGGGGGGGGTATTCTCATGGTCTTCAGTCGATTGGTACAAAGGAGCCAGGGTCTAAGACTGTTTTCATCAAGCGAGTGTTTATGTTCAGTAATTACTCAGTGACTGACAGTTTTGTAGCTTTTGGCAAAAAAATAATTCAAATCTTGTGAGTCGAGGCAGTGAACTTCTGTTCAGTCTTCATTTACCCCCCCCCCCCCACCCAGCCCCCCCCCCCCCCTCCTCTCCCAGCCCCCCCCCCCCTCCCCCCCCCCCCCCCCCCCCCCCCCCTGATTATCAGTACAAGATCTCTGGAAAGTGATACATTTTCTTTCCGTTTTCATTATTTTCCTCCACATGATTTCTGATTTCAAAGATTACCGTACCTTCATTTCTATGTGATCTAAAACACTGATGACATGATAGCATATCCATTTTCAGAATTTCAAAATTATGGAACAAGCATTCTTCTTCCAAATTTCAGCAGACATCCCATAATATTGCCATAATTAAACTTGTTTTAAGTTTTTTAAAAAATAGAGTGAAAATGACAATCTTTAAAAAATCCAAGCACTACTGGTTGATTACTAATAATAGATCAGGGACCTACGTTCTCGGCAGACAGCTGTATGCAGTTTGTGTAATGTTCTGCCAGCTGTGCACTGGTCAGGCCATTCAGAGATGTACCTCTCCTGAAAATACACATAACCTGCTTCATGTATATTTCTTCTCAGACACAAATCAAACAAAGAAAATAAAAACCTTGAAAAATAACCAACATTTTTTCTAACATACAGGAATGCCAACAGAAGATCCAACCATTAATGGAACCAAGGACTGAAATGTATGACATTATTTCAAGCACCTCATATCCAAGTCTTGTTTGTTGTTAGTATGTTAGTTTGCTTGTTTTGTTTAGTCTGCTTTTCAATTTCAGTGTCAACTGAATGGAGTGCTAAAATTTGTTGCACAGCCATGTTTCAGGAGTGAGGAAGGGTATCAAAACTGATTCCATTTTTATCAACTGAAAGACATTCTAAACCTGAAGCATCTTTATACATCTGCAGTTTTCTGTGGCACTTTGTAGAGTGAATAGTGTTGTAAAGAGGCACTTCTACTGTTCTAGCACTTACATTCAATTTCTACAGCTAACAGTCCCACATTACACACTTGTTTTATCTGTGGCCTAGACTTCCACTTCTTTTTTTTAACAGTTTACTTCAGAAAGTATCCCAGGTACATGTCAATCATATGCATCCATGCACATACTTGAACTGACTGCTGATGTAAGCATTTTTATGTTAAACTCTGAAGAACTAGTCTTGTAAATTTCAGTTCTTTCTTTTTGCATGCTGATGATTTTATTAGTATGCTTCACAAGGTTGAAAAATGCGAGATACTACATAGCAAGAATCTTTTTTGTTATAATCTTTTCAAAGGCAATGCCTGATAGCTATGTGTCTAAGCACATTTAAGTGCTGGTTCCTACCCACCCAGCCCCAATGTCCCCACCACCTAGTGCAGGCAAACTTTTTGTGATTCTGCACAAAGTAGAGTGTCTTGCAAAATAAGAACAAACACAAGAAGCTCACTGTATCTGCTGATAAATCATTTCATTGAAAGAAAGCCAAAACATGAGTAAGTTGATCAAAACATCAGGAAGATCAAAGATATTGACAGGGGAGGGCTCAGCACATGATTAAGGATATATATAAAACTTTCATACAGGGCACAAGAATAAATGCTGATATTGTGTTAAAAATCACATTTCATTATGAAGTGAGAAAATTCAGTTTTTGTTCTGATTTTTACATCTGCATTTATTTAATTTCAAAGCATTATGTTCGTTTCCCTGAGCTTTTCCTTTTTTTTTAAAACCATGTGTACATGGTGTATGAGTTTGAGTGGGTCATACTCATACAGTCAGATAAAAGAATGCATGAAAGTATGCATGATATGTGTGCTTTCAACTAAGTCACACAGATGTCTTCTTCTTCTTCTTCTTCTTCTTCCTAAAATACTGGTTCACTCAAAAACGAGTAGGTCACCAGCGCGCATGTTAAAAAGTAAAATAAAATAACATAAAACAGTGCGACTCAGACTGTTGGCCCCTGGAGCAAATTTGGCAACAAGGGGTCGCACTCGATATTCAAGAAGTTAAAAGCAATGGCCAAATTCAGGCCCAGGTAATAGTAAAATATCTGGGGAAGTAAAAATAGAAAATCGTCAATATGCAGATTATGTGTGTAAACTGGCGACAGATCAAACATTTCTCAGAGACCAAGACAACAGGACAGTTCTATGAGAATACAATGCCCATCTGCTCAGAACAATGTGATAACATTATGTAATGAAACACTACAGTAACCTGAGCAACAATGTCCCTCAGTCCTGAGTAATATAAATTATATCAGTCATATTTAAATCAAACAGCAGTAATGCCATCTTTCTTAAAGAACATGACAGCATTAACATAATGAAAAAGTATAGACAGAGCAACAACATTCACATGTCTTTAACAATAAAACAGGAACCATGCCCACCTGTTTTCTACAGTATGTGAACATTATAATAAAATATACAGTGATAAGGTCCACCTGTCCGGTGATGCTCCAGGACTGGTCCCAAGATTTCTCTGCAGTTCCATGATGCGTGAACGCCGACGATCCCTCCTCTCCTTCTCGTCATCGTGAGTTTCTGTGAGCAGGGAGCCCGACGGAGTGACCAGACTATTGAGGCCAGTCTGACGGCTTGTAGATGGTGATACATACTTTGTGGCAGGAGGTCGTCGTGACGAAATGGGAGTATTAGTCAAAGGAGACAACACCCCTCTGGATGTCATCTTGAAGAAAAATCTGCAGGAAAACAAAAACTGTTTGCTGTCATCATACAGTTGTTATTTGTAACTGGTCTGTGGTCAGTTTCAATTTGATGTCACTGTCAGGTTTTTGTTAATTGTGTGTATATATACATGTTCAAATTCTTTTACCTTATTTGCACGTACCATTGATTATGCTGCAATTAATTCATCATGTTCCACTACTAAAATTTATACCTTCAAAATTTACAGATGAAATTAATTTGATTACAAGCACAATGACAGTCATAATCATTTTCCAACATAATAATACTGACAAACATACCAACAAAACATTTCATGTATGTCTGCTTGTGTTTCGCCAAAGAAGAGGGTTGGGTTTTCTGTTTGTGCGTGTGCGTGTGTGATTGTATATGTGCACGTGTGCGCAAGCGTGTGTGTGTGTGTGTGTGTCATTCATTTAACGTCTTTCCACTAATCGTGATATTAGACGGTGTGTGTGTGTGTGTGTGTGTGTGTGTGTGTGTGTGTGTGTGTGTGTGTGTGTGTGCTTGTGTGTGTGCACGTTGACCAATTGTACCTGCCTCAATGCAGAACCTTATGTCCTTAAATCAGCAATAATTCAAAATTCTGTGACAATTCATAATAATTTCTTCTCATATTAACTCTAAGTAATAAAAAAAAAACAAGAAAAACACAATTGTTGCCCATCATTTTCACAGTGGGTGGCCAAAACTAAATGTTATTCTCCACTCTAATTGATTAAAAAGCCTTCTGTCTTAACCAATCATTTTGCAAGACACGTATAATTATGTTGATGTTATAAACAACAAATTGAAGTAAATTATCCAATTGCCACTATTATTCAATACACACAAAATTACAGCAAACTTCTATTTCTCTGAAGCAGATGAATGGGGAAAAAAAAACTGCTCTAGCCCGATAGGCAGGTCACATTTGCTAAATGCCAGACACATGCAATCGCCTGCTCCAGGATGTCAGAGAGGCATTATTGTCCTACCTTGACATATTCAGTATTAACAATGGCAATCTTCAAAATCAAAATCATGGTCTACAAGACAAAACAAAACAACAATAACAACAACAAAACCAGCATGAAAAATGACAACTTTCCACAAAACAAAAAATAAAAATAAAAACAACAAAACCAGCATAAAAAATGACAACTTTCAAAGTTAAAAACCTGGTCTGCAACTGCAATGCAAGACGGCATAGATATTAACAGTATAACTGATACTAATTCAAACAGCAAGTGGAAAAAAGCCAGATCTGCGGGTAGAGGCAAGGGTTCTTCTTCTTTTTCTTCTTCCTAAAATACTGGTTCACTCAAAAACGAGTAGGTCACCAGCGCAGGTTCTGAAAATGGAAAAAAAATCTCGGACTTCATGGATGCTAGGTAAGCTTTATAATACAATAATAGAAAATCTCCAGTGCCATTCGTTTTGATGATATAATATTGTAAATACTTGGAAGGAGGGAGAAAGACGCAGGGGGAGAGGGAAGAGGAGTAAATGGAGATCTCTGAAAATGTAACTGATGTTACAATAGGTTTGCATGAAACATCACTATTAAGTTTGTGACTCTGTGGCAAAAAGAATGCGGAAACATGTCATGAAAAAAAAGCCCCCCCCCCCCCCCCCCCCCCCCCCCCCCCCCCCCCCCCGTTGCTTTTGGAACTCCCCTCCCTCCCACATATAACCGATCTAGCTCTGACTTGTCTCTACAGTCAGCATTCGTACAGCTAAAAGAACGTATTTTTATCCAAATGAGATCCAGAATTATCAGATCCACTTGACACGGGGGGTGACGGGAGGAGGCCGGAGGGGTCGTATTTTAAATAGTTCACAACTCTTCGAGAAAGGTTCTGTCTAAATTGCTAAATACATATCATTTGGATAGAAATGGACTAGATACATTGCTTACCTGATAACTACGTCGTTAAAAATAAATCCACAAATGTAGTGTCATTTGTATTGACACAAATTCCTTTAAATTGTCTAGTTTCGCACTGTTTTGCACACTTTAGTTTAAAGTGGCCGCCATCCGTTGACAATAAATTCTCGTCTTTTCACCCGCATTCTCGCGCACTATCTGAATTCTTGTTCTGCTGTGAAATTCTGTCATCACAAGAGCAGTAAATTTGCTATCCATGCCAAGAGCCGATTTTACGTTATTTCAGCTGCATGTAACCTTTTCACTCGATGGTGCAAGTCGCGCTTGCGGGGGAGGGGGGGGGGGAGAAAGGAGGAGGATGGTGGAAGGGCCGGGGAAAGGAGATGGTTCGGCAAAGATTGTTCAGCGAGTGGCATTCTTGTAGATCTCGAAGGTTCACAGTAAAGTCATGTAGAATCTTTTCTTTTTTTAATGAAACTGAAACCGAACGATTAAATCTAAATGGAAAGCGTGAGGGTTGCTGTTGTTTAAAAATGGAATGTGTACACATACGTGTGGATGATTTACTCATTATCTGTTGCTGTGGCACGCTTCAAAATGTGTTTGAAGAGCTTATAAATCTTGTCAAAGTTTATGTCGAGATGATGGACTCTCCTGTCGATTCGACACACTAGCAGGCAGGGCAGGCAGGACATTTGGCCCAGTGGGTCCTCGTGTGGGAAGGGAAGCATACCATTGAGGCACACAGTCGGCCTCAGATGCTGAAGGGGAGTTTAGCGCGGTAGTGCTCTGCGCGGTAGTGCTCTTGTGGATAATCTGTCAAAGGCACGATGATCCCAGTTCACTGACTCTATGTTTCTGCTCTTGTGGATAATCTGTCAAAGGCACGATGATCCCAGTTCACTGACTGCATGTTTCTGCTCTTGTGGATAATCTGCCAAAGGCACGATGATCCCAGTTCACTGACTGCATGTTTCTGCTCTTGTGGATAATCTGTCAAAGGCACGGTGATCCCAGTTCACTGACTGCATGTTTCTGCTCTTGTGGATAATCTGTCAAAGGCACGATGATCCCAGTTCTCTGACTCCATGTTTCTGCTTTTGTGGATGGCCCCTTCGACCTCTACTTGGAGTTCTTGCGCTTCATGAGAAGACTACCTTGTTCACTGGTCTACAGTAAGCCTACCCTTTTAGCAATCATTGCTATCCTCAATACGAATTACACGTTCTTCCATTCGCATCTGACTTTTAATGAGCAGACACTCGATGTTGAGAAGTCTACACTTTTCCAAAACCTGAAGGTTAGAGACTGTGTCTAGCCGCTTCTTGATATTGTAGATTTTACACACGAAATGCTCATAGACTCGTTCCAGCTGTTGCATGTAAGAGTCGTCGGTAGTTGGTCCTGATCTCACAGCAGTACAGCAGAGCACTATAAGCACCACTGCTCTTTACAAACCACTTTTGATGGAGAGTTTGAAGCCGTGACGTTCCCACAGTTTCCTTGACAGCCCGTTGAAGACAGCTCTGGCCTTTACAATTCTCTATGTCAGCTCTGCAGCCAGATACCCGTTGCTGTTCATAGTATTGCCTAGCTAGGAGAACTTGTCCATGGTCTTGATTTCTGTGTTGTTAATGATAACAGGTGATGGGAGGTGTACATGCAGCGGGCAGTATGTGATGGTAAGGGCCGGAATATGGCATTGGTCCTGCCAACTGAGATGACTCAAATTATGAGGCCAAAACATCCGCAGGCTGTCGCAACGGATATTTTGTGAGAGTGTGCGGCCAGTACGCAGTCATCTTCGAAGATGAACTAATGCAGAATGATTTCAAATGCTTGTGTTCTGGCCTCAAAGGTGCTGCCGGCTGAAAATATTGCTATTTTTGCGAAACTGAATGTGGAAGTCAACCAAAACGAGCATCACCAACGTTTCAAACAAGATGGAGAAGGAGATAGGGGCCAAGACCCATTCTCCTCCTTGTTTCACTGAAAATGGATATGATGTATTGTGATGTTCTTTCACTCTTGTCTGTTTGATAGAAAGAGATCAGTATGATGAGTTTGTCAGCACTACCAAACTTTATGCAGGATCTTCCACAGGCCATCCCAATTCACGGTGTCAAACACCATGCTCATGGTTTTGTTCTTGGCACTCCTCTTGTAGGCGGTGGATAGCAAGCAAATGCCATGTCACCGATGCCTCCGCCTCCTTGAAAGTCACTCTGAGAGTAAGGGACAATGGTGTCAGCGTTGTGGGTGAAGATTCTGTTGAAGTTGACTGGAAAAGAGTTTACTTGCGATACACAGAAGTGAGATCCCACCACGATCATTACAACATGTTTTAAAGGGTATTTGAGGACCTCGTTGATAGGCCATGTATATATGTATGGCTTTTTGATTACTTGCCCCTTTGTCCTTACAGTCAGCAGTAGACCTCACAGCCTATACTTTAAGTCGGGTTGAGACATCTGTCATAATTCATACACTACTCTGTCAAAATTGCATTTTAAGATTATCGCTTATGGTCAAAATACAAATGAATACTGAATACAAGGTACGAAAAGTAATACGTATTGAATACACAATACAAAAAGAAAGTGAATCCCGCTGCTTACAGACATCTGAGGTATATTAATTTGTGTATTTTTATGGCTATGGAAGTGGGACGTCTGAAGAGATACCTATCGACAATTTAATTCTCTGTTTCGATCTCTGTATCAAATAAGCATTACCTTACACCTTGTTTGGCGTGTTTATTTGTATTTTGGCTGTTCTGCGTATCCCTGCAGTCTCGGTGTTTCAGCCATCCTGGGGTCATTGTCAAGAAACTCTTGAAACTTTTAATATGCATTTAGGATTTGGGGTTGGTGGGTTGTATGGTTTGGTGTGGAGTTAGGAGAGGGAGGGGGGTGTTATAGACAGTGTGTTCCAGAAACTGGCAGTGCAACGGCTAAAACCATGCTTCCAGGAATTAGCAGAACCACTTAGTCTTGGCATTCCTTGTTACGCCAACCTTATTTAAAGGCCAAAGACTCTCAAAACATATATCGTCTACTTCATCCTATGAAAGTCTGATCTAATCTCATCTCTGTAGATCTATGATATTTCAAGGAAGGTAGAATCGGAAAATTCAAATATCATTTTAGTCGTCCTTTTTTCACGTCTGCCGTCAGTTTTGATGCCCTTCTCTCCACCCTCTCAATTGCCACCCAATACACCTTTTATTTAGATGACATGGCAAATCACATGCGCATCTTCAATGTGAAGTCTCAGCGAGGACTTACATAATTTCAAACGAATATCTTTCTCAGGAAATCAAAATATCTCTAAATGACACCTAGAACTTGGTTAGCCTCAGGTATCCACGATTGGATGTGTGCCTCAAATGCTAAGCCACAATATAAAAAAAAATGTTAAAAGATACCTGCCAAATCCTTTTGTTGACTTCATTTACTTCCACAGCTTTTCAAAACAATATGATTAGGAAAAAAAAAAAGAAGAAAAAAAATGGTTACCCTTTTCCAAGAGCATAGTATTAACATGGTGTGTTGCTTAATGGCTGAAACCATCGCAGGATTTTTTTTCTGTTATGTGACTAAGGTTTGCTCTCATGTTCATTTAGAAGTACCTCATCATTAGCATAGACTTCTGGATTGAGGTTTTGGTCAGCAGTAATGAGGAAATTACTGGGTGCACTTTTCGTCTGTATGGCGCCAAAGGTGCACCACACTCAGCTCCACTACATTTCATCCCGAGTGCAATCTGTCGCTTTGGCATCATTTCTGAAGTGCGGGTGGCAGTGTATAAATGTTGTCACACATTTACTGTCTTCACTACAAAGCTTGTCCACTGGTAAGAAGAAGAACCGAAAGGAGCTTCAAGCCGAAATCCTGTTCCTGGCTCACCAAATCATCAGTAATGGAACAGACCTTACCCTGATGTGGCTGCCCCGCCCCCACCCCCCTCCTCCCCATACAGGAATCAAGGGCAACGACATGGCAGACAGCGCCGCCAAAAAAAAAAATAGCCACCCTGTCAACCTACGACTGTCCCTGGTCGAAGTCACCAGCAAACTTCGACAGGCCGCTTACGACATCAGGAACGACACTCTGAAGACCCGATGTACAGAGCAAGGGTGGGTGTTCATCCCCATGCAGAGGACACCTTCATGACTCCGACTCCCCAGAGGAATGCAGCAAACCATCCAACGAATCCGGACAGAATACCACAGATGTGTCTTCCTGAACGTAACCTGCCAGTGTGGGGCAGACGTCTTGCTCTACCATGCCCTCAGCGACCTCAGCCACCGCACCGCCCTCCCCGATGCCAAGACTGCCATCAGTGGCCACAGACTAATGCAGCAACTGCACCTGCATGAGTTTCTACTGCCGCACCCCACCCTTACGACACAGCACATGACGATCTTCACCAACACCCTGATGTCCTCTGGACTCGACGACTGGCCACCACAAAGGAAAACGAAAGGAACAACAAGAAATACAGCGAAGGAAGAAAACATCAATAACCCGCACCATCGAACATCATCACTGACCAACACCACCATGAACCTATAAGCCAAGGCATCTAAGACTACTGCGAAATAGCAACTTGTCCCTTAAGGCTTTTGCTGTGAGGACGTAAAACTCAACTAAATCATATCTGTTGGGTGGCCGGATGGCGATCACAAAATGATTGGTCCAATAGAAATTTGAGCAGTCAGCTAGGCCTTGTCAATTTGATTTAGTAATATGGGATAGATACGACAGGGGGTAGAGTCTGTGGCCTTTCAATTTCTTTTCTTAATTCTTTCTTTCTTCCTTTCCTTTCCTTTCTTTTCTTTTCTTTTCTTTCTTTCTTTCTTTCCTCCTTTCTTTTCTTTCCTTTTCTTTCTTTCTTTTCCTTTTTTTTTCTTTTCTCTTTAACAGCCTGACTCTAAAGTCATAATTCAACATGATGACGACTCAGAAGAACATCTGTCTCTATCAGAGCTGTGTATTGCTTGTAGTTAGGTTGCTATAAAGGACATACAAAATAAATTCATGTGGCAGAGAGAGTCTTCATCCAATACATGTTGTGTTCACCACCTGCTGTATATTTCTACAGCATTTTAGAGGGATATCTACAAAGTAGGAATTGTAGTATAGGCTTTTATGATGGCAAGGGATGTATTCAAATGCTTTGTTGTTTCAGTGGTAAAAAAAAAATGTCTTGATACTAGGTCGAGGGTATCTTTCTCGTCTGCATATGTACAAAAGAGACGCTTACATTTCTCGACTCAGGGACAAATGTGATACTTAAATGTCTGTACTAAGAACAGGTGCCCGATAGCGAGGTGCATGAGGCATTTGCCGAAAAGAGCTACCTCTTGAGACGCCCACCCGTCTAGAAATTCAGGTTCGAATACCGGCAATGTCAGAGAAAAATATCTGCAGCAGAAGGGGATCTAGGAATTATTTTCTGGATGCGACCCGGCCCCTTTAAAATGTGGCTACACATGAGGTGCAAGTTTGAGTCCCGGAAGCACCAAAAGATGGTATTTCAGACAGCAGAGGAGCGTGTAAGAATCATGACCGGATGAGGCCCCTCACGCTTAGAATGTAACGTGTTCAGGGCCGAAATACTAGACTGAGGGGGTGGTGTTGCTTCTTCTTCTTCTTCCAATAATGACCAGCAATTGAAACACCAATCATTACTGTCATACTCAAGGTGCGCAGCGTTTTTGGGGATTAAAAAAAAAGAAAAGAAAAAGAGAACAGAGTTTGAAGTTGGTTTGACGAGTCACTTGACAACTCCACCTGATCGGTCTCAAACACCTACCCACTTGTACAAATTGTACAAGCACACACGCCACCACCACCACCACCCCCTTTTCCCCCTCTTTCTTTCTCTCTTCTGTGTCTCACACACGACAGTATAGATTTCTAATCAATGCCACCACCCCCATCACCCTTCTCTCCTTCCTTCTCTCCCTGATGTAGCGAGTCATGACAAAAAAAGTTTACGTCACGTCCTAGCTACGCCGCCAGTCTCTCGGCCATCTTGTTGAAACACTCTCTGAAACCCAGCAGACAGCCCGACTTTGCAACATCACTTCGATGTGACGAGATTTGGGGTGGGTTGGTGTGTCCTCTAGGGGAAGGACTTGGAATATTTTCTCTATGAGAATTATGTTAAAATTTCACCTCCACCCTCTCTCTTACTAGTGATTGAAGGAGCAACTTTCCGGTACCAGTCATCGAAAGAAATTGTTATTTTTCTCAGGACTGTTAAAATACTCAATAATGGCTCAGGGATAGGTTTCCTTAGGCTTGTACTCTTAAAAGTATTTGTAGCTCCGAGAGACAGAATTAGAGAGAAGTTCAAACATTCAACACAGAATGAACAACAAAGAACTGACACAAGTTAAGTGCATTTTCACACATCAACTTTACTTGTTTACACATGGGTAAATAGTTAAAGTTCTTTCACAATAGATATGTCAATTCCTATAGGCTGATTTTTGGTTCTCACTGTTTCATCATTAAGTGAGGGAAAGTTCTGGATGAGTTGAATTGGAGTCCAGTTGGAATGTCAGACTTAACTGATATCGAAGAGGACAGTTAATCTCTCTCTTGTGGCTGGTGACTGATCCTGTTGTGCTGACTGGCTAGGCTGTGGGGTGCAGTCGCCACCAGACTTGCCCAGGGTAGCCACGATCCCATGTCTGTGATAAAGAGAACCTGGTCCGTAGTTAAGTAGCTGAGAGTCTGGCTTGTCGAGTTCACATATTTGCCCTCTACCTTTCAGAAGAGGTGTGAGAACTCAGCCAACAAAGGATTACTCTTGCGTAGAGTTTCTGCTATCTCCACTTTTGCATAGAGGTTGAGTGGTATTTACAAAAGCGTAGGAGACAGTAATACAATGCTAAACAACTGTAGTCAAATAACTCTTCAATGTTTCTTATGAATTAAATTACTTTAACTTGGAATACACTTAGCCCAACTACACATGTGGTGTAGACTTAGAGTAATACACTACAAAGCATTCCAACAACCACCATAAATCAGCGTAGAGTGACTGTCGACATATTCCGACAATGACGTAAACTTATTCGGCAACAGTTGTATTATACAGCAAGAAGGGCAAGGAGCAGATGGGGGGGGGGGGGGGGGAAGTGAAGGAGTGGATTGTACCAGCTATCAGACGGAAAGGAGATATATGGGCTGGGATGGGGCGGGGGGAGGGCATTGGGAGGTGAGAGGTCTTGAGGACATGTTTAGACCTCCACTACTGAAGTGCGGACACTGCAATGGTCTCCAACACAACACCAGGCTTCGCTAGCCAAACTCTGCAACAAGGCTGGGCTGGGGTGGGGAGGGTAAGGGGTGGGGGTGGGGAGGTATGGGGGGGGGGCGGGGAAGGGTGGTGTATCTGTATCTGTAGCTGTGCGTCGCTTGACATCCAGTGATCTGGCTTTGGCGCGACGGATGGGGGTGCGCAGCAAAGGTTGTTAATGGCGCTTGGTGGTCAGCGCCCTCTTGAATAAATCAGTGGATGGCGAGTGGGCCACCGAATTGTCCAAGTGGTTCCACGCTATTATGGTGCGTGGGAAGAAGGACTGCCTATATTGAACTGACTGGCAACATGGTACAAAGAAACACCGATCGTTGTTCCTAATGTAGTTTTCAACAGGGTTGTTGGTTACATATAGTCTGCTGCATTACGTCTGGGTCTGATCATGCGGCCAGCTCTTTGAGGTGTCAGGAACCGATGAGGAGGTATTGCCGGCACCAGCCCCTCAACCACCTTGTAGAAGAAGGTCAGGCGGAGTTGTTCACGTCGTCCCAGGAGGGTCGGGAGGTTGTGTCGTGTCAGGAGGCCCGTCACAAAGCCAGGGGTGGTAGAGCGATAGTTGCTTGCGATGAAGCGTACTGCAGTGCGCTGAATGCGTTCAATCTTATCGATATCCTGTCTCTGATACAGGTCCCAGACCAACGCCCCGTACTCAAGGAGAGGACGGACTAGGGCCAGGTAGGCGTTACGTTTGCAGGTTGATGGGCTCATCCGAGCTCATCCCGCTGGTTCACTCTTTAAGTGCTCGGCTTGAAAGTCTGGAAAAGGGGTTGATGGGTGAAAAGTTGGAGGAAAAGATCGAGGAGGTTGTGGACAGGAAACTAGGTGAAATGTTGGAAGAAAAGTTGGAGGTGGAGAAGAGAAAAAAAATGTTGTTATTGTGAACCTGAAGGAGAGCGCTAAAATAGTCAATTCAGAGAGAAAAGAGGAAGATCTCGAAGCTGCCAAATCCCTGCTTGCCAAACTTGTTGATGTTGAGGCAGATGATGTTACAGAACCTGTCAGGCTGGGAAGGGAAGGGGGAAATAAACCAAGGATGTTGAGAGTTACACTCAAAACTGAAGAAAAAAAAGAGAGATCATTAGAAAAGCTCCAGAACTGAACAAGAACGTTCCAATAAGCAAAGACCGAATTTATGTGAATCCTGACTACACCAAAAAACAAAGAGAAATCAATCAGGCTCTCAGAGTTGAGAAAAAAAGAAGAAGTGAGGCAGGCGAACAAAACCTAGCAATAAGAAACGGCAAGATTGTGGTTCTGACAAAGGGGGCTGGTAACGACCAACGAACAGGTGGAGGCCCAGGGTCTGCCACAGACCCCAAACCAAGACAGAACTGACTGAAGAATACAAACCATGTAAATAGTGTAAATAGTAGACAGAAAAAAGGAAGATTTTTTCAGGGAAAGGAAGAAGGGGTTACAGTTTTATACTCTAATGTTGATGGTTTACTGAATAAAAAAGATGAGTTCTTTACAAGAATAGAAGAGATCAAGCCCAGTGTTATAGCACTGACGGAAATAAAACCGAAGCACCCAAATGTTTTGAATGAATCGGAGTTTGCCATCCCTAATTATGACATGTTTGTAAACAAAAACCAGTTAAGAGGTTAGCATTATATGTCGAGAAGTCAATGAATGCGCGAGAGTGTGAGGAAATAAATGTGTGTGAATTTCAGGAAAGTGTGTGGTGCTCAGTCGAAAGTGTCCAAGATGGTAAAATTTTATTTGGATGTATTTACCGAAGCCCAAACACTAGCAGTGAAGAAAATGATAAGAAATTATTTCAAATACTTAAATCTGATATGGTATCGAAGTATACTAAGGTGTGCATTATGGGCGACTTTAATTTTCCAGGCGTCCATTGGGATGGAAAATGGACAGGAGAAAAAAATGACAGCATTAAACAAAATGTGCTAGATTCCTTTTTGATACAGAAGGTAAGCAAACCGACAAGGAGGAGAGTTGATCAAAACCCTACATTGGATGACTGGATACTTGTAAGTGAAGATAATCTTATTTCGGACATTGTGCATCTTGACCCAGTGGGTAAAAGTGACCATGATGTTTTGGCATTTCAGCTTCATATTTCTAATAAAAAAGTAAAAAAAAACAGGTTAAGTATATTTACAAACTTAGCAAGGGTGATTATTATAAGTTTAGAAAGATTGTAAATGATCATGATTGGTCTGTGATGTCAGAAATGAATAGCGAAGAGAGTTGGAACTACATAAAAAGATTACTGCATAATGGTATGGAGAAATGTATCCCTAAAGTTAAAGTTAGGGATACTAAAAAAAGTACAACCTGTATGGATGAATAAGACAGCGTTCAGATGTATCAAAAAGAAATATAAACTATTCAAAAGATACCTTACGACTAAATCAGGTTATGCTTATCTGAAATACATAAAGGAAAGAAACAAATGTAAAAAGTTGTTAAAAAGAATAAGAAGAGATTATGAGAAGCAGATCGCCATTGAAGGTAAAATAAATCCAAAAAGTTTTGGAGGTATGTGCAACAGCAAATGAAAATGAGTACAGGTGTAAGTGCATTAAAGAGACCTGATGGTACATTTGCGGTGGATGACATGGATAAGGCTCAAATGTTAAATACATTTTTTTCAAGTGTATTTACCCAAGAAAATTTATGCGATATTCCGGACTTGAGAGAAGGATGTTATTCAAATGGGGTAATGTTAACAGAAATTCGAGTCACTCCCAAAGCTGTGGAGAGTAAATTAAAACAACTTAACCCAAATAAGGCACAGGGTCCTGATTTATTGCCACCAAGGGTACTAAAAGAGCTATGTGAGGAACTATCTGTTCCACTGTGTTCATTTTTTAATAAGACACTTGAAACTGGTGTATTACCTGAAGACTGGAAAACGGCAGAGGTGACAGCGATTTTTAAGAAAGGTACAAAATGTGAACCGAGCAACTACAGACCTGTAAGTCTTACTTGTATCTTATGCAAGGTTTTAGAAAGTATTGTCAGAGACTCAATGGTCTCCTATTTTACAGATAATAATTTATATTCTAAATGTCAGCATGGTTTTCGAAAAAAACGATCATGTGTCACACAGCTGTTAGAGGTTATGGAGGATATAACAACAATGCTAGATGGCAGACAAGGAATTGATATCATATACATGGATTTTAGAAAAGCTTTTGATACGGTTCCGCATAAGAGACTCCTTATAAAGCTAGCAGCATACGGTATTGGTGGCACCTTATTAAAATGGATCAAAAACTTTCTGAGTGATAGAACTCAACAAGTCAGAGTAGGGGCAGCCAAATCAAAGAAATGTAATGTACTTAGTGGTATCCCTCAAGGAAGTATATTGGGACCGGTTCTTTTCACTATTTTTATAAATGATCTACCAGACAACCTTGTCAGTCCATGTAAAATATTCGCAGATGATACTAAGATTTACAATTGTACATCAAAGAGTACTTGTATTCAAAACGATATCTACAAACTGCAAGAGTGGTCTGAGTCGTGGAATCTGTATTTCAACATGACCAAGTGTGGTGTATTGCACGTCAGGAATAATAATCAAAATAATGAATATAAAATGATGGAGAATGATGTTTATCACCAAGTAGTGGCTCTTACTGAAGAAAAAGACTTGGGTGTTACCTTCGATAGCAGGTTGTCATTTGACCCTCACTTACAGAGAGTGGTAAATAAAGCTAACCAGATGTTAGGTATCATAAAAAGGAGTTTTACTTATTTAGATAAAGATACTTTTTTGAAATTATACAAAGCTTTTGTCAGGCCACATTTGGAGTATGCTAATGTGATTTGGAGCCCTTTTTTAAAGCGTCAATCAATAATGTTAGAAAAGGTTCAAAGACGAGCTACCAAATTGCTGAAGCATTGCAAAAACTTATCATATAATGAAAGATTGAAATATTTGAATCTGCACTCGCTGAGGGGAAGAAGGATCAGAGGTGACCTAATTCAAGTTTATAAGATCTTTAATGGCTATGATGATATTGACATTGAGACATTCTTTTCTGTTGCACAAACTTCGAGTACTAGAAACTCTGAAGGAAAGATTTTTATATAAGCACTGTAACACTAATCAACGTAAATTTTCATTTTCTTATAGAGTTGCTAACCACTGGAATGAAATACCTACTACCATTAAATTTGCACCTGATATTAATACTTTCAAGAATTTTCTAGACAATGATTCAAAATTTAGAGAATTGTTTCATGACTATGATGGATTGCAATGAAGATATTAATTGTAGCATGCCATATGACCCAAAAAGTGAAGAAATTTAGAGGGGACACATGATAGACTGCGAGGTCTAGGCTAATGAAGCCAGTCCCTACTACTACTACTACTACTACTACTAGTGGTGGAGGTTTCTCCGAAGGAATCCAAGGGTGCTATTCGCTTTTGTAGGTGAGTTAGGCAAGGTTTAATACCCTCCTAGTGAAGGTGTCAAGCATGGGGGTCAAAGCAACTTCTGAAGGGAGTTTATTCCAGTCCCTGATGGTCCTTGGGGAGTAGCTGGAATATCTGTAGTCCGGCTTGGTACTGCAGATGATGTTGGTTCCGCAGTTTCGTTTTCATTGGCTTTTTCTTCTTGAGACTGGGACAGCTGACGTGAGCTTGGCCATGCGTCTCTGAAGTCCTGTTGTCAAGCTCTTCTTAGAGTTTCCTCCGACTGTATGCATAGAAAATAGAGGAAAGGGTACAAATTTTCATACGTCACATATGTTGTATGGACACGTCAAGCACCAGAGTTATGTTCTCCTGCCGGGAAATTTAAGGCGATTTACGCTGCTCTCTGAAAATCATTAGGACAGCGTTGAGCGTTAGGAAGCAGTGAGGCGACTGGAACCACTGTTGACAGGAATCGGATTCCATCTATTCGCAGCTGGTAAGAATTTATTGTAGCATGATAAACCGCTAATGAGTGATTCAAGAGTCGGAGACGAGTCGACGATTTAAGTGGCCAAAACAGTCGCAGATAACGTCGCAGAATGATTCGGAGTTACGGACAGACAAGTCGTAATCATGCTTTGAGTAGGCTGATTCATTTTCATTTTCATTGAAAACTCTCTCTCTCTCTCTCTCTCTCTCTCTCTCTCTCTCTCATTCAAAACAGCTTCTGTTTGTAAAACTTTTCACTGCTTAGATTTGGTCTCACACGGTTACTTCCCATTTGGTCTACTCCCATTTCGCCTACACAGAAATGTGTGAGCACGACTTGGCCTAACGGCCTTCGTTCATTCGTCCTTCGTCCTCTCTCGGGCTTCGCCCTACTCTAATCTAAAGACCATCGATTCTGCTTTGGAGTAGACTGGGACACTGGTTACGCCAGGGGGGAGCCTTGCAGTATGGTCAGTATGGAAATAGACGAAATGGGATTAGTAGACGAAATGGGAGTAGACCAAATGGGAGTAGCCCAAATGGGAAGTCACCGTCTCACACACAAAACGACCCCCCACCCCTCCTTGCTGTCTTTTTAGAGAATAAAGAGCAGGTAGTCTTTAAATCCAGTTTTGGGAAACCCCAAAGAGTATGAGCAGGCGTAATAAGTGAACGTGACGTGACCTACTGGTTAAAACCTGCCTCTACACATAGTGATGGATTAGAAATTTGTTTGTGGCCTATGATGAAGCACATACTAATTTTTTTAAAAACCACCTTTTTTCTATTTTGATGCACTGCTGTTCTTATTTAGCTGCTGGTCCTAGCTAGATAAACTCATCCAGGGGGACTGGCAGCTCAAACCCTGTTTTGTTTTTCTATTGAGCAAACGTTTTTTTTTAACCCGGGAATTACTGGTTGATGCAAGGGAGGAAGGGGATAGTTGGGTTGGGGTGTAAGGGGGAAACCAGTTGGTCATGTTTTATATAACGGATGGAGTCTTTTGCATATGTGTGTGTGTGTGTGTTTGATAAATTTATCTGATTAGTGTTCGGAAGGAGGGCAGGGAGGAGGATGGGAAGAGGGAGGGGGGGAGCATGTTGTTGGAATGATCTTATAAATTTACATACAATTGCGGAGAGTTGTCTCCCTTACAGTTCTTCACTGCTATGAGTATAATAATATAAAAAATAAAAAAATAACGTTCCGTCGCCAAGTACGCTGTGTGTTCGTGTCTGCTGGAAGGCTGGTTAATCGTAACCGAATGTTTAGTTTTTAATCCTCCATCTGAACAACTCAACGGTTATGGGCCGGGTGCCTCTCAGAGTAGATAATCAAGATTGATTTTCGATGGAGCGAAAGAAAATTTACGAGCAATGGGAAGTGAAATTTCTCGGTTACATGCGCCTACAGAAATTACGCAAACCGATTTTAACGGCTGACGACGATGAGATTGATGATGACAAGAATGCTGAAGCTTTTGCTGAGTTGTTTTCAATTTTTAGATGAAAAGAGTTTGTCATTGAAAATGCGAGATGCAGTTGATGAGGGAAAAGACAAGCTTTGAAAATTCTTCGTGCACATTATGCAACCCCAAAGTACTCCAAAAATAATTTCTTTGTATACAGAACTTACATCACTAGTCAAACGTTAGACGAGACCAGTGATGATTATATGTACGGGCTGAAACAAACCTCAGCAGCTTTGAAGAATGTGGAGAACCAGTGACTGACGTTTTTTGGGATCGCCATGGTCTTAAAAGGTTTACCAAACAGCTATCAATCTTTTGTCGCCGTTGTCACTCAAGTGAAAAGAAACAAACTTTTGTTGAGTTCAAAACTTCATTACGTAGTTTTGAAGAAACTGAACGGTCAAGGTCATCTCAAGTGAAGACTCAATTTTGAAGTCAGTGCAGGGTCGGACTCCTCATCATTCTTCCAATTTCTGGTGAAGCAGCAAAAGGTCCCATTTGCTAAAACTGTCAACTGGTCGGCCACATTGCAAAGGACTGCAAGAAGCCAAAGAAAAAACAAGTGGTTTTAGCATTGTCGCAAGAACAACCACACCGACAGACTTGTCGACGCAACAAAGATTTTTCAGACAAGGTCAATGAATTTGGTGATTCCTGCTGTGAAAATGGTGAACATTCTTTTGCATTTCGAGCAAGCACACCTGATGGCAAGACTTTGGGGAGAGGAAGCACATTGCTGGTGGATTGTGGAGCAACCACGCATTCATCAACGATTGAAACAAGTTCAGAAAATTTGACGCCAGTTTTCAACCTGAAAAACATTTCATTGAATGGCAAACGGAGAGTGAGAAGTATAACATTGCACTGAAAAGAGGGAGAAGTGAATTTTTGATTATGGACACTAGGGGCAGATGTGTTAAAGCATGTTTGAAAAATGCTTATTTGTCCCTACATTTCCACAAAACATTTTCTCAGTACAGGCAGAAACTGAAAGAGGGGGTAGTGTTTAATTTCAAACCAGACAGGCAGAACTTGTGTATAAGATGGTACCAAGTTTAACTAGGAAAGCATGGAAAACTGTATACTTACATACGTGTGACCTGGACAATAGTCAAACGAATGACAGTGTGAATTATGTAAGTGATTGAAAGGCTGGCATGAGATTTTAGGTCATTGTAATTATGATGATGTGATGAATGTTGAGAGAGTGGTTGATGGCATGAAAATTGTTGGTAAAACTAAGAAGCCTGTTGATTGTGATGTTTGCTTCCCAGGGCAAAATGACAATGACAGAGCAAAAAGCACGGATCAAATCGTGGTGTCCCCTTAGAACTAGTTCATACTGATCTTACTGGCCCCATCACTCAGCTAGTTACTGAAGGGTTCAAATATGCATTGTCTTTTACTGATGACTACTCGGAGCTTTTTTTTGTCTACTTTCTGAAGAACAAAAGTGACACTGTTGTCGCTACAGAAAAGTTCTTTGCTGATTCTGCTCCTTTTGGAAAGGGTTTAAAAATGCTCAGATTGAAAATGGTACAGGGGTTTACCTCTGAAGCATTCGATCACTCCTGAGAAAAAAAAAACCAAATTAAGGCTGATATGTCGCGCCTTATTCCCCACATCAAAATGGCACTGCTGAACGGTACTGGAGAAACTCTTTTCGAGATGGGAAGATGTCTTCTCCTTGAAGCAAAGTTGCCTAAAGAACTAGGGCCCATATGCAGTCATGACTGCTACATACATCCGTAACAGATGTTACAGCGACCGACTGAGCAAACACCATACTTTGCTCTCAGTGGCAAAAGCCAAACCTCTCTACATGAGACATTTGGATGTGAGTGCTATGCTTACCCCCCAAAAACAAACAAAAGCTTGACCCAAGATGCAGTAAAGGGATTTTTTTTGGATATGATAGAAATAGTCCAGCATATCTTGTTTTCTACCCAGAAACTGGCAAGTCTACAGACAAAGGGGTTTTGAAAATTTGTGTAAACTTAAAAATGGGGGTGTGGTGTGCATGAGCCTGTACAGACTGAGGAAAATTTTGACATTGATGATTATGAAACAAAAAGATCATGCAAGGGCCAAGGTTCCCAAAGATGAGAAGAAAGTAGAAAATACTCAGGGGAGGTCGAATATATTTTCTGAAAACAAAGAGCCTTCTGTTGAACAAAGTATCCTACAAGGGAGCGAGGCCTCCAGTTCATTTGGTAGATTACCATAACCAAATTTGATGATGATCAAGTGATGATGAAATTTGATTACTGCTACAAACTTTTCAACATTTCCACAAACATATAGTGATGCTATGAAATCCCTGATTCTGTTCTCTGGAAAGAAGCTATGGAAGAAGAAATGAAATCTTTGAATGAAAATGGACATTCATTTGACCACCTTGCAGAGGGTTAGAACAGCAGTGGGGGGGAAATGGGTTTTACACGGGAAAAGAAAAAAGGGGTGGTTCAAACCTCTACAAAACCAGGTTCGTGGCAAAGGGGTATAGGGCCCAAATTGAAGGTGTTGATTTCACGAAACATTTGCACCAACGGCAAATTTAACTTCGTTCGTGTGTGATGCAGCTTGCAGCACAGCATGATCTGGTTTTGCACCAATGGACGTGAAGAGTGCGTATCTTAACGCACCAATTGACTGTGGGATTTTCTTGGAACAGGCTGAAGGGTTTTTAAGTTCAGTCCAAAAATGGTGAAAGCTTGTCTACAAGCTAAAGAAATCTTTGTACGGTCTGAAACAGTCTGGGAGAAATTGGAACAATATGCTTCACAATCACTTGGTGGAAAACAACTTTGTCCAAAGCCCAACTGACAACTGTGTTAACACAAACATGAAGGGGGACAAAATGGTTTTTCATTGTCGTGTGGGTAGATGATTTGATTGTGGGTGCGAAGGGATTCAGAACTATTGGCTGGGAAAAAAAAGCAAATTTTGAAAGACAAGTTCCCTAATGAAGGATTTAGGAAAAAATGTCTACTACCTAGGGATTGACTTTGAAACGGGAGATGGTTATCTCAAAATGAACAAAAAAGGTACATCAAGAAGGTGCTAAGCAAATTTGGAATGACCCGACTGTAAACGAGGTGTATCCTTCTGAACAGAAGCTTGAATCTTTTACTGATGATGATCCCGTTGACTCTAGGAAATATCGGGAAGCTTGTGGGAAGCTTGATTTACATCATGATGTGCATAGGCCTGATATTTGTTGGATCATTACCAAGCTATCCCCGCATTTGTCCAAAAACCCCTTCAATCTCACTGGGTAGCCGGGGGGAAGCAGGTGTTGGGTACTTGAATGGTAGTATCGACAAAGAAAATGGTCTACACTAAGTCTGATGATGGTCTGATGTTAGTTGGCTACAGTGATGCTGACTGGGCATCATCTGTTGATGACAGACGCAGCACATCAGGCTACTGCTTTAGTCTGACCAAATCTGGGGCCCTTGATTTCTTGGAAAACAAGGAAAACAGCTACTGTGGCATTGAGTTCTTGGGGAAGCAGAAAAATGTTGCTTTGGTCTGCTGTGCAAGAGAGTCTGTAAACTCAGGCAACTGATTGAAAGACATTGACAGAAAAGGTCACTATGATTCTGTGTTGATCTTTGAAGACAACCAAGGGCACGATTGCTTTTGGGAAACAATCCAGTGAACAGACCCGAGATCAAACATATTGATATCAAATATCTTTTCATCCGCTCAGAAGTACATAGGGGCAGAGTTTCTCTTGAATTTCTGTCCCACTGCAGAGATGCTGGCTGATTCATGACAAAACCTGCCACCAAATTCCAACTTCAGAAATTCAAATTGAAGATCTTTGGTGAATAAATGCACTAGTCCCGCATTATTCATGCTTCAGATACGGGTTTTTTTGTAATTACCAGTGATAAATAAAACAAAAGTCAAGTTATAAGATTACCAAAGACATTAAATTTACCCGTTTAACATATGTGCCCAAAATGTGTGTTGGTATGTTAACTGTTATTGAGAACTTTCTCAATTTTGTCTTAAATGGCTGGTGATTTGTTAAAGTTGCTGTTTTATTCAGAACTTTATTGGATATTAATGCATTGTTATTTGAAATGATTGTGACACTTTGTTGCTAAATTTATTTAAAATCAAGTGGGGGTGTTGGAATGATCTTTTAAATTTACATACAATTGCGGGAGAGTTGTCTCCCTTACAGTTCTTCATGCTATGAGTATAATAATATAAAAAATTAAAAATAACGTTTTCCCTCGCCAAGTACGCTGTGTGTTCGTGTCTGCTGGAAGGCTGGTTTTAATCGTAACCCAAAAGTATTAGTTTAATCCCCCATCATGAAAAACTCAACCTGTGTGCAGTGATTTTTTTATTCATCTTATGGAGATGATGTTCTGTGCTTTCCCTGATAAGGTTATAAAATTTCGGGCCATCAACAGAACAATTTATATCCTGCGCTGTTTGGTAACGAATTTTGATGATGCTTTCATAGACCAATCAGTAAGATACGTGAAACTCAACTGTGTCCATGGTTGAGTGTGTTGTTCCAGTTCCCATTTGGCCTTATTGCATAAATCAATTTAAATTTGAGTAAAAAAAACACACAAATAATAGAATGTTCTGTGATGGAATTTGACCTGTCATTTCTTAGGATCCGCCCCTTCCCCCCCCTCCCCCCTGTGTACGCAAGCTTATACTACTGCTGACACTCTCTGTATAGACAGGCAAGGATTAATCCCATCTACCCAACAAAGGGAGTGGAGTTTTGTGTGCATGACCGTTTTTTGTTTTTTTTTAATCCTGCCATTAAGGCAGCCATACTCCAGCTTCGGGGAAGATGTGTGCTATGTGTAACGTGTCATCCATACCAACGGCCAAACTGGCCTTCTCTTCTGAAAGTTGGTGATGGGATTTTACGTGTGTGCAAGATGTTGTGCGTGCGTTCACACATGGAACCTCGGTTTATAGTCTCAGTTGAAGGACTGTACAGGAAATAGAGTCAGAACCAGTGTTAACTCCAAGGTTAAAATAAAAACTTACGGAAACAACCTGGCGGAGATTTGAACACACAACCCCAGGAACACCAAGATTATGAGTCTGGCGCTCTACTACTGAGCTGTTCCGGCTCCTCTTAGGATTTGCATCAGAGATCTTACAGACCATAGCCAGTGACACTAAAAGATATGGCACCATGGTGTATAGTTCAACCCATTGTGGTGGCTGCTGTACAGATTTAAGGAAGTTAATATAAGTCAAAATATACCTGATAAGTTTTGAAATAAAAGAAATTGAACTTTTTCATTATTCTATTGGTATACAGTGTGTAAAAAAGACACACACTGGTCAAGAAAGGAAAGTAAATTATGATACTTATCCAGCATGTGAAATCATACACAGGACATTGTCAAAGAATGTTGATGCATTCTCTCAGGCGCAACGGATGGAGGCAGACACTTCAAAAACTGACAGCTTGCTGCAGACGGCATCAAAAGAGGGAAGTATGACAACAACAGAGTGCACACCACGCAGCAGAGAACAAGGTGACAGAAATCCCATTATGAGGACTCCCCTTTCTGGGGTAAGTTATTGTTCTCAACTTTCCTGAGGTGTTTTCATGTTTGTGTGGGCTACACTGACTAGACTGATGTCAATGGGAATGATGAAAATCAATTCTAAATGGAAATTATCAGCCTTTTTTTCCAACTGGAGATAATGACTCACAAAAATCTGTCAGTCTGCAAAAATTAATTGCTTTGGTATATCATGTTTTCCTCGAGTACAACTGACTGTCTTCGCATTACCTTCTTTCTGTTTTGTCTGCTTTCCTTGTCCCACCCAAAGAAAAGTCAAAGTCATTGAATCCTAAGAATGAAATAGACCAGAGCCTGAATGTTCTAAGGATGCAGCCAGTGATCAGCATGATGCTTGATGGCTGAAAGAGTGAAAAGTGTGACCAACACTAGCAGATGTTGTCGTTTCGGTTATTAGATATATATGATTTTAGCTTATTGGGGATGGAATCTGGTAAAAGGAATAGCTAGCTGAAAAAATGATTATAAAATGGAGAATGAAAGATGTTTTGATTGTTGATATTCACAATAAGTCAGAAATAGAAGAGAGTTTAAAACACCACACTGTCATCAAGAACTGTAAAATATTGTTGTAAAAATGACAATACTAAAAGAAGTCAAGCTTTCAGTACCAATCAATGGTAGGATTTTGAGAGGACTGGCAAGTTTTTTAGCCCCTTCACATCATTTCTTCCTCACTGTGATATATGTGGCCCCTTGTGGTCGGCTGGGCTATAAGCAACATTATCTTATCTCACTGTGATATTGCCGTGATAGCGATGTTGCCAGTCCCTTCATGACGAGTCTCAGTCTGTCTTTCACTTTCAAGTACTTTTGTGTGTGTATGTGTGTGTGTGTGTGTGTATGTGTGTGCATGTGTGTGCGCGAGCATATGGTGTGTGTATGTGTGTGTGTGTGTGACATCACAAAAGTTCTGGGCAGTGTGGCATTAAAATGCTGATAAAGGCGAGTATGGCCCAGTTTTCTCCCTTTATATTTCATTAGTAATGTCCCAGTTTACAGCATCAGGTAATGCATACATGACTGTTCTTGTGTCTGAGGTTTGGGAATTCTGTACTTGAAGTTCCACCATATTCAATTCAGGGGCAAAAAAGGGCTTTCACTGCTTTGGGGAGGGGAGGGAGGGGGTTAAGATGAGTCGGTGTGATGGGGCTATGCCACAGAATTTTTTTTTGCTGCTACCTGTGTTCTTCTCATTATTTGCCAACACTTGTGGGTCAAATTGACAACACAATTTATAGTTGAATAATTGATAGTAATGCTTTAGATATAGTTTGTCATTTCTGACAGAATGTTTGGACCTTTCATATTATAAGGTTCAGTGTGGACCAGCTAATGGAGACAGAAAGACCAGTAATTGAAAAAAAAAGAGGGTATTACTTCTGCAAGACAATACAAACAGATTACAGGACGAAACACAATGCATTTCGACCTGTTGGGTCTTCTTCAGGCAAGAACAAACAACATGTAGGACAATGAAAGCGAAGAACGAGCGACTACTTATCTTCTCATATTCGGTGCAAAATGGGTGTTGGATCTGGAATTAATGCATTTTACACTTTAAAATTCAACCAGATCATGCGTTCGTATGAAGTATATGCCTTTCTTTATGAAGATGTGTTTTATATAGAAATACTTACTTTAAGATCAATCTTGAGTAAGTAAATGTTAAGTCTTCAAATGTTACTGTCTGTAAGCTTGAAGATAGTGAAAGTTGTCATCTGATTTTGAAGTGACTTATTTCAAATGACAAACAACAAACACACACACACGCACGCACACACTCACACACACACCACACACACACACACACACACACACACACACACACATACTGGGTTGATTGACTTTTCAGAACTTTTACCGAAAGAACTCAAAGTTTAGATAAAGCGCTTTGATTGTAAATCCCATCATTTAAGTGGATTTAAAATGTAGATACCAAACCTTTAGTACTTTTTTGTGATATTTTTAAACAGAAATTTTTAGAAATCTACTCATGAAATGTAGACTTTTATTTCATAAATCAACTATAAATTTTTAGAAATCTACTCATGAAATGTAGACTTTTATTTCATAAATCAACTATTTGAAAGGTCTAAAATGTTTTTGGAAATATACCAGTATCTCATGTGAAAACAAACCGGATTTGTGGAAATAATGGGTTCACAAAAAATAACCCACTTTCTGGATGTTTGACCAGTTGGTAAACCCTCATTGTAAGTTGGGAAGGTGTACACACATATACATGTGCGTGCAAACACACATGCACACACCTGACAGTTTTGATCAGAAATAGGGCTGTACAATGTACATAATAGAAATACATGTTAGATTTGTGCATACATATTTTTTGTGTAAGATTGTGTGTCCTCATACATGTGGATGCATATGGAAGTACATGCCAGTCTCACATACTTTAATTGTACAAATATGTGTGTGTACGTATTAGTTATTATTAGTTTATATAATGACAGAAGAATTGTTAGCCTGCACTTGTTTTCCCCCCACTACTAATTTGTTCAGCATTATGTATTAGTTATTGCGTCTGTGTGTACAAACATATATACACACACACAAATGTAAGCAACCCTATTTTTATTCTTTCAGATGAGCTCCTCTCTCAAAGAGAGGCTGAAGAGGTGCGGCCGTTACCACCCAGCAACCCCCCCATCAAGTCATCAGACGACTCCAACATCCAGTCTGTACAGAACTCGGATGCCTGCAGCCCATTCTGTCAGTATGTCTTCACCCAGTCTTCAAGGCACACCTACTACTACAACCCAGCACCCCAAGTCTCCAAACAGGGCATATTCTCAAAGTCCTGTTGGCATCAAGAAAACTTTATCACGGCCGAGAAATATTCTGAAAGAAAAGTCCCTTTTAAGCAATCATTGTGAAAAAGGGATAAATTTTGAAAATGACTCGGAACAGCCAACAGGTTTTCTAACAACTGTAATAGTTCATGATGAAGCAAAGGGTAAACATGTTGATTCAGACAATGGTCACACAAAGATTTGTTCTAGTGCTGAAAATTCTGACTCAAACCCTCAGTCAGAGGGGTTATCTGTAATGAACACTTTGCCAGTGGTCACCGACTTAACGAGAAAGGAAACAGCATCAGTAGAAAGTGAAGAGAAGTCCACTTCAGAGAAGGAAGGCAGCATGCTGGAGTCTTCGGATGTGACAAGCAGTGTGGATTTGATAGAGGCCAAGAAAAAACTGACGGCCCAACTGGTGCAACAGAAGGAGACTCTGCGGAAGCTTCATATGGTCAAGACATACAGGGCAAAGGTCAGCTGGGCTTTAATGTCATTCTACTAGAAATTAGTTATCACCTGGGCCATGGGTATGTTCTCACTACAGTCTGTTGATTTGTTTGCTAGCACGATTACACACACACAAAAAAACTTCTTAACTGATTACAGTGAAACTCAGTTAAATGACTGAATATGGACCAAGGACAAATTCATTAAATGTGGGTACAGATCCATAGCACAGGGCAGATCTGGGATCTGTTCATCATGATCATGCAAAAATCACTGAACCCATTTAAACAAAACTTGCTGGACAGATGGAATGTGGCCTGAGGACAAAGTAATGAAACAGTCAACAGTGCAGATTTGGGTTAAAGAGCAGATCCCAGATTTTTTAAGCCTTGGTGGATGTCTGCATTCTTCCCAGGGTCTTGATAGTTGGAACTCTGTTTGACTGACTAAGTGGGTAGGAAAAGAGATAGGAAGACTGGTCTAGATACTTATTCATTTTTATCATGTATGTGTTGTTCTTTTGTTACAAATTTTTATAATGTTGTTTTGATTTGTGTGTATGAATGAAGAACAAATGAAAAAATATAAAGGAAAAAAGATATTTCTGTTTGTGTCATAGCTCCTGACTGGTGCAGTTGAAACCACGCATTTGCACATGTTTATGTTTGTATTCTTCAACTTGAGTGTGCCTGCCATCATGCATCCATAAAATGTAATCGCCATCTGCTTGCCTAACCCGCACAATCCACGCACATGCACCACATGAACAGACTCGCACATACCATACACACAAACTGTTAAGCTGCAAAGTTGTCAATATATCAGAGAAGCCGGTGAATCTGGAGGGTAGGGGTAAAGGAGGGATGGGAGTAGGGAGAAGGGAATGATAAAGAGAGGGGTTAGCAGACATCATTTAGACTTTTCTGTTGACAATGCTGGGTGATAAGTTTTCTTTCACGGCTTCAAACAACATCCAGTTTTTTTCTTGTTTAAGTGAAGTTTTGTGTCTGATTGTTTTTTCCCATGATGTTTTGTGTGTTTCTGTCAATGCAGCAGTTTGGTGTATGTTCTCAGTCTCTTGTAGCTTATATGTGGTTAGTTTCTGAAATGTAATCACTGTTGTAGTCATCAGATTAGGTCCTATATCACAGAGCAGTTCTTGTATATCGGTCCTTTTGTCTTGCCTGTGGACTAGGTGTACTAATTATCTGAGCTGAGCGCACTCCTAGATTTGTATGAACATTCAGCATTGACAGTCATGCATTTTTAGTGTTTTAACCCTGCTGATTTTTCTCATCGTATTTATTTGCAGCTTGCCACTTAAATGCTGCTTTTTTTTTCTTTCTTTCTTTCTTCATATGATCTCTTTCGTTCCATTCTTTCAGGTCAACATTTTCAAATTCTCTCTCCTTTCTCTTTCTTTCCTCATCACTGTCTTTGTTTTCACAGTCCATCCAGCTCGAATGATTTCAGAAATGTTAAAAAGACTTGTTTGGGTTTTAAGATTTCATTATCTATGATGTAGCTCGGTTGGCAGTGTGAAGAGACTCTGGGATTAATATATATATATATTATATATATATATATATATATATATATATATATATATATATATTCAATTATAAACAAAGCTTGCTCTTATATCTTAGATTGAATAAATAGGGGGAGATAAGCATTCATATCTGCAGTGGTAGATAATTCTGCCTAACTAACAGTATGTGCTTGAGTGGGTGAATGGGGAAAAAATAAAATAAATGCTTCTCAAAATGAGCCTTCAGCAAGCTTATAGTCTCCAAGGGGGAGACAACTCACTAACATGTAACTCCTGGTCAGATACCGATATTTCGAAACCTGATTGTTTCTCCTCAGTGACCGCGGAAATGTTGGGTTGTTATTTTTTGTTTATGTGTGTATTTATTTTCAGTTCAAGGGTATGTATTCTTCTGAATTTTTTCTTCTTCTCTTATACCTCTTCCCTTTCTGTGGCAGCACGATCTCGTGGAACTGCAAACCCTGATAGACAAGTGGCGCTCTGCTTGCCAACAAGCTGTCCTTGACCTTCACCAGCTGACCTCTGACCCCAGGCCTTCATTGACCCAGCTTGTGCACCAGCTTGGCATTGACCAGAAATTGGTGCACTACAATGAGGACTGTGAGAGTTTTGAGGATGATTGACGTTTATTTAGATTATAATTTGCTAGACTCCCAAATCTAGTCATGCCATATGCTTTGTTAAAAGTGGATACAAGATAGATCCTGCCTTAAGATTTGTTGCATAATTCAGTGTTATGTAGGGACAGCCTTCATTTTTAAGGTCCTACGCAAGTCTTTTTCTTTTTTAAAAAGAGGAGACCAGATATACATAAATCGTCTGAATGTTGGCCGCCTTTAGCTCTAAATTAATTGTCAACTGGCCATACATTATGCTACCCTCCAGTTCTCTTCATTCTTCTGAAGAAGAAATCAGATATATATCAATGCCCTGAAGAGGCCATCTCTTGCAGTGAAATACAGAATGCAGTCTTCATTTTCCTGAAGAGGAGATTACACCACTTTTTAATTGATAGCAGACTTTCATTGTGAAAGAAAACAGATGACTCGCATTATGCTGTCCTCGCAACATGACCTTCATTCTTCTGGAGAGACTGCTGGATATATACATCCCAGAATTATGTCTGCCTTTTGTTGATAGGTGACTAAAAAAAAAAAAAGCACAAGACCATTGCTTATGCTGTCCTCTCACCGCATGAACTGCCTCATTGGCAGAATTTGCTTGTGAAGGTACAAGCTACAGCTGAATAATATGTTGTCTTTCTGAGGATAGATGCAAGTATAGATTACACCTGAACAATATGTTGTCATCAGAAAAGTATATGTTTAGTATGAAAATACCAGTAGATCAGAATTCATGAAACTGAATTCAAGCATTTGCTAGTGCTGTCAGATTCTTGACATGAGCGTCTTCCTTCTATACTATTGACCAAAATTATAAGACCGGATCAATTTTTCTTAAACCTGAATTATGCAAATCTCTGGAAGTGACAGATAAGCAGCTTGAGTAGCTTCTTTTGTGAAAATAATGACAATTTAGATATTCAGACCTAGTTGCTAAAAATGTAGTGACAGTACTAAAGTAGCACAGATATTTAACATACATGAGCACAACAAATAACAAAAATGAAAGTAAAGTATAGCAATTGCAAACATCTCTTAAGATGTGAACATACAGTTCAGATGAATTGCAGTCTGGCTTGCATTATCATTGAATGGGGCCGTTATGATTCTTGTTTGATAAGAATTTGGTGCCATCTGCCTTTGCTTGTATGAAAATAGGATATTTGAAGGTGATACTCCAATGTTTGTTTTAGTTCTTATTTTCTTTTGATTGCATATACATATGCTTAATATTCACTATTCATTTGTTTGTAGTGTAACAAATTGAGTGTATGTATGTAAGCATGTGAACTTAGCTCAGTGTGTGTGTGGTGTGTGTGTGTGTGTGGTGTGTGTGTGTGTGTATGTGAATCATTTTGTGTTTTCCTGAAACGAACATACATCAGGCACATTACAAGAGACTGCTGGTTCTTTTTCTGCTTTGACAGCACTGCTCACGTTTCCTGATCAACACTGCAGGGATTTGTATCTCTGGAATCTGGTTATCACTGGGGAAAAAACTGTGAGAACAGCTCCAGGTACAGTCCTGTCAAACTGTCATAAATACAAACAAGATCCATGTAGTGTCATGATTACAATTTCTGACCTTCGAGTACTGTATTATCATCGTAATTCTCATCAGTCATGAAACAAGAGGGGGAAAAAAGGTCTGATTTTATGATGATGTCCTTTTTGAGAAGCAGTTGTGGGAAAGTTTTTGTTGTCTACTAAGTCAGAGAGATCTTTCTGGCAGCAACATCGACTCTGTAGGAATGCTCAGTTTTCAAGAGAAAAATGATTATTGTCTTAATAAATATGGTACCAAGCAGTCACTGCCTTATATTAGAGCACAACACATACAGTCAACCAGTACCAAAATGATTCAGATGTAGTGCATGGTCTACAGTAGTGGGTGGCTTTTCTGTGTTCTGGCGCTTGAAGTTCTCGGACTTGGACAGCAGCAGAACAAAAGTCAGGGTTAACAGTGGGAACATGGTGTGAATAATGGAACAGTAAAGCAGCTGAAAGGGGACAGGAAAAGGAAAAAAAAGAAAGAATCAAAACAAATGCAAAGAATGTCATTTATTACTTTCTCACGCATGCACAAACCAGGATGTGCAAACAGCACAGCATATATGCACATTTAAAGCCATAAAATTCTAAAACTGACAGTGACTCAATTTGTGCAAACACTGGGCACACACTAGGGTTCATTTCCTGATAACATTGTCAACAGAGTGGTAGATCAACACTAGTATTATTCATCAAATGGTACAGATGGAATCCAATCATCAGATGGGGGGGGGGGGGGGGGGGGGGGATATTGCTACTGATTTGTTTTCTCATTAAAAGAGAAAGGAGGAGGTACATCCAGACCGATAAGTGTATTTATGATGTCAATGATTTCTTCACAGTTCAGGGCATAATGTGCAAGCCTGAACAGAAGCAAGGGACAAAGGAAGAAAAAACTTTAAAAACTGTTCTGCAACCAATGTAAATGAATATGAAAAAAGACATGTTGATCAGTACAAATACCATAATTTCCAGGCTACAAGGTGCTATGTTTTTCATTAATTCTCCCCTTTGCTGATACAACACCGGTAGTGGCTTATTTTGGGATTTTTCTGATTCCATTCGTAATAGGCCACAGGGCTATCCTTGGGAGTAGATTAGAAAAACTGAGAGCTAATATGTGAAACTGTAGTTGATCCGACAAGTGGAGAGTCGATATTTGAAATATGACCACAGCACAGCATTATTCATGCATGAATAGTACACACAAAAAGCATTGTTCATGATTGCTGAATACTAGTTTAGCTAGGTAAGTTTTTCACAGAGCATTATCAAGCTTCTTCTTCTTCTGCATACGCAAGCTGATACTGCTGCGGACACTCCCTATATGGACAGACAAGTATTAACAGACCTGTTTACCCTACGGATTCACCGTAGTTTCTACGAAAATAGGTCCTCAGCTACGGTGCTACGATCACACAGGCTCAAACTACGGAGAAACAAACAAACAAAATCAGCCACTAAAGCTGTCAGCGACGATCTTAAACAAAAGTGAAGGGAGATAATTCTGATATTTTCCGATTTGCTTGCGCATGCGCGCTAGTTTCTTTCGTCTGCTCCAGTCTGCTCAGTCGATTCGCGCGAAAAATGTCAACAAAAAGAGAAAAAGAAAAGGCCAGTGAATCAACTGACCCTTGCACCTCTCCACCAAAGAAAAAAGCCCGGCCGCCTCCTGCACAGCGTTTTCGGAAGGAGTATACACAGGAGTGGTCTTGTTTACAGGCATCGAAAAAGGGAGAAGCGTATGTGTGGTGCACTGTTTGTGACACGGACTTCAGCTGTGTGCATGGCGGAAAGAACGACTGTTTCAGACATGTTAAAAGTGCCAGACACGAACAATTCGAGAGAGCCAAGGGAAAACAATCCACTCTGCAAGACTTCTTTACACAGCAGCGTGATGAGCTAGAGGTGACACGGTCAGAGGCTCTGATATGCGAATTCTTGGTGGAACATAATCTGCCATTCGCAGCAGCTGACACTCTCACAAAGGCAATCAAACGCATATGCCCAGACTCAAAAATTGCCAAAGAGATCAAATGCTGCAGAAGTAGTGGTGACTACTGACAGTTGCTCAAATTTGAGCCAAACTACTGACACAGGTCATCACGACTACTGAAAGGTAATGTTGGGGGTAAACAGGTCTGTATTAATCCCATCTACCCAACAAAGGGAGTGGAGTTTTGTGTATATGACTGTTTTTATCATGCCATTAAGGCAACCATACTCCATCTTCGGGGAAGGTGCAAGCTATGTGCAACGTGTCGTGTCGTCCATACCAACGGCCAAACTGACCTTCTCTTCCGAAAGTTGGTGATGGGATTTTACGTGTGTGCAAACTATGTGCAACGTGTCGTCCATACCAACGGCCAAACTGACCTTCTCTTCCGAAAGTTGGTGATGGGATTTTACGTGTGTGCAAGATGTTATGCGTGCATTCACACACAGAACCTCGCTTTATAGTCTCATTCGAAGGACTGTATGGGAAATGGAGTCAGAACTAATGTTAACTCCGAGGGAAAAATCCCCTGAACTGAAACGGGCCGGCAGAGATTCGAACCCGCAACCCTTGGATTACGAGTCCGGCGCTCTACCAACTGAGCTATTCCACCCCCGATTATCAAGCAAACATACCAAAGTCAATATGCCAGGCCTCCAATGTCTTCAGTGTCTATTTTCACTGCACCTGTTGTATGTATACCCAAATGTAGGGTTCATGCTTTAGTTTTTATCTCCACCAAGCTACAGACTGTCTTTTGTGTTTGGATGCTTTTTTTGGCTGCCAGTCTGTGTAACTTTGCCTTCATTCTGTGTAACTTCGCCTTCATTCTCATCCTACTCCCATCCTCTCCCCAGCAGTCAGAATCAGTCAGTGTACATAACCTTTTCTTGGCGCTTTTCCATGCAAATTCGGTCAAAGTATCTGTCCAGTCTGTGACTCCTGCCTCTATTTTGGCTGCCGATCTGTATCGCTTCCCCACCCTCTCCCCCACCAGTAAGGAATCCATCATTCATTCATTGTACTTAGCCTTTTCTCAGCAAGTTGCCAACCATGTTCTGTCAGGTGTTCAATCCCTTTAATGGCTCTCTCCTCTTCTGACACCTGTCTGTGTTAGAATTACCAGGTTTGCTTCAGATTGCGTGATGTTTGTTTCAATTTGGTGAACTAGAGCAGGAGTATCTTTACTTCGCTCTAAATTTAATGAAAATTCACAAATTCATCAAAATGTTAAAAAAGACAACGAGTTCTTGATTTTTCTTTTTACTACAAGTATTGCCATTTCCTGTTTGTTTACTTGTTCATGACATCCCTTCTTCTGCATACGCAGGCTGATACTCCTGTGGACACTCCCAATATGGACAGGCAGGTGTTAATCCCATCTACCCTACAAAGGGAGCGGAGTTTTGTGTGCATGACCGTTTTTTTATCCCGCCATTAAGGCAGTCATACTCCATCTTTGGGGAAGGTGCATGCTATGCGTAACATGTCATCCATACCAACGGCCAAACTGGCCTTCTCTTCCAAAAGTTGGTGATGGGATTTTACGTGTGTGCAAAATGTTATGCGTGCGTTCACACACGGAACCTTGGTTTACAGTACCATTCGAAGGACTGTATGGGAAATGGAGTCAGAACTAATGTTAACTCCGAGGGAAAAATCCCCCTGAACTGAAACAGCCCGGCGGAGATTCGAACCCGCAGCCCTTGGATTAGGAGTCCGGCACTCTACCAACTGAGCTCTTCCGGCCCCCCATGACATCCCTCAAAACACAATTATTCCTCAAAATATACACGTTTTGTTTATTTACATTGTGTTGCATGGTTCTCTTGATTCATCAATTTTCACAGCTCTGTTCTTGTATGTTGATTTTTTTTTTTAGTGGTTAATATGTTGATTTGTCTGACTTTGTTAAAATTCAGTGGATGCAGCTAACAATACAGCACAATTTACAGCCCCAAAATTATGGTACCACAAATTGTCAATAACAAGAAAACGGTAACTTCTACAGACCATTTCTTAGATACTGTGAGCAATCCTTTCATTTGTGTTAGTGCCTCCAACAATTGAATAAGGTGGCATGGTATGATCAGCTACTATTTTGCGCAAAATAAACACCAGCGTTAAATCTGGGCACTTTCTGGTGAATATATGCATGACCATCTTCTACTGGCCAATCTGTAGAAACGAACATTTGTAACAGCACTGGATATTTTGCTTGTAATGAAGTCAAAACTAAAGTCAGTTACTACTTCAGTTACAAAAAAGCAGACACGTATATCAGACTTCAAATCAAATGGGAAACTGATGACTAAAAGAATCTGAGAAGACTGTGTGCAAAACCTAAATCTGCGCATTCATGAGACATGGAAATGTTAAATTCTGGGCCTTCAAATAGACAGTGGAACCTCTTAAAAATAATCAGATATCCTTGGAAACTGGGTCTCAACTGGGAGGGGAAAAACATCAGATGTGGTTTAACATTAAGCAAGGAAAGTGTTGTGAACAAAAACAATAACCGAGGAAGGATATCTAACAGAGTTGTGGGGAAGGATGGGGAGTTTCTGGGATGTTTCACTGTACTTCAAAAAGTCTGTTTCTTTACCACACAAATCTGTCTGTTCCCTCAAAAGGCTCCTTTGTGCTCAAACCTGTCCAAATTTTCCAACTCTGTTTTCTCATTTTCTTTCACCATCCATTGAGGAAGTTCATGTGTGCTGCCAGGGGTAATTCTGTGTACGCAGCGATGTGTTTTGTGGCCGTGCGATTGCAGTGACATCCTGAGGGTCACCATGGAGGAGATCGATGGTTCAAATCTTCGCAAACTGAAGAAAACAACATAACTAGTGGGCAGATCTGGTCATGCCTTAATGCCTCGAACATGGTATACATACACGGGATTCGAAACACATCAGCTGAATATCCTGCAAAGCTTGTCAATATCCTCTGGTGTTACCAAACACAAATATACCAGTAAACATTGCCCCAGAACATGGAGAATGATAGCCAAATTGGCACGACATACAACCACATTAATAATGTGAAAGCTCATTCACAGACACAATGTTACTGTCTTTCTTTTCCCCCAATCATATCAGGGCTAGTCCACACACCAACATCTGACAAAAGCATGTAAAAGAACACCAGAGCTCCTCGTAACCCCTTAGAGAATAGTTAGATACCATCCTACTTAGTTTCAACATCTCTACCCTGCTGCACATGACTGAGTGAAAAGGGTTGTGGAGATCCCAGCCTGCCAAAGTGCCCACCATGGTACTGCTACTGTCATGTGACAAGAAATGTAGTCAACCATCACATCTAGCAACTAACTTCTAGAGATGCTCAAACGGGGGACCACCCTATTCAATCTCTCATTGCAAAATTAAAGAACCAGAAAACAGATACCTTCTGTGTATCAAAGAGAATAGTAAAAACATAAATGGTGCAAATATAATTCAGACTTCCCGAGTGCTATATTTTTTTTTTAACAAAATGGCCATCTGTAAAATGCTGAGACAGAGAACAGGATTTGCTGGAAAACATATAGCTGAATGGACTGCCAATGGTGAAACTAAGAAATCAATAGAAAAGTCCGAAAAAATGGATGACTTAAAAATGCTAATAAAAAGGAAAATTCAAGCACAGGATGTTTAGAGGGTAACTGAAAAGTTGAACATTTGAGCACATAATTTCTATAGGATGGGAGTACTATAAGATTGCTGCCCATGAAGACAGGAAAAAATCAACACCAGTTCTGCAGAACACACACACACACACACACACACATACACACACACACACACACACACACACAGTAACTTGAGTTTAGCAATGAACCACCAGAGGCATGTAAATGTGGATTTTGAGCCAAGGCTTGTTACTACCCAAAATTTCACCCATTCAATACATTTTTTTTTTAAAGATCATATGTTGCTCAGATTTCTTAACCAACAACATTGCTGGCATCTGTATTTGCAGAACTGGCTGCTGGTGGGATATATATTGAACCCCATATTGTAATACAAAATGAAACCCCACGGAACCATCTTGATCCCCACTCATAACAGACCAATGTCTAGATATTCATACCCTTCCTCTCCCCAGTATGTTCAATTTCAGTTTCCCTTCCCTGTGGAAAACTCTTGTCAAAATTACGAGTGTCATGGGAAGCTTGATGGATGGGTGTGGTGATGATCTCCCTCCAGAGGGGCATTCATTCACAGTAGCTCCACAACTGAACAATAAGGGATTCAACTGTTGGAATGCTGTGAATGTTGGATCAGAAAAGACACCACAGAACACCATCACACCAACTCAAAAGCAGTGCAGTTGGCTGCCTAAAGATGAATGATACTGGTAATTCTTGGCAGAAAAGAGCAAATTACTACCATACAGAATTCCCAGAAGGCAAGGGATACGATCTATACTGAAAAAAGGAATCCAGGGTATCCACTTATCAGGTGAAAGGTGTACAATCATTGTATATATATACATATATAATTAAGAATTAGTATGAATGTAATTCAGATCACTATGTGTTACAAACGTGAACAGAACATCTTGAAGTCAACCTGAACAAGTTTCTTAATGACTCGATGAAGAACACCACAAGAGCTGTAATGACAGTTCTGCTCTTCTTATTTCAAATCTGAGAAAGATCTCAATGATGAGGCACTACCAGAGTCCATCTCTGAGACTGCACTGGAAATATGATCACTCTTGTGACCCAAATATTAATGTTCCATACCTCAAGCTTTCTCCCTCCACCATTCTTTTTGAGTCTGCGTTGAAACTCGACAGATTTCCTCTAACTTCTCCCTTTCTAGTCCCCTTTTTTTTCTCTTATATATTACCTTTAAATATTCAAATAAGATGCCTCAAATGGAACACTGTTCTTCCATCACGTCTACCCATCTACCTACACTTAAGACATGTACACTCCTGTATTCATCCTCCCTCGACTCACCCTCTCCATACATAGTCCCCACTCTGAAATTTTTTATCCACACTTAAAGCACATCAACTGGAACACTTTTCAAGCATAAATTGTGACATAGAAGAAGAGGATTGGAGAGAAACCAAAATACAAGGGATCAACCCCCACCCCCCCCCCCCCCCCCCCCCCAAAAAAAAATGCATCTTTCCAAATCTCAAACTCAGCACATATTACACCAACACATTGATACACACACACAGAACCACATGATAACACACACATTCTGTTTCCATACAGCATATATTACCTAGCACACTATGCCATGACTACAAAACGTACAAACGCAAAGAAATTGAATTGCATAGCACTACTGTTATTTCTTAAACCATGCTAGATTATTTTTTTCCTTGTTAAAGCTTAAAAGTAATTCAGTTTTAACAAGCACTTGTATATACACCACTTTGTTTTGAAACTATCTTCTTTCATTGATATTATTCTATCTAAAACTATGCCTTTTGAATACCTCCAAGATAGAAAATGCTCTTTTTTTATTCCATTACTCTTGCTTAGTTAGCGAGATTAATGTGTCAAAAAAACAAAAATCTCATCAGTAGTGGCTTTTCTGTCATCAGCAAACAACAGTGTACTCTCTGTTACCTGAACATTAACAACTGATATTTTTTCCAGTGAAGATGTTTTCGGTCTGCCAGCAAACCTGTGTCATCTTGATGTTCACTAATATCAATCAGTTTTACAGGAGATGCAGTTTGTATTCTGTTCTTTCCAATTCTTTTTAAACTACAAGTGTTGCCAGGATTATGTATACTGTTCTAATCGGTAGAAATTTTGATTTAATGCAGTTAACTCTACAGATTTTAATTAAAAGCAATTTCTCCATTCAATTTCATAGCTTAGCTTTTGTGCCCATTTCCTATAGCCTGTTGGTTTCAGAATAGTCCGGGATGGCTTCTGGGCAAGGAAAGAAATTTTCAAGGCTGCTATCATTTTATCTGCAGTCTCGTCATTGATGTTGGCATCTTGCCATTTAATACAATCTTTAATTGTTGATGTACATCTAGCTGCATTGTATCACTTTAAATTCTTGGCAAGTCAGAATTTTTTTTTCTTTTTTAACAGAAATCTGCAGTCCTATGTATGCCCTTTTCTAATGCTTGTGCATTATGAAACCCTTCATCACCCATTTCAAATGTGTCGTATGATATGGGCTCTGTTATTATGTAATATGGTCTCTGTTATTATGTAATATGGGCTCTGTTAATATGTAATATGGGCTTTGTTATTATGTAATATGGGCTCTGTTATTATGTAATATGGGCTCTGTCAAGAGTTCTTAAATGTGGGGTGCAATTTTCCTGCACACCATTTTTCCAAAATCACACTTTGCCAAAATGTCATGTTTAAATGGAACAGAGTTGGCCCAATTTCTCCCAGATTATTTACAACTGAGAAAGCACTGATTAATATGGTTGTCCCCTTACATCTGATATGTGTTCATGTTCAGACACTGGTTAGTTTTAAAGCACACTTGCGTTTTTTACGTCTGGATGACTAGTTTACCATGTCACCTTTGTCTTCCAATTCCATTATTTTTCTCCTTGTACAAATACGTGAAATTACATGTCTGAATATTTTTGATCAGGTCATCTGGTGGGTTTGATAGCATTATCCACAGATGAACTATTTTAAATGAATTAATGATATTCAGACAGTAGCTCTTCCTACAAGTATGATGGGACATTTCAACCAATATCAAAGAGAGTCTTCATGTTAGTTTCAGAAACTTCACACCGTATTTTATCGCAAGGAATGTCAAGATTTACAAGTAACTATTTTCAGTAGTAGATGCTGACAATTGTGTGCACACTAGTTGAAGACTCCATCCCATCATTAGCTTATGACTCCACACTTTTCCCAGACACGGTGATAAGGTAAGATCCTGACTGCTGCTTGCAGTAAATATCACAGAATGAATAAATAGCACTGCACTTTATACTGTCACTGCAAAACTCAGGCATAAATAAGTATTATACAAACCATAATCTCTTAAAATGAAAAAATGGTCAACCGGTAAACTTCTGTGGAATGGGAGTAAGATGAATATTTCAATCTCTCTCTCTGTGTCTCTCTCTCAACATCTCTCTTGTCCTCAACTGTAATCTTTTCACCAACACGTTTTCTGTTTCCAAACTCACATCTCAAAAAAAGAAAAGAAAAGAAACATGTTACATACATGATTACTCAACAAACAAAAAGCACAGATGTACAGGTTCTTTGCATGTATTCTAGAAACAAACATTCAAAAGCTATAAAACATACGGCCTATTTCCAATGCTGCAATGAAAATCCCGGACATCATCTACAATCTGAAGCAATGTTCATTTTTCTGCGATACACTCTCATGTTAATTTATCAAGACATACACGTGAAGGCACATTATGCAGACGTATGTGCAAGGTAGTCTGAACATTTGTGCACATCACCATTGTGTACAAGTATATGCCCCCATTTGCATTCTTGGAGCTTAAGTGCGAGAGTGGTGTTTGTGTATGTGTGTGTGTGCATACAGCACTCCTGCAAGCAAGAGTGATCAAACTTTATGATGCTCATACATTAGCAGGGACTGGCTTGAAGGTAGATTTTTGGCTGCTGACCAATTAAGGTTTTAGATGACCAACTGGCATCGGATGTAGTGCTTTAACTGACATACAATGAAAGCAGTCTTACAGTGCAAGTTTTTGATGGCCAAGCCACGGTGTAGCAAGCTGACTGGAATACACTTACACTGAAAAGTTAATATCAGCTGAGAGGCAGATAGAAGGTGACATCAACTGTGCTCTTGCTAAGTCATTACTTCCACAATGAATATTCAAATAAATCCATGGGAGCAACATATGATGTTTCAAATCATGGAAACTATGGGCTGTTTAGGTGGGGATACATGGGTATCAGTCATGTGAAAGAGACGATGCTCCCCGTAACTAGGAGAAATACTGGAAATTGAAAGAAAAATTGAACACGTTTTTCTAGCAAATAAGGGGAAATACCTGGAAGACCTTTTGCCCATCTGAACCAGGATAAATTGTGAAATCTGATTCTGTTGTTGAAAGGTGCACTGTTGTACACAGCTCAGCTTAAAACCTAAATGACTGTACTACACGGCGATGTGAACTGTTCTGGTTTGGTGTTTGATCTGTTAATATAACCATTACCCATCATCTAACATCAGTATCACCATTTGTTTAGTTTATTGACATTTTTGTTTGATTTTTCAAGATCAAAAACCATGAAATCAGCCTTTAGTGCCTCTATCATATGGTAATTCAACCAGTTGTTCATGCTCAGGAAGACAACATGCTTGCAATGATTTAACATGTGATACACTCTCTTTCACGATGCCAAAAACACAGTTTGAGAGAGAGAAGGGAATGATTTGGGGCAGTTTACAATAAGCGAATCAGAGTAGGGTCTAGAAATTACTGCTGTTTTCTCTTTTGAACACACACACGCACAAAAAAGACGGAAAGAAACAAACCCTAATATATATACATTGTCTCAAATGGTCTTGTGACCTGCAGAAGTACAAACTCAACCCATACCCCAAAAGAACTGGGCGATCTGAGAGCAAGCTGAAGACATCTGTTCTTTCTTCAGTGCCCCAAAGCAGACATGAATATCTGTTATGTGTAGTGGGACCAAGGGCAGAAGTGGTATTATGTTTATGAATAACTATGCTTTATTTGTGACCAAGATGGGTGCTGCTATGGAAGCATTTAAAGGCCAGTCATGTGAATTCTGTGAACAAGTGGGGATACTTTTTGTATACCTGAAAAGCACTTATGTGTGTTTTTGTGAGTACAAGACATGCTAGGCTTAAAAAAAAAAAAGACAACGCTAACATCCCATAGCCTAACGGCCAAAGGGCAGTGGAGGTTAGAGGTTCACCATGTCCAAGACACCGCATCATGGCAAGTGGAGACTACCCCTTTCCTTCCACCACCTTCCATAACTTGAACTAGGGAATGCATGACAGGTGCAAGAGCTTCTTTTCAAGCTGAAAAAAACAAAAACAGTCCCGCAAGTGGCTTAATCCCATGACTCTAAGCTCCACTGGCAAATTCTGTAACCAGCCGACTTTAATCCCTGGGGCAAACAAATTGTGTAACAGTATGTCAGTAATTTAGTTTTATTTATGCCAGTCTGTGGATGAGAGTGAGGGTGATCTAAAGAGAAAGATCATCTCCGTGAAACCTTGTAAACCCCACAGCTAACAAATGCCCATAAAACACCACGCATTCGACACTCCATATTTGACTACAGTTGTCCCAGTATGACTTTTTGTGATTTCAGTAAGCTTTTCATTGCCATTATCAACACAACAGGAAAAAAAAACATTCACTGTGTGTTCACTAGTTCTTTCTTTCTTTCTGCGTACGCAGGCTGATAACTCCTGCGGACACTCCCTGTATAGCCAGGCAGTGGAGTTTTGTGTGTATGACCCTTTTTTATCCTGCCATTAAGGCAGCCATACTCCATCTTCGGGGAATGTGTTCACTAGTCATTTGTACTTCTTTTCATCATCATAATCCACCACAGGTGTGCCGCCGCCGAGCTTTGAGGCCTGACCAGATGCACTGTCATCGAGAGAACTGTGGAACTCTGAGTCACTGTCTCCACTCTCCACCTCCCAGCTATCCAGCTTTGTAAATAGATCCACCCCTTCCCCTTCCCTCAGTGGCGATGCTTCTCTCTGCATCATCTGTGACTGACTGTCCACCACAGAGTCACTAACAGAACGCAGTTTCCAGCCCGTGACATGACCCTCGCCATCTGCCAATGGGTCCGGTTGTCCAGACACCGTTTCAAAAAAACTCTGCATAGTTTCTCCTGCACTGACGCTTCTATTCATGGCAGCATGTCTAGGAGTAGAGTGCTTAACAGGAGAGGATTTCTGTGGGCTGCTTTTCTCTGAGGGCGGTCGGTCTTTGGGTGGGGCGTCCTTGTTGCTGACGTCTTTCTTGGCCAAGACCTGGGAGTCCACGGTGCAGGGATTGGTCTGTCGCCCTTCTTCCTCAGCCCCCTCCAGCAAGGAACAGCCCCAGCTCAGCAAAAGGATAGATGTCAGCACTTTGGTGGACACCAGTCTGTCAATGCAAAAAAAATCCCACAATACACTGCCTCTTTACCTGAGCGTGAACATTGTAAGATGTCGTAAATATTGTAAGAATTTCCAGTACCAAACATTATAAGCATCTCCTATATGAGTTTAGAAATTCAGAAAATCATTACGATGCATCAGCTATATGTGAGCATTACTGAAAGTTAATATTTGCAATGCACTGATTCTATGATAGGATTGTAAATATTAAAGATTAGGATGCTAAGATTTTAAGGGAATACAAATCATCCTTATCCTACATTCTATATCTTTAATCCTACATTGCTTGCCTGTAAGGATTTTAAGAATTATTTTCTTTCATCGAGTTGTTTTTCTTTCATTGAGCATAAAAGTTAGGACATGTTTAAAATAAAGTTTATAAACATTACTTTAAGCTTGACAAACAACTGATCAAATAACCATCATTACCATGGATATCTGTCACGTCAGCAGTAATATCACCAATTGTCATAGCAGCGTTCTAATTGAATTGGCACTTCCAGTCAGTCAGGCTATGTTCAAAATTGGTGGCAGTGTACTCGCCGCATCACAGTAATATACTCCATCATAGTAAAAACTCCCCAATACACACCCTTTGAACAACGATGCTTTCCTTTGAACGACTTTTTTTTCTGGATTATTTTTATATCTTTGACTATTTTTACCTCCACAGACTCCCTTCCTTGAAAGAGTAGGCTTTTTCTTTCTATAACATTCATGTCTTAGCCTATACCAGATTTACCTCCTTGTAAAGACTCTCCCTTCAATGCGAAGTTTTAAGGAACGGTTTTTTTGTCTATTTTAAATGTACCTCGCAACAAAACTCTTTATATAAAAAAAGGGGGAAAAAGAAAAACAACTTTAAAGACATGCTTAAAATATTTTGTTGTCATTGTCTGTGAACCTCAAAACAAAGCCTTCCACACTCTTTAAGAAGTAAAAGACCGATGTTTTTTTTACAATTTCTGGGCGTCTTTAACAACAGGTTCTTTTGTACACAGCTTACACACTGCTGACAAAAAAAACCAATACTGAAGTACACTGACAAAATCGTACATAACATTCCATACCACATAAAACATAACCTGCACACATGTTGGCGAACAACATGGTCAGAAACAAAATTGAGGTTACAGTTAATGTGAAGAATCCTGCCACTGGACTGGGCAATTCCCATGGGGGATCAGATAAAAACATGCAGAGGATACAGAAAACAAGCCACAAGCACAGAGAGAGATCAGATGTATTATCAAAGCGAGTGAAGAGCACAGCCCTACCGTGTACTCTCATATCACTGGAATGACATAACACGATGTCATCCTCCTCATTGATCAGCACGAAATAACAAAAGCGGTCTCAAATTCTGTGGCCTTTCAAGCTCTGTTTTCACGATGAGTCAGTTACTACATCACTTCCATACCTGTACTTGTGACAGGAAAGGACAGCAAAGGCTGCTAGACTGTCCTGGCCTGGCACTCACTTATATCGGGCATATGGTAACTGCTGTGCTGCTATCAACTCCCCCACCAAGACCAATATTTCTCAAACATCTGCTGCAGAGAAACTGAAATTCTAAATAACTTGCCGATACAGGATCATCATCTCATGATGAGCAGCTGGAGATTTTGCTTTTCAAAATTACAATATCAAGTTACTACTCATGACATCAACATCATAAACTATGAATTAGAGGGCACTGGCAAATCAGAATGGGGGCAGACGGACTGTCTAGGTTTGGTCACTTGCTAACAAAAGGGCAGACAATGACAAATTGTTGGACACAGACAGAAATCGTTTGCATAGCATGAGCTAAGGCTGTGGGCACTTTGTTTTCCTGTCTTCGTTGTTTAATACTTCACAGACTTTCAAATACTTCTTGATGGGCCGGTAGTCGTGTCCAGGCCCATGTAAGAATTTTGTCTATCTGCCCTTTAGGCATGTTGGAAAAAACAATGATGCACTGCCTGTGGTCTGTTCATGTCAAAGTCTTTAGTATTGATATCAGTGTATTTACTGGGAATTGTCTGGAAGGACCTGGTTGGTCACCTTCACTTAAGAGAGGTAGACCCAGTTAGTCTTTGACTCCCAATTCAAATAACAAATCATCATCTTCAGTTTGGGGCTCCATAGGTGCTATCTTGCGGCAAAACATGCACAACTGAACAATACCTTAGAGACTGAATGGAAATTCAGTGGCTTCTTTGATGACTTTCTGAATGGAAATGCAGTGTATCTTTTGGCGAGTTCCTTCAAAACAACCTGACACTGATGAAACTCTTGATAAATGCTACTGCTGGAGCTGTGATACGAGCCTGGTTGTAGCGTTGAGGTGTTTAGCACAGGAGGCTTAAGAGTAAAAGCTACTGTGTGGATAAGACAGTACAGCAAGAAGCACGGACAGACAACGAGAGCAACAGCCGGCAAGTGTCTCCCACTGACCCCAAGTAGAAGATGGCCAGCAGCAGGTAAGTGAAGGGTCCGGTCACCTGGATGGACTTGCTGCACACCTGGATCAACAGGCACACCAGAGGAATGGGGGTCAGCCCAAGGCGACGACACACCTGGTCAGAGTAGTCCGTGTGCGCCTGCAATGAAAAAAGAAATGTTTTAAAGCTTTCTTTTTCTCTCTGTAGTGCATGTTTCAGGCTGGAAAAGTTCAAGGCTTTAAGCAAAAAATTCTCACCTCTTGCCCTTGCCCTTTCCCATCCCTTCCCCCATTTCTCTCTCCCTCCTCTCTCTCTCCGCTTCCTTGTAAGCTGTTCAAGGCCAGTATAGGTCACTTCCCTCTCCATCCTCGAGCCTTTCTAACCACCAATGCTCTTAGTGCTATTTTTTTTTTCAGATCAAATGACAAGCATGTCATGTAGATGGCATACCACCAGCACACATAAAGCAATCCATGTTCAACAAGGGAACTGTCCTTGGCAACATTCTGTATGTAAGTCCACCACAATACAATAAAAGTGAAAGCAGATATACACAAAAAAAGAACAAAAAAATATATTGTTCTATTCAGTGGTGATGTGCTCTGTTGATGAAGAGAGTCCAATGTTTCACACACACACACATGTATCTGGTGATGATCGGATTATATATCATTGTATTTACAGTTTACAAAAGAAACATATATATCTAAGATTTTTTCACCGCAAGTAGTTTGCAACTTCCAAAATATTTGATGCGAACTACAACTCATGACTGACAAAATAAAACATCTATCCGACATTTACACAGCACTTATGACTTATGAGAGAAACTTTCTTTTTAACAAAAATTCAACTGCATCTACATGTTTAAAATTTATCTCACATTCATATATGACATACTCACATAAATGGACATTTGTCAACTATCTATAACTGACAAATAAACTCGCATGTCTATAATTTCTCTAGAATTTGTAACTGACAAAAAATACACTCACATATTTTTCCTGGCTGGTCAGAATATCCTGTGCCAGATTGATCTTAAATATGCGGTATGTCTGAAAAAGAAAAGTTACAATACATATGTAAAGAAAAATAATCATGACTTACAAAACGGTTGTTCCTGAAAAAAAAATACTGTATGACAATTATCTTGCATAAAAAATGTTTGAATGTTAAAAACAGTAAATGGAAAAAATAAAGTTTCAGCTCAGACAGAAAGAGAGACAGACAAACAGACAGATAGGACAGAAAGAATGAAAATGTGAGAGAGAAAACAGAAAGCATGAGAAACAAAACTGATAAAAGAGTGAAAAATATATGTTCCATCATTTACATTCCAATAAATTGTTTAAATGCAATGTATACATATATAGGTTTGCAAATAAAATACTGAAATACATGGACCACTTGCACATAGAATTTTGAAAATGCTGTTAAGGGATTAGGGGGCAGCACTTTGATGGAAATAATGGCATAAGACATGGGAACTTACTTCAGATGACATCTCGTTGAACTTGGTGATGAAGGCATGTTTCACCCAGTCCACCACAATCTCAGCAAAACCTACATACAATGTGTCCTGCAGTATAGCCCACATCTGATCTGTAACAGTAATCACAGCTCTCATCTGTCTGAACCGTATCAGTAGTCACCGTCCACATCTACAGTGACTTTTGCCAACATCTTATCTGTAACAGTAAGTGTAGCTCATATATACTGTGACTATCACCCAAACCTGATCTGTAACAGTAATTATAGCAAGTATCCACACTGACTGTTGTCCATATATACATCTGTCATGGTAGTTATAGCCCATATCTGATCTACAACAGCAAACAGACCTACATACACACTGTCTTCTTCTTCCCATGTGAGTCTACCTTCAGAACTACTGATCATAAGTGTGATCAGAGGGGAAAGAATGAGACAAAAAAAACAACATTCACTTGAACCGAGACATGAAGAACGAAAGATATGGTGCTGTCCAAATATCTTCCGGCAGGCCATTCCAGCCCACACTAGTCAATGTGAAAAAGAAAGCATTTCAACAGTCCCTTTAGCACCATAGGGTAGGGCAGGCCAACTGGTCAGAATGGTGGGTTCTTTTGAACTTAAGGTCGACCACCGGGAGATACTGGTGGTTGATTTTGATCAGTCTGTGATGGAAGTTATAAAAGCTGGTCATCACGTCTTGGTACAATTTATTCTTCAGAAGTGGCCACTTCAAACAGCAGATCACTGTGTTGATGCCAGTGGTATGATGGCAGTTCAAAAGTACCCATCTGGAGGACCATCAACAAACTAGCTCTAGGGTGGACATAATTTTGACCATGCAAGGATCCTAGTCTGACACTGCATATTCCAGCAGAGTGTAGGCATCAATATACCATGCCCATCTTGCGCCAAACTGGATAAAGACAGGTAATTGCTTGTTCATTTTCGTTGTTCTGGGTGTTGTGTATCTTGCCTGAAGAAGACATGAGAGTTCGAAATGTGTCATGTTTTGTTTTGCGATTTGTTTTGTCTACATTTTTGGCGGAGCCTTAAAAATACTTTTTTAAGAAAGAGAAAGGAATCCTTTAATCACAAGCTTGCAATGGGACTAATTCTATACACACACTCTCATAGGCAGACTGTGAAGAAGCCTATACACATTCTTACAGTGTAACAAATCCTGTACATACAGGGATCCTCAGCACACCAACCGAAAGTAAGATGAATCCTACAACCACAATCTTACAATGTGAGGAATCCAATTAATTTTATGATGTAATAAATCTGAAAACAATGTCCAACAATGTTTACTGAAACAATTTTACAGAGTTACAAAGTCCATTGTGAGGAATCCTATACACACAGTCTTATAGTGTTTGGAATTGTATACACAGTCTTATAGTGTTCGGAATCCTATACACACAATCTCATAGAGTGGTCAATCTTCTATACAGTCTTACAGAAGACTGTGTGTGGAATCCTATACATACAATCTCATGGAGTGGTCAATCCTCTATACAATCTTACAGAAGACTGTGTGGAATCCTATACATACAATCTCAGAGAGAAGTAAATCCTACACACAGTTATACAGAGCGAGAGATGCAATGAACACAGTCTTATGGTGTGACGGACAGAACAGTTCTCACCTGTGTTCCACTGGAACTCTGTCATGTTGCGCACAAAGACAACAAAGAGCAGGACAAAGTAATGGAAGCGTTCCTTAACATCACTGCACGAAATTTGCTGCAGGTTGTTCTTGTCCATCCTCTTAAACAAGCTGGCTTTGATTTCTACAAACTGCAACCACGTTCATAAAACAACATTTAAAATTTTTATACCTCAATATAAATCTACAAATAATTTTTTCCTTAAATTATAATGGTAAGTAATAAGAATGCATACTAAACTTTGCTTCAAATCTGGAAATGATACAAACTTAACAGCTCAAGTTTGATTCACTATTATCATATCTAACAATGGTTTCCAAACGTTCATAACTTTCCCTTCAAATCTTTAACATTTCAATCAGCAACATCTGTTTGGTCTGAGTACAAAATGACAGGGTTTCCATAGCTGACCACAAATTCTGAGTGTGTTGTCAACAAATGCATTTGCAATGAACTTGGGGTATTGGAAGATATATTTCAGCACTTATGATATTAAAGTGACCTCCACCTTCTTTCTTGTAAACAACCACACTCAACAAAATATTTTGGCCATGTTTTATAATGATGACAAACAGAGCCATCAGGGATATAAAGGTGAGCAGGGATTTGTCGAAAGAACTTAACGTCGTGTATAGAATTGTATGTCATAAGAAATGTTAATGGTGATGAGAATCATGATGATAATGACCAATAAGAAGAAAAGTAATACATGTTGTTACAGAACATAACTGTGAGCATGACTTTCTTGCAGGAGTTGAAGGCTACACTAAAAAAAACACCCTGCACTTTATAGGAAGTCATGATGATGATGATGATGATGATGATGATGATGACAACAATGTGATGATGATGATGACAACTGATTAAGGAAAACAGAAATGCACATCACAGGGGGTGTCATAATAATGAGCACAGCATTGTTGTGGGAGTTGGGCCACAGTTAGCACGGTGTTTTATTTGATGATAATGGTGATTATGATGATGACAAATGATAAAGGGTAAAAGACACATACATTATCACAGTGGGTATTGGTAGGCAGAGCTTTACTGAGGAAGCAGAAGGCCACATTTGGTACTGTGTTTTTATAATCATTATTATTGTTGTTGTTATTATCATTATCATCATAAATCATAATAATGATGAAAAATGATGAAGGAAAACCATCAGCATACATTATTAGAGATCATAATGGTGAGCAGGGCTTTGTTGTGGGAGTTGAAGGCCACATTTAACACTGTGGCCTGACCCAGGATCAGCACGGTGTGGATTACTGCACTCCGTCAAAGGAAACCACCAATGATGATAATAACATGTTTCACAATGCAAATACAAAACAAGAAGATGGATGGTTTAAACAGTGGAAATGTATCATACACAAATATAAAAGTCTGTTTGTGGATGTCATTTGTTTTATCTCTTTATTCCCTCCTCAGCTCTTCTTCAGTCTCTGCTCATCTGTCTAATATTACAGCTAAATCATTTGTTTTTCTTTTCTTTCTTTTTTCGAGGAGGGAGGGGGGTGAATTTCTAATGTAAAATTCCCTTCCTAACAGTACAGGAACCACATGTACATATATATATATAAAATAAATAAAAAATTTCCAACAAACCAGCCACCGTGGCAAAGTGGTTAGCGTCGCGGACTCCTGGCTGGGAGATCATGGGTTCGAATCCCATCAGAGTCATGTGGGTTTTTCTGCCCCGACCGGCCCCTACCCAGAGTTGAGTTTGCTGCGGACTCAGTTGGGAAGACTGCGACTACACAGTCGAATTTCATCCACTTAATGGATGCGTTTCTGAAAGTGTTGCTCAAATTTCCTGACCAACACTGCAGGTGCCTGTATCTCTCGGGTCTGGCTGACGCTGGGATATATTATGAAAGGAAGCGTAGAGTACAGCCCTGTCATGTAGTCTCAGACCGAAATGGAAATCCATAGCATCATCTTAATCACCCTCATTCTCATCGATCATCATTTAGAAAAAATGTCTCAAGTTCTGTGGCCCTTCATGCCCTGCTCTCATGGTGACCTCAATTTCGATGTCCTCTCCACGTCTTTGGCCTTGGTCTGGTTCCGTCGGGGTCACCGGTATCGGCGAATCCATGGGGGCTGTCATTGGACGGACGTCATGGCGCTCTCCGGAGAGAGAGCTCACTCACGCCGGCTCCGCGACTAAACAATTATTGTCGTCAGTAGGGGGCTTAGTGGGTGGTGTCCTGCGTATGTCAGATCAGAACAGGCGCCCCTGAACACCACCGAAGTGACTCTGCAGCAGTGCAGCGTCTCCTCCGGTGGGTTGCCTCTTGACCAGGCTGTGGCTGTGGATGGGGTAACGGAATGAGCGGCTTGGGTGCACTGCCTCTGAAGTGGCGCAGAGGTTGGGACAGCAAAAAAAAAAAAAATTTTCCAGCAATGAAGACAATTTATGGTGATTCTCACAGGAAAGGAATAATCAGCTGCGGCATTTCCTAACATTCTGTACAACACACACACACACACACACACACACACACACACACACACACACACACACATACATTTTTATTGCTTTAAATTAGAAAATGAAAAAAAAAAAAGAATGAGTGACTGGCAGCAGATATATCACTGCAAAATTCTCAGTTTCACATCGATTATTAATATTGCCAAGACGACAACAGAGGTCCTTTTCAAGGCTGTCACCACACAGGAAAAAAAGCCCTACAGAGCAAAATACAACAATAAAAAAACATGTCACTGTTTACAAAACATACATTATGTTTACATAAAGACTAATCCACTGGCATGTGGATCAATATCACGTTGCTCTAGAGATCAGAAAAAGGCCATCTTTTTGCAAATGTAATACCCATTTATATTCCTTCTGTGCTTTATGGTTGGAGGTTTTTGTATTATCCTCAGCCCTGTTTACCCTAAAATTTCTACTGGTGTGCTTTTCAATAAAAAAAATGAATGAATTCTCCACACACAGTGTGTACAAAATTCCAAATTTCAGCGGAACATGGGTATTAGGAGAGGCATTG